>JAGQAX010000017.1:9948017-10434715 GCA_019142605.1 Cephalopholis sonnerati | reverse complement strand
GACACCAGAGGGAGATAATTTGTGATTGAGGGACATCTGAGTGGCAGCAGGATAAATCCCCCAAGGAGTCCAGACAGTGGTGGTGGTGGTGGTGGCTGCTGACTCTGAGGCTGCTGACTGCTGAGGTGTAAGAGGCTGATGAATCTCTAAAGACTGAGTGGTGATGGGGAGGTGGAGAGCGCGCATGATGGCAGCAAGAAAGAACTACTGCAGAGGAAAAATTATATTTAAAATTAGGAGCAGTATGATGATGGCAGACAGGGTGTGTTGCTGGGCTATTGGTTAATTGTGAATCAGCTGATGACTCAACTGACCTACCCAGTCAATGACAACTAGAGAAAGTCACTGAGCATTTGTGCAGAAAACTCAGAGCCTGAGCATGAAAAGTACTGTCTTCCTGACTGAACTTTTGCTATTTCTTCATTTGAACTCACAAATTTTGCCCCTTAATCAAGAAAAACTTTGCTACAATATTTTCAAACACTTAAGTGTTTTTCAGATTGCAACCTTTTCACACCACCAGGCTCAACTCTGGAAAAAAAGCAACATCGTAGAAAAAAATCTGACTTCTAAAGGAACACAAGCAGTCAGACCTGTTGTAAACAAACCTCAAGGTTAGTCAAGAAAGAGAGTGAAAGGCCACCACTCAAATTTTCACCTCCTCTGTTCACTGTAAAAATGCATCGCACTTTACAGACTCACTTTTGGTTAAACTTGACCTACTGTTATATTATAGTTGAGCACACCTAGCTTTCCTGTGCAGTGCCAACAGGTGTGTTCACTCCCAGTCTTATCTCTACATAAAATGGTTCCCATAATCTGCATAAACTGTTGTAAAAATGTAGATAAATATGTTCTGTGTACTGCAACAAATGCAGTCTTCAAGCTGTTTAATCATGCAATTACAGCTGAACCCACATGCAGAGTCAATTGTAATAATATACAGAAAAGGTGAAAGTCATTAAAAACCAACTTTGTACTGAACTTTGTTTTCTCTATATTTTATTATTTGTGTATCTTGTGACCCCGTGCTCCCTTATTGTTTAGTTATTTAGTGTGGAATTGAATTAAAGTCTTGACTCAGCAGAGAGGAAACTGCAGCAGCTCTGGCCACATCAGTGCAAAGCTAATGCCAGTGAAAGTGTAAATTAGTAAGCTAATCACCCCAGTTTTACATTTTTACATTTGGCAGTGATACACAAACTTCATCCTAATTGGAATTTTATGTTTCACTGACTTAATGAAATAATCTAATGGTTCAAAATCAGGCAGTGGATCATAATTCATGTGTACAAAGCCAAATGGTTTTGGAATGGCTCTTGTCTTAGTGGAATTATTCTTATGTTACATTAGTAAGACTGACTGAAATTTGTTTCTCTGAGAAGTTTACAATCTTAGGAGACTTGAACTGACTCAATCAATTAAAACAGAGACATCTACATCAAACGGTATTTTACTTCCTCCACTCATCTCGATTTCTCTTTCAAGAAGTGGTCTTTTCTTGATAATTTTAAAACCTTAATATTTCTCTGAAAAATAAATGTATTTTTTTGAGTGTGCATTTTATTTATGTATACTACAATCATTCATTAGGGGTGTGCTACGGTGTGGCTCTAGTGGCAGTGTCAGCCAACCATTTCAGGCGTAGACTGAGAAATCTCAACAACTGTTAGATGAATTGCCATGATATAGACATTCATTGACCCAAGGAGATCCCCTGACCTTTCCGCTTTTGTCAGCATTTTAATTTGTACTTTGGTTTATGAAAAAAATACCCAAAGAACAAATGTAGCTCCCATCAGCTTCAGTCTGACTTTTGTTGAATGCTAATTAGCTAATGTTACCCTGGTAAACATGAGCCCCATGGCCCAAGGCCCAGCCACCAGACGCTCGCTGTCAAGCTCCTCTCCCAGGTCTGGCTTGTTCCCTGAATGTGCCGTGTCATCGTGGTCTTCTTGAACCTCTCTTAGTCTGTCCCCTCCCCTGGGCCCCTACGAAGGGCTATTAGCAGCGGACTACAGCTCCCAGGATCATGGAGACATGCAAAACCCTCCACCACTTTAAGGTGGCAATTCTTGAAGGGGAGCTTGGAGTAGAGCCGCTGCTCCTACACATGGAACAGGGTCAGTTGAGGTGGCTCGGGCATCTAATCAGGATGTCCCCCGGGCGCCTCTTGTTAGAGGTGTTCCGGGCACGTCCAACTGGTAGGAGGCCCCAGGGCAGACCCAGAACACGCTGGAGGGATTACAGATCTTGTCTGGCCTGGGAACGCCTTGAGGTCCCCCAGGGGGAGCTGGAAAGCATTGCTGGAGAAAGGGACATCTGGAATACTCTGCTTGGGCCGCTGTCCCCGCGACCCATCTTCAGATAAGTGGTTGAAAATGGATGGATGGATGGATGGAACATCAGTCATTGTCAGCATTGTCATTGTGATTATGTTAGCATGCTGATGTTAGCATTCAGCTCAAAACAATGTCTTGCTTAAGCATCACAGAGCTGCTACCATGGCTGTAGACTCTTACTGGGCATTCTGAAAAACAGTTCTAGTGTGTAGGATTTAGTGGCATCTAGCAGTGAGGCTGCAGATTGCAACCTACTACAACTTCTCCCATGTGGCAAGTGTGCAGGAGAACTACAGTGAGCAATGTGAAAACACAAATGACCTTATCCTACAGCCAGTGCTTGGTTTGTCTGTTT
Source organism: Cephalopholis sonnerati (assembly GCA_019142605.1). Taxonomy (NCBI): domain Eukaryota; kingdom Metazoa; phylum Chordata; class Actinopteri; order Perciformes; family Serranidae; genus Cephalopholis; species Cephalopholis sonnerati. The sequence goes on along the minus strand of JAGQAX010000017.1, from coordinate 10,432,018 downwards.
TTAAGCTACTGTAGAAACAACCTGGTGGACTCTGTGGAAGAGCTCCATATGTGGATATATTATAAATGGCTCATTCTAGGGTGAAAAAAACACAGCAATGCTCAGTTTCAGGTGATTACACTAATGAAAACCGAGACATGAATTATATATTTTTTGCCAGTCGATCCCCCAGAATCCTACACACTGGAGCTTTAAAACAACATCAGGGGCTGCGTTGCTGTGGGCATGTTGCCTCAGGTACCTGTGGGAAGATGAAAATGGTCGATGAAGTCCAGTTTGAGTAATAGATGAGTTTGGGGTCTTATTGGACGCAAAGAGCTGCACTGTTTGTAATATTCTGGATTTTACCAGCCTACTCTAAAAAGTTATCTCTGAAATTAGAGTTGGTCTGAAAGCCTTTTTTTTTTGTGACAGCCTTTTAAGGCAGAAAGCTCTGTCCACTTTACATTTTAATGCTGGAGCATGCATAGGTTGGAGCTTTAGTGTGTCTAATGCTGATGTAAAATCATGCTGCACCATAAGTCTTTATGATACCAATCAAATCTAACTTGCTGTGAAAGAAATGATTGCATGTTGATCATTCCAAAGCTTGTTTGTAAAACAATATTTTGAGTTTACCCTCAATAAAAAAAGAATTATACATGTTTTCTGTGTGTTCAGATGGTGTCTATCTCACTCTTGTTTGTGCCTGTTGCCTCTAACAATAACTGTGAAACATCACTTGCTAATTCCTCTTCCCTGTCAGGGTGTACTTGGCAAGTGAAAGTGGGCTGTGACTGCTGATGGTGAAAGAGAGATGGATAAACTGCGCTTTGTACCAAATGGAGAGTGTGTAGCTTCGGTGTAGAGGCAAAGCTAACACTCATTTAAATTATGCATGCGTGTAATGTTTTTGCTGGCACAGAAACCCGTTGCTTTAATGCTCTCTTAGAAGTGACAAACATGCAGACGCTATAGGGGGGATGTATATGTTTTGTTTGTGCGTCACAGAAAGCACAAACTGCACTAAAGGAAATTACACATGAGAGTAATTTACATATAAAATGAAGGGACTAATCTCAGTTGGTCGCACTGTAAAGATGCTCTTTATGAGCGCATTCTTCATCAGGACGGCATGTATTTTAAAAATGACTAAAAAATGTGTTTGTCATAAAAATGCAGTGTATTTCTTTAGGCTAAGCTGCAAGGATTTAGGATATTTCTTTAAAAACAGAAGTGTGGACTGATGTATTCATCTTGTTGTTGTTGTTTGGCCTGCATAGATTCATTTCAAAAAGATATGCAACACATTTTACCCTTTAAAACTCCTTAAAAGTTATTAAGTGCAATTATTGGGACATTTTACATTTCACCCATGGTGGTTTTTAGCAGACTACTTTGTGAAAGAGGTTAGTTGTAGTGACAAAGCCCCAGAGAATTACAGCCAACTCTGCAGCTCAACTGAGCTTTTCCCCTCTCTTAGCTTAATACTTTTGGTTTCACTCTCATCCCGTCCCATCAACTGTGTTTCCAGCGACAGCAGGCAGCTGTTTTCACAGTGGAATGATAAACCCACTGTACGTTACCTGCCCGGCACCAGATGGCAGACAAAGTTAGCAACAGGCTGATAAAAATGTGGAACATGTCTCAGCTTTTACGTTTAACTTAGCAGCTGAAAAGCCAAATATTTCTCTCATGAGTTGGTGGAGACCAAACCAGAGCTAAAACAAGAGTGAAATTAGGACTTTAATGCATCTGGTGGACGCAAACATGACTCTGATGTGATGATCATGCTGCCCTGTGTCTATATATAATGATTATATGTCTGAGCTGAGAGTTCTTTTAACCCTCGAGTGATTAAAACAATTGACTTTTTTATTTCAGTGAAAATGACATTTGTAAGAATAAAATTAATCATTTACATAATAGACATGTATTATTTTGCTTCCTCATTTGAATATGAGAAGCTTGCTTTGCAGCTGTTCTCCCCCTTTTGCAATTTTAGTGTGTGATATTTGGTCAGGAGTGCAGAAGACACGCTAGATATAGCTCTGACCTTTCAGCTGAAATAGACTGATTCTGTTGTAACCCTTATTATTTTGTTTTATCACTGCAACAACATCATAAGGCACAAGTCATGTGCTTGAAAGACAAATTATTTCTTACTGAGAAGAGGTTTCAACATGCTTTAGATGGCTGATATATGTCAAAATATTTATCCCTTTTACATGACTTGGTAGTGTATACTTGCTTGGTGTGTGTCATGATAAACAACACCATATATGAGATATTTTAAGTGTGTTTACGTAAATTCAAAGCATGTAGAGGCACACAGGGCAAAGTCAGGAATTTCTCTTCTTCCTTTTATTTCTGAATAAATTAGTGCTGGTTATAGTTATGTAAGAAAACTTTTTCTAGTCCTCTGTCCTCTGAAACAAGACATAATCCTGATTTTCTTAACATGTCCTCTTTAGAGTCTGAGACAAATGCAACAAACAGAGTAAAACGTGTGACTTGTACATATGTTTTATGTGTGCAAATATACATCTTTATCAGGATAATTGTCAGTGTGTGTGGTGTCCTCCACAAACAAAGACAAAGGCAGTTCTAACGATTCTTTTGCAGAGTTTAAGACTGGTGCAGAGTCGGCAGTTGGTTGGACAGCATCAAGCAGAGACAGTGTAAATCTCTGCAGTGTTGTTCAACACCTGGCTAACAGCAGACAGTGGACAGAGTGCCAGAAGTGTGGCCATTTTTATCACAGATGAATAATGGTGGAGAGAGGAAGGACAAAGGAACATAGAATAATCTATCTAGTTGTGGATATAATTATTCATGTCAATTTGGCCACAACACATTGGCTACATGTCATACCTTTGTTAATTGAATGAATGTTAATTTTTTAGGCCTTGATTGAGTATAATTGCTTTGCAAATCTCTGCTAGTGGTATGAGACGTGATTTATTTGATTTAAATTGTTGCCTTAGCTCGTTTTCACAAACACCTGTGAATGGATTTCTACCAAAGGTGATATATGGTTTGGTGAGGAGGCACAGACTGATTAAAGGGGGAATGAAGGCACATAATGTGTGCTGTATTTTTTCAATCTTTAAAACAGTTTGTTTTGAAGTTTGGAAGCATTTTGAATAAACAAGACTGTTTCGATTTGATTAAACAGCACTTTAGATGGCTGTAATTTAAAAGCCATACAGCTGCGCATTTCTGCAAAGCACCTTACCATACTGTTAGTGTTTATCATTATTATAAGCAACACAATCACATTACATCACAAGAAGTTCATTTTATGTACAGCTGAGAGTCAGCGCCTTCACTGGAGTGTGAACACTGGAATTTAATAAAACAATCCTCTGAGGAAACTTGGACCTCAAACTGAACTTTTCACAGGTTTAAGCTTTGTTATCGTTTTCCTACTAATTTTAATTTTGTATGATCTACGACAATCGATGGAATTAATAATGTATTATTAAGAGCATTCATCTGAGATTGCTTTGGATTCTCTTATTGTTTGAGAAAGTTTGAAAATTACATTATTCCATTTATACTTTTAGGAACAATGCTGACTGATTAGGACACAAAAAAATCATTTTAAAATGGGTCAACAATGAGTCGTCTCTTTGAAATAATAAAAGGCACTCTGAGATTTGTATTGTGTGATTGGCATTTTACCATATTGTGTTTTGCATTATGTATCCTCAAAAATGAAAGAATTAGACAAATTACTGTGCTTGTGTGAAAAAAAAAAAAAAAAACACTTGACACTGAAACTTATTATTTTCTAAAGCTTTTGTCTGGTTTTGAAAACAGCTCCAAACACTTAAGGCCGGTTTTTCCTTTGAAAAGTGTTTTTTTCTTGAGTTTCACAAAAATAAAACGTATAAACTTGTAAAGCTATATAGTGTTTGTAGTGAAATTAGTGAGTGTCATTGAACTGCAGGCTGAATCAAACTGACAGGACCAGACTGAGAAGCCGGCAGATGGAGAGAAGACAGTGAAAGAGAAATCACGGAAACAGAGAGAGAGAGACAGATGAAGAAGTGAATTTGTTGTGGGCGAAGTGTGCGACACGCCAGCCATGGTGATGATGATGAAGAATGGGATAGATCAGCTGCTGGCAGCCATGTTCCCATGAAAGAGACGACTGGGAATCTCATCTCTCCGTGCCTATTCTGTCACCACACAGTGTGTGACTGTGTGTGTGAGAGAGTGATTGTGTGACACTGGGCATGTGTAAAACTATGTAATATTATTGAGTTTATTAATGTTGATTATGGAGATGTATGTGCTGTTAGGTAATGACAAAATCCAGCTTGCTTGTTTGCATTTGTGGTGAAATGTCTGTGTTTTTTTGTATGTGTGTTAATATATTTGTCTTACTGTATGCATGCATTTGTGCTAGTTTATGTGCTGCAAATTCTTCGGGGAATGTAATGGCCACTCAATATCTGTCACAATAACTTATTTTAGAATGATCAAGTCTTATTTTTTTCTGATCAAGGATCAAACCTTGATTTTGTTGCTAAGGTCTTCTGCGCAACAGTCTAGGGATTCCTTAAGTGTAAGACCAGAAATCCATAAATACTTAATTGAACATTTTTTGGAAACCTTAAGGAGAAGTCTTAAAGGTGTTTTGTGCAACTGATTTTTTGAGGAAACCTTTACTGAGACTGAGTAAATTCTTAACTTAAGGTGTTTTGTGCAACTGGCCCCAGATATTTGTTTTGGAACTGGGTAAAAACCATTTAACAGAGCTAAAAGAGTGAATACTGGAGTTAAATTTGCCAGGTGGCCAAAAACATACTACTACTACTACTACTAATACTACTACTACTACTAATAATAATACTATTGCTGTGTCACTGCTTGATGCATAAATAAGCAAATATTTGCTAACAAGTTCACCATATGAATTTAAAATGTGATAATGAATCCATGTTGCATTCACAACTTGTTTCCACTGCCCTCAAGTGGCCAAAAAAAGTAATGTTTTCTAGTTTACTGCTAAGCCAGGGACTCTTAAAGAGCAGTGTGTGATGATGGGGCATGAGGGTGGTGTCTACCTCTGTTTGTGTTTTCAGGTGAAGCTGAAGACACAAGAGACTTTGTGCCCTAAAAATCCCAAACCTGAATTCTTAAAATTGAATTTTCATATCTTATATTGTTAACCTCTTTACCAGTTACAACATTACATAATGTTTCTTGGTTGTCTCATGTTCATGCTACTTTCAACAAATCTTACAGTCATTCTTTGTTAACACACTGGCAGATTTGCGTTGGTAAGATATTGTGCAATAATGTTTTGCAGACCTTATTTGCACGTGCCTCTCATTGAGTTGCAACAGCAGTAACAGCAACACAAGAGTGAACACAAACAGAAGTGAACATGACACTGAAAGAGTTCAACAACTGTAAAGGCAGCAGGTTCATTCCTCAGGTACAACTGCATTATTCATAAACACCTTCCTGTATTCATGTTGGCATTTTTGTAGTTGTGTAAGCAGCGACCATGTGCAGTAACACACTGCAGCAGGATCCCTTCACCTCCTTTCTTTTCAAATTCAATTACCCTCCTTTGAAAGCAGAATGAGTTTTTTTTTTTTTTTTTTTTTTTTTTTTGAGAGGGGGGTTGATGATTGCGATGAAGTTCTCACCGGCATCACCTTCATCATCATCAGCTTCATTGCTGTTTCTGATTAGCTGCTAATGGGTTCACACATCATTATGTTCAATCATGGTGGGAGTCCCCATCGCTCCGGCTGAATTATGCAGCCGTTGCTTCGGCTGAGGAGGGCGAAACGCTCTCTGCCTGCGTTAAAACGGCAAGACTAAGAGCTCTGTGGAGGCCACGCACACATGCTAAATATGTGTGCGCCTGAAGACGCATACATTCATAATCATTGCTATTGTGTTTGCTAAATCTGCCATCACGATCTTCTCAAACTGTTAGAAAAGTAGCGCTTTATTGTTTCTAAAAAAATAAATTTAAAAATAAATAGCAGAGGTAATCCCACATAGCATATCTACAATATTACTTCCCCAGTGCTAAAATTTACTCTCAGAGGGATGAACCATGCAAAGCATCGTGATGAAAAAGCTAGACTAACAAAAAAAAAAAACATGTTTTACTTCCATTCTTTAAACTTAAAAACTTAAAAACACACTTACAGTCAGACAGGAATTTCAATAGTGCATCTGGTAAATGAGGTAAATTGAGTGTCATGCATGATCAGCACTGCTTTGGCACTGTCTGGCTCATGGAGCAGGCACACTAGAGACTTCCACTGGCCGAGCAGGCTACTTCCACTTTAGCGCTCTGCCAACATGAATGCAGATAAAATGATTTAATTGTGCAGCTCTGATAGACTTCCAAAATTTTATCGGACCAAATGTATTAAATTCTAAAAGGAAATGAGCCATTTTGTTGGAATTGTAACAAATAAAAAAATGTGTCTCTTTTGCCTCATAACTCCATCACTTGACAGACGAAACTCCTTTGTTTTGCCACTTCGAACATTGGCTTAAAAGCCTGTGTCCGTATTCACAAAGTTTCCTAGTACTAAGAGTTGCTCCTTGTGACGAAATTCCAGGAAAATTGTTAGAATTGTGACATTTTCTTAGAATTTCCCCTCAAAGACTAGATCCTTCTGTAGATAAAAGCTATTCACAAAGCATGTTGGCCCTTAAAAGAGCTCCTAAGGTTAAAAATCATCAGGAGGAGGGAGGAGGACTTTTTGCAGGCTTAAGAGTTACTGAAGCAGAAGAGAAAATGGTGGAAACCCAAAGAGGCAGGAGAAATATTCTCTAAATGCTGGTTTACAGTGAGTAAATGAAAGGCTATAGATTAGATCGTGCACATATATCCACCTAATGCTAAACACCAGGGGCCATATTCACAAAGCTTCCTAGTACTAAGAGTTGCTCCTATGAAATTCTAAAGTTAAGACTAGGTCCTTGTTAAGATAAAAGTTATTCACAAAGTGTCTTAGCCCTTAAAACCCCTCCTAAGGTGAAAAACTGTTAGGGGCAGGGAGGAGGACTTTTAAGAGGCTCACGAGTTTCTTAAGGAGAGGAGATACTGGTGGGAAGACGAAGAAGTCAGAGAAATATTCTCCAAACACTGGATGATAGTGAGTTAATGAAATGCTACAGATTAGATCATGCAGTGATAATATGTGTGGTCGATCTGATTAGGGATATGCACGCATTTCTCAATTAATGCTTTAACACCAGAAATAAAACGATCACAACACTAAGATATTTGGAAAACTGGAAAAACCAGCAGTGCAGCAGTGATGACTTTGGTCTGTCTAAACCTTCCATCAGCAGGGTGGTCACACAAACAATGACATCACTTTCACAGTCAGCAGTTCATTTCATTTCCACTGGGTGTCCACACTTTGCAAGCTCACAAAAGGACGAGTCTGTGACACCCAAGAATGCATCATACCTAGAAACAGGGTCAACCACACCTCTTCACTAAGATAAAAGTTTCTGTCCTGCTCTTAGAACTTTCTGAAATCACTCCTAAGCTAGGACTCCTTGCTAAAATTCTTAAACTAAAGAGCTCTCTGAGAGTATTCTCAGAATGTTTGTGAATACGGCCCCTTGTGTTGGGTTGAAAATATGCTTTATGCAAAATGCCTAGATTATATTTTCAACCCACAAATAACTCTCACTGATTTTCATGATTTCTCTGACTGTTCATCTAGAGCTACAATAAAGCTGTTATTTTAGTTATTTTTTATTGAAATGTCTCCTACTATCACATTGGTTGCCATGACACTTGATATGGACATTCATGGTGCCCCGAGGATGAATCGTACTGATGACCTCCTCACTTTTTTTTCTAGTGTCACCTGCAGGTTTGTGGTTCAGACTGAAAAACTGTTCAAGGGATAACAATACAACTTGTCAACTGTCATCATATTTAATTCATCAAGACCAGTCCAGCCAGACTCTAAAAGCAAGAACAATAAAAACCAAACTTTTTCCAAACTAATAGCCTAAACTCAAGGACATATGTTGTGCAGTGGCAAAGTCATATTCACAGTGCGCCCAACTGTTCAGCCAACGATCTCCCTCAGACTTCTGTTTAGTATTGGGAAAAAAAGTAATCCAGACAAAGCTAATTAGCAGTACATATTTTGCAGACAGAGTTGGGTTGGCCTACATTCAGCAGCTACTTGCCAAGACGATAACCATTCAACAGTAAAAATATGGTAAACCAATAATGCATACAAGCTTGGCCTCATTATTTTTTTTCTTAACACATCAAATTTGCTCTTTCATACAAATCAAATACAGACTGTAACATGTAGAGAACATCACACAACTCTGAGCTGAGCAGTCTTAGTCTTATTGTCATGCCTTTAATAAGGGTAAGTTAATTATTTTTCTGAACATGAGCCATGAAACATCAGACTAATTGGCGAAGAAAAGTCTGTAGACTACAAAGGAAAACTAGAACTACTTTATGATTTGTGGCATGATAACCTTTAAACATGTGGGTGTTAAACATATTAAAAATATAATGTAATTAGAAAAATATATTTTAAAAAAGTGTAGCAGTCTTAGCTTCTGTCAGTTTTTGTTCTGGTTTAAATATTGTAAATACATATATCTGTGTAAATGCATCTAATCAAGTGAAATAAAGCGTAACTTATTTTAAATTAATGAATGTGACAACCGTAACCAACTGTAGCCTCCCACTTTAATTTCTTTTTACAAAAGAAGTCACACCTAAATGAACAGAAGTCAATGAGTCAATGGTATTTTCCATTCAGTCATTTGCCATGCACCATCACACCGCACTGCAGAACAAAAACATACTGCAGAATAACCTTCTTTCAGCTGAGAGTGCTGTGTAGAAACAGTTCCTTTCATATAAGCCCTTTCGTCATATAACTTATACAAGTAAACATAATAAGAATTAATCAGATCTGTTTAGCATGTAGGTTTAGAAGCTTTAAATCCATAAAGCAAGACGTAGGATCTAAAGTACTTTCTATTTAAGAGTGAAAAAGAAAGTAAATAATTTTATTACAGATGACAAAAGTATTCTGTTGCATGTCAAGTGTCAACATCAGTCACCGATAATTTGAGTTTTGGGGATATTTCTCGCAATATTGGTTTCATTATATTCTTTTTACTGTGTACAAAACCCACAACAATATACACTTAATTGCTGAAATACTTATCACTCAATGTACATTGTGCAGTAGGCTGCAGCTGAAGGTGTACAGTAGGGCTCCAGCAGTGCATGTGAGCACCGTGCTGGGAGGCGGTGGTGCTCAGCAGGATGGAAATGCATGAAATCATCCTGAGCCATGTGGAGAACTGACTCAAGTGTGGATAATTAAGGGAATCAAAATGTAAATGCAAGACCAGTCCGTATTTAGATTTCTTTTCTTTTCTTTTTTTTGTTTTTTTATTGTGGTGAGGAAGTGTTTTAAGACTGCACTTCAATTTATACCCTGCAACAAAGCATAAAGGTAAAAGCCAAAACATAATACAAGCACACCTACAGGTCTCATCAGTGTTTGATGTGCTTGAATAAAATGGAAATATGTGAAGACAAGTAAAGCGAGTGGAGAACCCTCTTGCTCTCAAAACAGAAATCTCTCAGACAGAGGAATGTGGCTGTTCTCACGTCTCACTGTGCCAAAGGAGTGTCTTCATTTGACTGAGAGTGGTAGCCTTGTATCAAGGCTTCCAGCACCACCATACTTCAGATCTCAATTTTCAAGATTTGTGAGCCAGAAAGTGAAAGAGGGAGAGGGAGAGAAGATAATCAGAATGAGGAACGCAGTGAAACAGAGGGGGAGAAATAGAGGATGATGGAAAAGGGAATAAGTGGGACATGCAAGAGAGTATTGTAATTATATCAGGAAAGGTCTGTAATAGAGTATACTTGCTGATAATTTGGAGATATTGGGAGGGGAGAAATGGGGCGTGGGTAGGATATCACAGAGAGAACAGAGAAGATAAAGACACCAAAAAAGTAAGAAGAAAGTACGCTCAGTGATTTCAAGCTCTCAGCAAGTATATTACAGAACTAGTAAGTATTGTCTGTTTAATACCTTATTGATCCAAAAGTCTGCTTTGCGATACATTTACAGGGAGTCTGAGTTCAGTTTATTTTGAAGATCTCCCTTGAATTTTACATTGTTTCCAGCATTAGTCTTAAAGGACTCTGCCTCCTTCATGCACACGCAGGAGTGAACACAAACAAAGAGAGACCAAGAAAGACAGATATAGAGTTGGAAATACAGTATAGTTACTATGACTGTACGCGCACACCAAGAGCTGCAAAAGCTGCAAAGCAGCCAAGTCGCTCAAGTCGCTCATGACGTCATACATTTTAACATTCAATCGTATTTGTCAATTTAAAGGAGACGCAAAGCAGGTTACTGGCTGGAGCACAGCGCCTTTGTTCTAATTTATTTGCATTCTTCAAATTTGCACAGACAAAACGGTCGGCAGACCACGAAATCGTCACATTCGCATGAAACAAGGGAGATTAGCATGCTAGGCGTTATATTAGCATGAATGTATTCGCCCCTAGTTTAAAAAATTCCCACGCCTGCTCCTTTTGATTTCGGTCCCTTTATATAAACAGGGTCGAATCATAAAGGACTCGGTGTCCAGCTACAGCAGTGATTAGCTTCTTTCTCATTTTGAAGAAGGAACGAATGTGTGGGAGGAACTAAAGTTTCCGAGGATGTTCTCTGGGTTCCACACAAGCAATGGACATCTCCTTTTTGATTGGTGGTTGGTCATTTGCAGCCGAAACGCGTCAAAGCTAATTTGCATAAAGTTCGCGACTCCAAAACTTTCATCTGACGCTCTGTTCGCCAAAAGGCGGAGGCTTTGCAGCTTTTGCAGCCGTGGTCGCCGGTGCCCATTGAAAATGAATTGAATCGCTCGCCTTTGCAGATTTTGCAGCTCTTGGTGTGCACGCACAGTGACGTTGATGCTTGATTTCATGGCCAGAGGAAATCTAGACAATGACAGCCTGAGCGGCTGATTTACTGAATGGATCCCTTATTCACTGAGTGACTCATACTATATTTGTTCAAGGTTGGAGGTGGAAGTCAGAAGAGTCATATCCGCCTACATGCATCCGCCTACATGCGAGTTACCAGGTTAGGAAAAACATGGATGTCTTCTTTGGTCAAAAGCATCTGAAAAGTTGTAAGTTCATAGATATAATGGATTAATTTTGAGTTATTAGTATACAAATTAATTTAAAAATGTCATTTTAAAGACTGGGTGATCCTTTCTGAAGGTCTATGTTTAAACGGTCTCAATTGTTCAGCCTGACTTTGCCAAGGTCTGCTTTTAATTGCAGGATCCAGTCTCTTAATCTATGTCTCCATGTTTGTTTGTTGTCTTGTTGGCACCTTTTTTTCTCATGGACTTGTGAAATGTTTTCATTCACAACCCCATTATTGTTCCAATTTAAAATCAGCATGCACCCAGGTATGGTCAATATACCCTGTTATTGTTAAGCCATTTTATCAAGGATCCTCTGGGAGCTAACTTGTGTGGACTTGAAATTGACAAGCATCCCATGCATTTCAAACCAGCCAGTGGCATTGGAGGTTATAATTTCCATTCTACAGCTGTTATTTTGACATAAAACAAAGGTATGTTATTTTGTAGGCATGGCATCAACCAGTGTTAGGCTACTGTTTTAAAAACACAATTTAAACAGATGTAAAATTGTATGTAAGATAAAGATAGGTTTAAGTTGTGGGTCAAAATCTTTTATTTGTGATGGCAACATCTTTTTTTTTCTGAAGGCAAAGATAAGATTTATTTTTTATTTGATAGTTGGTACAATAGCACTGTCTTTATGTATTTTTGACTCTTAACATGTATAGAAACTTCCACAATATAATAAAAAATAAATAAATAATTGAAATGCCATGGGACAGGCAGTACAGGTGAAACTATTTGTTATAAGCTGTGGAGTATTTAATTACCACTAAGCCTTTAGGCTGCACCAGCTGCAAACAGGTTACAACAGAAACTGAATGGCAGGGTTGACACCAACAAGAGAAATGCTGGTCAGACCTAAGCCCTGATGAGCTCGACTTATTTCAGCAGACACTTCACTCGTTCCTCCGACAGCATCGCTTACTCTGCTGGGTGCCTGGAGCCAGGCTTGGTGCTCTCTTGCATGGCCAACTGTGCACTGAGCTCACATTGGTTTGTGTGGTGTATGATACTACTTTTTGAATATTGTAAATGTAAATTACAGTGAAGACAACAATGTTGTAATGACTGTATCTCAATATTTCTTTTGTTGTAGACTGTATTTAGAAAGGCCTCCAGTCCCTCACCTTTCCCTCTTTTTTTTTTATCTCTCTCCATGTTGCTGAAACACTTAAAAACAGTCTTTTTTTGGCTTTCTCTGTGGTGCTGAAATAAACCCAGTCTCTGTTTGGATCTCTTTCCATGGTGCTGAAATAGTCAAACATAAATTCTCTTTGAGTCTCTCCTTATGTTGCTAAAATGGTTAAACCCAGTCTGTCTTTGGGTTTCTCTCTATGGTGCTGAAACAGTTATACCCAGTCTCTCTTTTGGTCTCTCCTTATGTCGCTGAAATGGTTAAACCCAGTCTCTCCTTGAGTCTCTGTCCATGGTGCTGAAACAGGTAAACCCAGGATTCTTAAACAGCTGAATTTCAAGGAGGCTACATCATAGAATCCCTCCGACAGACTGTTCTAATGTCAAGGATCCTTCAAATTCAGCCAAGTACAGAGTCCTTCCTGAAGAGAACTTTCAAGGATGCATGTGTGTACCCTCAGCTGACATGAAGTACCCACAATTTTGCGCATAATTTGCGTTTGAAGGCGGTGCCTCTTTAGTGAAACTAATGCATGTTCACCAAAAGCTTTAAGGAGTCTTTCATAGCCCCTGTAGGACCTGACCAGGAAGGAACCATCCTGTCAAGGAAGCATCCTTTGTTAAGTCAACCAAACAGTTTTGAGAATCACCACCAGTCCCTCTTTGGGTCTCTGTCTGTGGTGCTGAAACCAGTCTCTGTTTGGACTGAGCAGGTACAAAAGGGAAGAGACTCCTTTGACATCATCTGAATCCTGCAGAGTTTTGGTATTTTTAGAACAGAACTCATTTTTTATTGGCATAGCTGTAAATATACATTTTTTTACCTTCTGTTATCACATTCCCCTTGATTTCTATTTTATTGGTTCTCTAAAGCATTTAGCAGTGATTGAGTTTTATAGTTTGTTTTGTGTCTCAGTGATGTATAACTCCGTGCATTTATGCTCAATTCTATCCGGCTCTTTTTCCCAAAATCTGCCATCTAAATAAAGACTAACTGCTTTCAACTTACATGCCATTAGAGCAATTTTGAATGAGACAGAAAGTGAGACAGAGAGGAAGAAGAACACAATAGTGCTGCAATGCCTTTCATTTTCACATCAAATGGTATACGCATAACCACATAAACATTGCAGCCATGGCTTTGCCTTTTATGCATGCAAGCACATGCACAATATTCACGGCTGTGAACAATGTCACCACAATTACCTTTGAACATGATTTGAGGGGCAGACTTGACACCTCATACATGCAGGCATGTGGATGCCCACACACTCATTTCTACTTCGCTTTCTTGGAATTCAAATGAAATTTGCAATTAAATTTTCTTTCTTTGTCCATAACCGAGGTCTTTCAGAGTTGTCTTTCAACTACTTTGAAAGGCGTTCTTTCTTTTCTTGCTTTATTTTTTATTCATCCACTATTACTGGCAAGTGTGTCTTGAATAACTCATGTGTATGTGTGTGTCCTGTTTTATATGTGCATTTGTGATATCTGCCCATGAAGGTGTGGGCATGGTTTTTAGTTTTTTATGTGCATGCCTGTGCATTCCTGTGGATGTGTGTGTTTATGCAGGCCTGTGTGTGTGTGCATGTCTATGCATGTGTGTGTCACAGCCAGAGGCAGTGGTGGGAGGTTAAGGGTCAGATGCAACCGGCTTTTCAAACCCCAGGGATCTACTTCAACAACAACAACAACCCCCCGTCTGTCTGTCCAACTCAAGCCTCCAGCCCAGACAGTGCCAAGCTCAGGGATCACTGGGCTTGGCACAGACACACACACGAACACACATACACATCTCCTCGAGCTACAGCTGTGCACTACATCCCAGAGTAACACCTCACTGCTATCAAAGCAGCACCAGAACACACCAACCACCTTGTACCTGAGAGCAGAGGGGTTTCAGGTAATAACACGCCCTCCAGCAGCCATGTTGGAGGTCCTGAGCTCCTGGGAAACAGTAGCTGTGAAGAGATAATATTGATTTCAAATGTATACTGTCCAGTGATACATCGCATAATGTATGGTTTGCATATCTTTTGCATTGTTGTAGGTGTGTTTAATTGTTTATTTAATGTGTGCAACCATCACACTGAACTTGCTTTGTGGATTATTTGATTTGTCATATTATCAACATAAAGTTATTTAACACTGTAAGTGTTATATAACAGCAAGATGTTCATAGCTAAATATGTAAATACCTATATATGATATTCAGCAGAATATAAACACAATGCTCCACCTCAAGGTCACTCAAAAGTATTACGCATGCATGCCAACACACACGCATCATGGCTATGACATGCTCCATCACAATGTAGCCTGGCTGAGTGAGCAGAGCCACCAGAGGCTTCCTCTCAGGCCTCCTCTTGTGTTCTATCAAGTCAAATAATGACAGCTGTTCGAAATGTTTTTTGGTAATGTAATTTCTGCTCTAGTTGGTACAGTGTGCAGAGTGAAGGGTAAGCAATGGACTGATTTTTGGAATGGTCAAAAGCAGCAATGAGCCCCTGGAGCTGTGTGATGACATTGTACGTGATGACTTCAGTCACTGTGGCCTCTGTCTAGTTTTTATATAGAACCTCTGTGTGAGCATCTCAGGTGTTTTTAGCACATAGAGGACTAGTGAAGATTATTGGATGGTAAAAATATTCATCTCAACAGTATATTAGAATTAGTTAAGGCTTTGGCATGAAAGCAGTTTCTATCTATGGCTTGTTGAAACACCTAAAGGAGCCTATTGACACTGACCTCTTGTGGCCCTGCTGGTGGTGACTGTTGTCTCACAGAAGCAAAAGCTAAAGTAGCCTGATGCTGTTATAGAGCCCCCAAACCTCTTAGAGGTCAGGGTGGATGGGTGATTAAAGAGTGCATCTTTTTACCAACAGTCAGTGTTTGTGTCTTTGTCATTGTTATCATTTGGCCATTTTTATGGCTGTATTTGACAGCTGAGAGATGACAGATATGACAATACTGGTGTCTGTTAACCATGCTCATGACATTTTGCTAACTTAAACAAGCAGTTTTAGTTGCCTAAATCTAACCAAGTCTAACAATACTATATATTTAGGCTGGAGGTCTTGTTTGTTTGTTAAGATGCACTGATCACATCCGCATAATGAAAAGTGCTCTCAGTGCTTTTGTTAATGAAATTAATGTCATCTCGGTATCAAAAGTAACGTTGTGTTAACAGAGGGTAAAACATACAGTTAACAACAAGCTTACAATGCATACGTTGATAGAAGCGCAACACTCATTGGCAACAGTCAGTGTCCAGCCACTATGCTAACACAAATGGGCTTTCTGTCTTTGTTGTGATTGATTTTGTTTGACATATCATGCAGCTGGGGATAGACAGTAGCTAAAAGGGGCACACACCATAGATAGGGTAAAATTTTTAACTAACAGATACCACATGAAGTTGATTTTTTTGTTAATATTATTAACAAACAATACATTTCCAGACCAAAAATCAGAACATTCAATAAAGTCACCTTCAGAATTCTTGTTCCATTTTGTTTTCATATTACAGTCAAATGTTTTTACAGAGGGCATTTTGGAGATGTCTTTTTATTACTCCATAAATTAGAAAATACTGTCAGCAGCCAATAAATAAATAAATGAATAAATACATAAATGAAAATCGCCACTGCCATGTTTTTAGGAATAAAATAAAAAGTTTGTTGTATGTAAGTGCTACATGAAACGAGATTTTTGGCTAATAAAATAAAATAAAATAAAATAAAATAATAATTTGAAAAATTATATATTATCATTATTTAAAAATTCCATACACGTTTTGAAGCAAATATAAGACTATAAATTTTCAACTAATACATAGATCATCATGACATTTCTCATTTTGATCACTCACATTACAATATTTTTTTTTTGTTTGTATTACAAATGTTTTGAAATGTTATGTTTGAATATGCAAATGGGGCTTTATCTTATTAAATATGCACTCTTTCCAAAACAGAAATCTGAACTAATGTTATAATGTTTTCACCTGGGCTGTCTCATGAGGAGCTACAGTGATGACAGCAGTGCCTTTCTGAAAAGTTAACAGATTTTCAACCAAGAGCGCTCAGAGCGACTGCATAAGAAAGCTGATGTGCTCCTAGAAAAGACGCTGGATGCAATGCCTTTTCATACAGCATATCCACACGACTGCGTATGCTGGCTCCTCATTGGGAGCAACTACAAAAAGATGCTGGAAAATACCAAAAAAAAGTGATAACAGTCCCTCAGCACCACCTGAAGTTGAAAGAAATTATTGTTTACATTTGCAGATGTATGTGGCGCATGTGTGTGGGTCAAGAGTCAGAATTAACAACAGTAGTCCAGGTAAAGATCTGATGACACTAGGAGCTGAAATGTATGTTTTCTGTCATTGTGTGTGTGAGAGGAATTATTACATATAGAGAGGGGATATGTGAGTCAATAATAATAATAAAAATGAAACAATGTGAAGTGATATAAGAGTGAGTGAGAGATGGAACAGGAGAAAAATAGATTCAAATCCCTCCACGCTATTTTCACCATCTCTCTTCTCTCACCTCTGTGTGGGGAGGTGACACTCTGCTCCGCCCCGCTGGGATCAGCTGGCGGGCATTTCTAACAACCCAACCAGCTGAGGATTGAGAGCAGAGGACTGTTACATGCTGGCAGCAGCAGCAGGGCCTCTGACCTCCGGCTCCAGCGCCACACAGACTCACAGAGGCCTCGCTGGACCAGAGAAGTCACAGAGGTAACAGTGAATAAAGATAATATGGCAGAGAAGGGAGTTAAAAATAGCATCAGCAATATAGATATACTCAGTGCAGATGCACAGATACACTTAGCACTAAAGTTCCAGGTTTTACTGCATGGTAGTAACACTGCTGCTCCCGGAGTAGCTGTTTTTTTTTTTGTTTGTTTTGTTCCAGCACTGATGTAAAGAAAAGTACAGGAAGCATCAATAAGGTAAAGCACCAGAAAAGGATAAAATGTCAGTAATACCTTCATATTAATGTAAATCTAGTCTTATCTAATAACTAAGGCCATCTCTGTATGTCCTCAGATTATTGCATTGGTTGGTATTATATATAATCATTTTGTAGGCTGCTCCCTTCTTATCTGTGCACATACATGTGTAAAAACCAAAATCAATATGGCCTACGCTCTCACAAATGCTGGTCCTCAAGGTTAAAATGGACCTAGGCAAACAAGCGTTTAAATATACTTCCTCTTCTTCCTGGAATATACAAGAGGACCTGAAATTATTGAAGCTGATTAGTACAGGAGAATTTAGGATCGAGAAAATAGCACTCTTGGGCAGTCGATTGCCCCTAAACTAAAAATTTTACTAAAATATTTCGGTCAGTTGTTTGCTCCTAAATATTTCACTGAAATTGCACCTGTTTTATTTTATTTTAGTTAAGTTATTTTAAATTTTATTTTTTTATTTCATTGCTACCTGAATGTTGTGCTCGCTCATTTGTGGTGTGTGACAAATGTATTTTTGTGTCATGCTGCCCTCTTGGCCAGGTTGCTCTTGAAAAAGAGATTTTAATCTCAGTGAGACTATATACATATATATAAATATATATATATATATATATATATATATATCTACATATATATAAATATATATATATATATGTATATAGGATATGCATAACCAAACACAGCATTATTTAATGCTACTGTAATTTATGTCCATGGGGGGGAAGACAGTAGATAAACCCTGATGTGAAGGTGTTGGAGGTTGAGTCAGAGCACGGAGCGAGGTGGAGGTGGAGATGATGAGTTTTCAGCATGTATTGGAAAATGAGATTCTGCCTGAGAAAAGAAGATTATTCCACCACTGCAGTGTCAGGAGAGAGGAGGACCATGCAGAGCTAAGTGGAGATATGGACAGATTATCATCTGCAACCAAGTTTCCTTCACTTTCCTCCCTTTTTTTTCCACATTGCGACTACAAATACAATTGTCCGTTCTCACACTATCATCTTAAGTCTGCCCCGAAATATTACTGCAGACAGTCCACTGTATCTCATGCAAATAGTCACTAGAACCTTTAACCCATGAACGATGCCCAAATACTCCTTTTGGAAATTGAGCTAAATAACAACCATCCAGATTTGAAGGCAAAGGTATGCAAAGGTCAAAAGCTCATGCATGCTGCTTGTAGTCAATTTCATTCTTGACTTTTTAACCTTTTTCATTTACAGTAAGTATGGGTTGGAGAGTCTTTAAAGTTTCACATTGAAAAAAAGAAAGAAGAGCATTACAGCTTACAGCATTCCTCAGCACAAAAGCCAGCATTCATTAAGTCTCTCACCTCTGAACTCCACTCTACTGAATGACCATATCTTGCATTTTGTGTCAAATGTCTATAAGAACCCATCTTTTACCTTCCATCAGACTATCACTAAGATTTTTTTTCTTCTCCTTCATTCTCTCCTGACTGCAGTGACATGTCCTTTCCCCCCCCAGACACTTTTTCCTCTTCCTCAGCTCCTAAAATGGAAATGACATGTTTGCTCTCCCCTAAGTGACCCCTGCTCATATCTACTCCAAATGACACTTTTCTCTCCCTTGAGCCCAGCTGCAAGCTCCCCTTCTCTTGACCCTCCATTATTACAAACACGTGTCGCGTATAGCACTTCAGCTCTCAAGTCTGAGAGCAGTGTTTTGGTCCGAATCATCATCCAGGTGAATTCGCCAACAATTTTATTCCTGGTTCACTGAGTGCTGCCAGAGGGTACAGAACTAAAACCCAGCACAACTGGACTGCCAGAGTGCAAGAGACTGGAAAAAGATAGGAGATTATCACAAATACCCTTTTTTCCATTACAGAAATTAAAGATACACTTAACTAAAAAGCTACATTCTGCTTTCAGTTTCACTAAGAGAAAAAAAAGTAAAAAAAGTATTAGTAATGTCCATGAAAACTTCTGGAACCACACCTGCAGCAAAGTCCACTTCTACACTGTCCATTTACTCTGTATATTCCTGACACTCACTCATGAAAACATTTCCAAATACACTGTTTTTGTTTGACACTGCTAGCTTTTTACGTCTCTCACACTCAACTTTGCCTGCAGTCACAATGGATTCAAGTGGCAACCTACCTTTCGAAAAGATATCACTCCTACAGCATTATTCACTTCTCTGTCAGTCCGTATGCTCAGTATGTGGTACCATTTTTTGATGGTCATCATAACATAATGGGATTTTTGAATCAATCTTTTTTTTGAATGTCTTTTTCTAACACTGTCTAAAAACTCAGAATAGTCAAAATGTCTAAATGCACTGAAAATATTCTAAACTGAATTTTAGACAATCCATTATCAGAGGGTGGTAAGAGATGTGCTTAAATACTGAGGTACCAGTGAACTACTGAACTCAACACTGTCTTAACAACATCAAATCAAGGATGCCTGCAAACTCTCTCCACTCTAACTGAAGTTATTTTATTTGGACCCCAGCACTTGACCAGCTCCTCATCTTGGCCCACTGGCCCCCTGTGTTAAATCACATGTTAAACATCTTGGGAGTCATATTTGATTTGTAATTGAAGTTTGACAAACAAATCAATCAAGTAGTAAAATTAAGTTTCATGCAGCTGCATACCACCTCCAAACCCAGATCAATTCTCTGTACTTCTGACATAGAGAAAGTCATCCACGCCTTAATTTCCTAACCCCTAACCCTAACCCTAACCCTCCTTGACTATGGCAACTCATTATATTATGGTATTACTCAGTCTTGTTTATCCCATCTTCAGCTAGTCCAAAACAAGCGTTTTAACAAGGTAAAAAAAGAGGGAGCACATTACCCCCATTGTGTCCTCCCTACACACATTAAAATGTTAAGGTCTTTCGATGGGACTCACCAACTTTGAAGTAGATTGAATTAACTCTCTAGGACGAGTTTGTTAAAATACAACCCCTGGAAATGGTTAAAAATGCTCAAAAGTGGAGAGTAAATTCAGTATGGCTGACTTCCTGTTGGGTTTAGAGCATGGCTCCAAGAGACTTTTTTGTACGTCTTGACTTTTTTGTATGTCTTGAGCTGTTACATATACCTACCAATTTTCATAAATGTACTGCAGGGGCTGCTCTGTCAAATATTTTTGGGGGCGTTATGGGCCATCTTGGCACATCAAAGCACACAAATCAAATCAGACAACACAATTTAGGACTTCTTATGTGTGTGCCAATTTTTGTGAGTTTTAAAGCTTCCCTCGCCCTTAAAAAAAACCTACTGATTTATGGCGAAAAAGGTGTCGCCATGGCTTCTTTTTTCGCCAAAAGCTTCTTTTCTGAGTATCATCAAGGTCTTAGGACTCTCTGTGTAGAGCACTTTGGATCAACTCTGTGTATTAAGTGCCATATAAATAAAACTGACTTGACTTGACATGGGAAAGTCCAGTCTACAGGTTGAAATGTACTGATTTTTTTTAACACATGCAAAATAAAAGCATGTCCAATCAGAGGGTGATGATGAGCAAAAACTGCGGTCCCAAAATGAAGCTAGACGTGTTGAATTGTACACTTTTGGTAGTTTGGTAGTTGTGTGAAGAATGATGAATAAAAAAGAGAGCTTGACATAAAAGTCCAAATCTTGCTAGTCACCTCTGTGAATCTGGCCAATCCCTGCCTAAAGTGAGCATGATTTTTGATTACAAAAATTTCTGCACACAGACTTCCAGTTACAATGTCGTTAAGCTGTAGCATGAGGGAGTTTCAGGCAGTGTTACAGAAATCCGACAAGCACATTGTTTGAAGCATACTGACACCTTTACACACTGTTAAAAATAGATGTCAGGGTGAGAGGGTGTCAAATGGCAATTTAATGGATTGATTGCTATAGGAGAACATGAAATTGAGTCATCGAATCAAATTGAGTTTCAATGATATTACATGCCTTTTACTGATTGTAAAACTTATCGTCGTTATTTTTTCTTATTATTTGTGCAAGACTGCACATGTCATTACGCTGTGTATCTCTCAGGAGGGTTTCACTGTTTCCCCAAAACCCTCCACCTGATGATGCAAACACTGGTATAGCAGGAGCAACAGAGAATTATTTCAGAACCTCCACTTTACCAGATAAAGCAGGAAAAAGTATTGTTAGACACTGAAATGACAAAAAAAGAAAAAAAAATCATCACACTTTGAAAACAGAGAGGAATGACAAGTCAAGGAAGACAAATGATAGTGATAGAGGTAGAAAGAGAGGGAGGTGGTGAGCAACAAACGGGGAGAGAAGGCGGGTGGAGACAGATGTGAGCGCATACACTGAAGGAGGAAGGAATGAAAATGTGACAGCCTAGTCGTCAGAATAAAATGTGGCATTGCATGTTTTTGAAAACCACAGATATGTTACATTTGCACATTTCATATGTATGACATCAACATTTCTGAAGTGACAGAGTTCAGATTACATGTATATGAGCTGATTTCTATTCAGGAATAGGAGGGAAATGGTGGATGCCATGACAACTAGGCAAGACAGCTGCCAAGCAGCAAACCAACAAAAAAAGAGCATTTTTTAATGAGAGTTTGAGACATTTGCAGCCATGTTTGTGGCCACCACACCAGGTGTTCTAAGCCAAAAAATTTTGTTTTTCCAACCTACACTGAGTGTTGTTTGTGATTGAACCAGATCACACATTTACCACAGTGTTGAGAATTGAAATGTAAAGTTTAAACATACCTGCTACATATGAAACGTACAAATGTAACATATATTATGTACAATGCCAACTTGTATTCTGACAGTCGGATTGAGATGAGAACAGAAGGGAGGTTACTGTAGAGACCAAAACTAAATAGGAAAAAGAGGACAGAGTGAGGCAAGGGGATGGTGAGTAGCAAAAAGAGAGCTGAAATGAAGAAGTTAGGAGGAAGTAAAATAAAACCAAGGACCAGGGAGGGCGCTGAATTCTCAAACTTTATCGTTTTGTTGTTTACAATGTTTGTAGTTCCACACGTCACCTTGGCTTGACTCAAACCTTATAACCTTCATAAATTAAAGGAACAAAGTTAAGATTTTTACAACCCCGCAGAGCAAAATGATGATGTCTGTGGGGGGTTTGATACATTGGATCGATAGCAGTAGCTCAGCTATTACTTTCCCTGATGCAGCCAGAGATTTCTGGCTTTCAAAAGTCACTTACGAGCCTGTACATCCTTGGAACAAAATGTCCCTGCAGCAGCTGCAAACAGGATTTAAAGATATTTCAGCATGGCTGGATTAACCCACCAGGTGGCCCCGGTACAAAAATGAGCCCAGGGGCTTAATTGACCCCCATTACCGCCACTCTCTTTGCATTGTGTATGTATCCTGTACCCTTCAAGTACCCACTAGCAGTGCATCCAAGTACAGCGTTAAAGCAAATTTGCTCCCACGTAATTACCTTAGACCAGTTGATGGAAAATGAACTCAAGGCTTTTTGCCACAGGACCTCAGCCTTATTTTGCCAGGTGTGTAATCCAGTGTCACACAGAGTATTTACTAAATTAAGGATAACGCTGAGAAACATCTAATATCATCCCCGTTTAGTTGTGGAATATCAACGCCAATATTACAGTAAGTCAGGTTCAGAAGGCTTTGCAGCTCACATTATGCACACATTACAACAACTTTACGTTTAATGAATCCTTTAAAAATAAATTTCTTTACCAATACTGTTGCCTTCTGAAAAGGTAAAATGGATAGAAACAACATAATTTTACCATAGACTTTTCACTGTGTTGGTTGATTCTTCAGCTGTTTTGAAATAAATGTTGAACAATAACCATTTGGGAGACAAATGGCACAAATATTGAATGTATTTTGGTAGTTTCCATGTGAGCTAACATTTTACATAGAGTTTAATGTTGTAGACCTCTACTCAGAAATATCCTTTATTAAATTAAAAAGCCTTAGAAGTATCTCAGTGGGCTGCATGGTCGGTTGGTTGTAAGAATTCAGCATTTGTACCTTACAGCGAGTTGGTGAAGAAGGAAATCGACTACTGTTGTTAAAACCAAATGCATTACATTTTCTTGTTCACTGCAGAGGCTTTAAATGAGCTGACTAAGTACCACGACCATTCATCAACCCTCCATTAAAAGTAATCCTGCAAAAGCAACAGCACACACAGGTGGAAAGGTTAGTTAAAATATGAGAAGAATGCAAATTCAGGAGAAAAACACATGAGCACATTATATTTCTCCTTTTTTTGTAGGTGTTTAAGGGAGAATTATTTGAACTACTTCCTATGTTGAGTGGTTGCATCCACAACCATTCATCATAGTTTGTAAGGTGATCATATGTTCTAAGGGTAAAATCTTAATCTATGAGTAAAGTATAAAGTAGCATTAAATAGAGATAAAGTACCCCAGAATTGTAATAGATTTCACCACTGCATCTTAGAAAGTTCAGGGTCCATTTACTGTAATTTTTACCACAGTTAATAAAGTGGTTTATATACGAAAATACACTCACCGGCAACTTTATTAGGTACATCTTGCCAGAACCAGATTGGACCACCTTTTGCCTTCAGAACTGCCTTAATTCTTCATGGCACAGATTTAGAGATTTTGGTCCATATTTACATGATAGCATCACGCAGTTTCTGCAGATTTGTTGGCTTCACATCTATGATGCAAATCTCCCATTACACCACATCCCAAAGATGCTCTATTGGATTGAGATCTGGTGACTGTGGAGGCCATTGGAGTACAGTGAACTCATTGTCATGGTCAAGAAACCAGTTTGAGATGATTTGAGCTTTGTGACATGGTGCGTTATCCTGCTGGAAGTAGCCATCATGAGATGGGTACACTGTGGGGGGTAGAAACAGACAGGGACACAGATGGACACTGTCAGCAATAATACTCAGGCAGGCTGTGGCATTTAAACAATCTTCAATTGGTACTAAGGGGCCCACAGTGTCCATCCATCCATCCATCACTCCATTTTCATCCGCTTATCCGGAGCCGGGTCACGGGGGCAGCAGGCCAAGCGAAGCACCCCAGACATCCCTCTCCCCAGCAACACTTTCCAGCTCCTCCTGGTGGACCCCGAGGCGTTCCCAGGCCAGATAAGATATCTAATCCCTCCAGCGTGTTCTGGATCTGCCCCGGGGCCTCCTACCAGTGGGACGTGCCTGAAACACCTCCAGTGGGAGGCGCCCAAGAGGCATTGTCCAATTTTGGTGAGCTTGTGTGTATTTTAGCCTCAATTTCCTGTTCTTAGCTGACAGGAGTGGCACCTGGTGTGATCTTCTGCTGCTGTAGCCCATCTGCTTCAAGGTTCGACGTGTTGTTAATTCAGAGTTGGTCTTCTGCATACCATGGTTGTAATGAATGTTTTTTTGAGTTACTATTGCCTTTCTATCTACTGTTCTATCATCTTGAACCAGTCTGACCATTCTCCTCTGACCTCTGACAAAAAGAGAGAACCATGTTATCTCTTTTTTAGACCATCCTCTGTAAACCCTAGAGATAGTTGTGTGTGGAAAATCCCAATAGATCAGCAGTTTCTGAAATACTCAGATCAGCCTGTCTGGAACCAAGAACCATGCCACATTCAAAGTCACTCAAATCACCCTTTTCCCCCCAATTATACTTGGTTTGAACTTCAGCAGGCCGTCTTTGCTATGTCTACATGCCTAAATGTATTGAGTTGCCACGTGATTGGCTGATCAGCCATTTGCAATAACGAGCAGTTGAACAGGTGTACCTAATAACATGGCTGGTAAGTGTATATTTGCTTTTATACATGATCTTAAGGGATGGTTTTTACCACTGACAGTTTGTTTTTGTAAGTGTCTGATAACAATATGGAAAGGATCCACAAGAGATAAACCTTTTTGTAAAGAGTAAGATCCTTCTGTTTAACTAGAAATAGCCCTGAAACTGTTGTTTATTGTAAGGTAAAGGGACTGCAGCTCATGGATGTTTTCAGCATAAAAATGTGTCCCAAACTGCTTTAACAATCTCACATGTTTAATGGGAAAAAAAATCACTGCTTGCCACACAAGCCTTCAGTGATCATAAAACATAACTCAGATATGACAGGTCACCAGCATGTTTTGCTGTCAAAATGCAGATATTTATGAGGCAGACAAATGAATGCAGACTCCGCCAGTGAAGGAAAAAATGACAGCAGGTAACAGCCAGCAGCTTTACAGAGATAAGAAGTGTTCGACACATGAACAACCACAACATTATTATAGAAGAAGAAGCAACAGGAACCCGACCACTGCAGTGACAGACTGTAACAGGTAGACAGATGCTAATGTTTTACAAACATACCCACACAATCATCTGTTCAGTAATTGCAATTATAAAAAAAGCCACAAAAAGTGGTTGTTGATTGGCTGTTTTATAACAGCCCACCTCAAACACAGATGTATCAGTGTGCAAGGTATATTAAATTGCAGGTAACCATAGCAACAGTTCCTCTACTTCGGTTAACTCTCACTGGTGAAATTGACCGAAGCATGAGTTAAACATACTATAAACAGACTTTGAAAAAGGGTTTACTTTGTTTTTCCTTTACATCTTTGATTGAGCAAGTTTTTGCCAGCTGTCTCACACACAGACTCACAGAGGGAGACAGAGATGAGACAAGACTCAGTCTCATGCATTAAAGAGAAAAAAAAACAAAGTTGGAAAAGATGGAAAAACAGTCTGCACCCTACATTACGCTCTCATGAGCATATATGATGTCTGTTGAAGTGCTTGAAGCTCAAAACTTTACCTCGGTGGTAACCTACTTTAATATATGTTCTGTGCAGACTCTGTTTTTCCAATCCTGTCTCACTTCCAGCTCATCAAATACTGATGCTAAGTCAGTGGCTCTTGGCACCAGATATCGATGCACCGAGACACCCTTTAATGGAAATATGTGACAAAGCAATGCTCCAAGCAACTGCTGAAGTACACAGAGAGTCTGCAAAGAGAGGGTAATGGGGGAGGTGGATGGGTCAAAAAGCTGTGGACTTTCAGCGGGGAAACCGCTGTTCATTTCCTGTATGAAAACAAAAGTGAATCAAGGTTTTTTAATAATAACGTTGTGTGCCAGTAGGTGTGTGCATGACATATGTCATGTAATAAAGTTTGTAAGGTACCTATTTCAAGCCAAACCATGTTTTTTTTTCTAAATCTGACCATGCAATTATTTTGCCTAAACCTAAGGAACTAAACCTAAAAATATTTTTTTAAACCTATGTTTTAAATTTGTTTTAAAAAGAAACTGTACATTTCCTCTAAGAACTGACGTGTATTTTGAAAGTACACATTGCATGTAATGAATGTAAGTTGACATGCTTTCTAAAGGCCAAAACCCAATTGGCGGCGGATGCAACACGTTAAAAAATACATCCCTATTATTTTCTATGTAAAGCCCCACACTGGCACCAACTAGACACACATCCTCACCATGGATGTATTAAGAGAACTCTGTAAATGTTGCTGTGTCTCATGTGTGACAAAGACTGGACGAGGAGAGACTTATTGAGGTGGGGAAATATCCCGTGCTAGATGACCCATAATCCCCTCATTATAAAGACAGCGGCCGAAAAGATACTTCCTGTCAAGTCATAGCTCTGCAGTTTGGCTCCTCAGGTAAGGAATCAACTTTAATTAGTGGCTGTCCACACATGATTTGAAACAGACCCTTCAGTAAAAGTAGCAACATAACTTTGCCTGGTCATCTGTCAATGAGCTGCAGCTCAACTTTGTGCTAGGGGCGGCACTTGACATGCATCCCATGATGCGCCATGCTGCGGTGTCCAAAACTGATGCAGGAGGGGTACATAGAACGTCAAAGTTTGATGTGTAGGGCCACTGACCAAGTGTCAGTATTTGACTAGTTGGAAGTGAGAATGTGTTGTTTTTTCTGTCATTTGCATGATCTTTTGTCCAGCACCTAGTGTTTAAGGTCTGGATGCACATGCTTTTGTATACTTTTTATTGTTTTTGTTTCTTTTTTAAAGCTGGTATTGTCCTGTCCTGTGAAAATGTTATTCTTTTAAATTTATTGAGACAATTGCCAAATATAAGGAAAGTGCTGTCTTTACATAAACAAATTAACGAGCACATTAAAATGTTGTACACTTCTTTAACACTGAAGCAATAAACTATTTCTTTTTAAACACTGAATTTTCACTTTTTGTTGGTCTAGTCAAGTAAGTCAAGTCCTTCAACAGTCAAGTCCAAGTTAAGTCTCAGGGCCTCATTTTAGTCTAGCTTGAGTTTACGTCCCAGTTTTCAAGTCCACAACTCTAACAGGCCCAGCAGATAGTCAGACAGGTAAAGACACAGATGGTTCAGTGGTTTGATGTTGAATTAAACATGCCTTCAGGGTGACAGTGATGTGATCTGTCAGCAGGCCAAACACCTATTCAGACAATCACAGAAACACTAGTAACCTTTGCTTTCTGTTTGTTTGTCATGCTGTTTTTTTTTTGTTTTTTTTTTGGCCAAGGAATGATCAGAGAACAAACAGCTAAAGCATCACCTGACACCGCTCACCTTCACACTGCCAGCACAGCAGAGCTCGATCAGTAACCCCTGGCTGCCAATTGCTACTGTCAGTTTATGTTTTCGTTTTTGATTTTAATCTCCCCTCCCAACCATGACTACCACTACACACACACAAAGCACACAAAACACACGCACACAGACACAGACACACAGACACAAACACACACACGTCCCTTTTGCTCAGGTAAAGCTGCATTGGACGTCGAGGTTCCAATCCCAGCATTCTATTTTTAGCTGCACCTCTTTTCCACTGAGTTTGAAGGCCTCCCTCATCGTGAGGTTTAAAGGTCTGCAGTCATTACAGCAGCGGCGGTGGTGGCGAGGGCAAGAGGCAGCGCGGCGTGAGAAGGAAGCAAAAGCAGCCAGCTGTCGGGAGTTATCACCATGCTTGAGTGTGCAGACAGACTGGCCGACTGGGACTTCATCTGCTCTGCTACACAGGGGCATGATGGCAGCAGGCTATTTCAAGGTGGAGGTTAGCAAAAGGCCACCAACTGGAAAGAGGACTGACAGGCTGACTGCTGTTTGAGAGCTGGCATCGATCTGAGCGGGCTGCTCAACTGAAGCTGGTCTGTGCTACAAAACAACCAAGTCTCAAGTATTTATTTATGGTACCTCTTTTTTTTTTGAAGGCACTTTCCTATAACAGGACTTCTGATAGAAATACTACTTTGATTAGATGCGCTGGTTTAGTATACTCTTCTTACATGTACAGGACATGTACTGCAGGTTTTAACCATTTTGTTTAATTCTACAGTTGGATTGTGCTTGGAATTGGCTTTTTATTTTTGTTTTTAGTCCTTTTTAAATTTACTTAAATCTTACATTACATGAAACCCTTTGTAGCACATGTTCTGAACAGCGTTATGCATATTAAGTTTTTCTTTTTTGGCCTGCAGCAGAAGCTCTGCTGTTTTCAACACTTGTTACACAGTTGTGTTTTATTATCAAACTCTAAGGGTGTGTTCAGACAGAAGGAAAAGCCAATTAGAAACATAGCGCATGACATACAAAGGCAATGGAAGGATGAGAGTGGGCAAGAGTAGTGGTAAATTTGCTGTAGGCGGCGTGAACTTAGGCGAAGATGCGTCTGCACGAGTTGGAAATGTAACAAAAAAAAAAAAGTGTGCTTATCCCAGGGCTCTCTGCTACATCAACAGTGACATACAAGGGAAAAGGAAAGAAACTGGAGGGAAACAAAACACAAAGAATGGCCTGGTGAGATCTTAGGTCATTCTGAGTCTGAGCTCTCAGACACATCCCTCACAAACAAGGTCTGATCGCTGCTAGCTGGCTACAATTAGCATCTGTACAGACAGCACACTGGCTGTTTGGCCTGAATAAATACAAACTGCACCAACAGCCCAGTAGCCAATGTTGTAAAAATAACTCAAGGGAGAAATCTGCTTTATGTTCTGTCTGCGTTCTTCAGGAGATACCGGATTTCTCAGTCTGAACTCTGAAGACGTCTGACTACAACATAATGCAAAAAATTGAGGTGCTAGTGCAGCCATGAAAAGAAAGAAATTATTTGGATATTTTCCAAGGGGTGATACCCACAGATGCAACACAGATACCCAATAAAAATGATTCTGATGTAAACATGATAAACAACTTTTAAATGACCTAAACTGCATTAGTGTCTTTAATCAATTGCATCAATTTAGTCCATATCACAAAAAAAGAGAAATGTGAGGTTACTGATCAAAATTTTTGAAGCTGTTTAAAGGACATCTGGATATATATACAATCTGCCTGAGCTGTGATTTGAAAAGACAATGACTCTGATAAAAACTGCAAATACAAAAATGATGTAGTGTTTTGAAGTTATACACACACTGCATTGTACCCCCAATCTCCTCAGAAACAAGCTAAGCAGCATGAGTAATACGATCTGTGCCTCCATCCATCCCGTCACCCTCAATATTTGATTGACTGCAACTTTAAACCTTCTTTGATCTGCACTCTATCAAAAAAATTGTCATCGTGTCAGCCATAACCCTCGTATCAGAGCTGCTCCCCTGCTCATCTGAAAAATTCATACCAAAACACATCAACAACAAAGGGATGAGGAAATTGTCAAAGTATTGCAGCAGGATTGCAGCAAACTTTCCTCCTCAGAAGATTTTTCTCTCTATCTATCCATCTCTTGGGTCTGTCTGCCTCTCTTCTGCCTTCACTCCCTCCATTATCTCTTTCCTGACCAAACCTCCACCACTCCTCTAATTTCCTTACCTCTCATCCCTCGTTATGTTAAAGTGAAGGACATCACATGGCTTTGTACCAACTATCCCAGCTCAAAACTTATTATCTGATAACTAAGAATAATTGAAAATCAGCATTTCTAGGATTTGATATTTTCAACTTCATTTTCAGTCTCAGCAGGAGGCTGTTTATAAGAAAAAAGCTCTGCCCAGCACCAAAGGCAGTTTCTAATCTAGCAGCTATATGGTGAACATAGTGGAGCATTTAGCTGGTTCACACTTAAAACATGTAAAAAAGCAGAACTACACACGTTTACAGCCTGGCCCAAAAAACGGTTTTGGTCTCTAAAGCTAATTTTATCATTTATGACCACTCACCGTTTTACATTTTATTAAAGCTATTTAAGGGAAGATTCACATTGACTGACAGGCTGTCTGTGAGGTGTCAACAGTCTATGAGTCAGATCCACTTCTCATTCATCTGCAGCTCCACCCTCTTGTCCAATTAAGTTCACTTCTTGCTCCAAAAAACAAGATGGCAATGGTCATTCTTTTAAAGAGTCTATGAAGATCAAAATATTTTTGTCAGCAGTTGGTGTGATTTCAGCTTTCTGCACTGTCTTCATTCATTTTCATTCATTCATTTATTTTTTGTAACAGCTCATCCTGTTAGGGGTCTATCCATCGTGCCGCTTGCACTGCCTTTAAGTGACCCCCCCACCTAAAAAAATCATAGTCTTAGCCATATTGAAATATGAAATGTGTTTTTGCAGTTTAATTTTACTTTTTGTTGTTGCTAATGAGATTTATTTACCATGTAAAATAAAAAAAAATGAAGAAGTTTTTTTAGTTTTATTTCTCCAACTCAAATTATTATTATTATTATTATTTATTTATTTATTTATTTTCTTGCTGTATTGTACTGGTAGTGGTGCTATAACAACTCGGTGTATTTTCAAACTTTAAAATTACATCTTTGATGTTTATTAGTGTTAAATCACCTTTTTCCTTTCAAAACTAAGTTGGAAATGTAGGTTGCTCAATTTGGTGCTTGCAGCTGTAACGTTTCTGTTTCTTTCTTTCTCTACTCTTCCTCTGCTTCCTTCGTTTCCTCCACCACATTCTTTCCTTCCTTTACCTCCTTCACGATCATCAGTTTTGACATTAGCATGCAGGGACTGAGGTGGCTGTTAGCCATGGGACTGTTAGCCTGACTCAATGCAGGGATGATGTGCAGGCCAGAATAATGAAACAGTGTCATAATGTGAATTTTTCATTTAATTATTTATTTTGTATGTGTGTGTGTGTGTGTGTGTGTGTGTGTGTGTGTGTGTGTGTGTGTGTGTGTGTGTGTGTAAGAGAGAGAGAGAGAGAGAGATGGAGGAAGAGAAGACAGGAAACAGGAAAGGGAGGTTTGCTGGTGTGTTAGTTCATGAGTCAACTCTATGCTCAGGATTGTGATTGTGCTTTGTGTGTGTGTGTGTGTGTGTATGAACTAGGTGCAGACAGGTCTATGTGTTTGCACTTATACATAAAAATGTTTTTTTTGCCTTCTTTACATTTTAATTGTACAAGAAATGTAGAGGATTAGCTGTGGTGACATTGGTGCTGACACAACGTTCAGATCCGCAGCGGTTCACACACGTCTCCTGACATTTCATGAAACTATCACAGTGTCATAACATAACATGCCCTGTGCATAAAAAATGAGAGGAATTCATTTCCCACCAGGAGAGGATTACATGGAGACACTGACGCCGGCTTTGAACTATTGCAGAGTAAAGAAAGTGTGTGCAGGGATTAAACATAGAGAGACATGTGACTTTGTGTTCAATTTTCAACTCTAGGGAAGATGTTTTATAGCGTAAAATTACCATTTTCACCCAGTTTTTCTTCTTTGATTGTGACGTTATTTCAACAACTCTTCAAAATAAATTACAAAATAGGTTATTGTCGGTCACCTCCAAAACTACCCATAAGTGTATTCTGATCTTAAATAACAGCATATTTGTCAGGGCCTCCAAAAATGTATCTGACCATTACAAAAATTATTCATATCACTTTTGTCTGAACTGCCACCAACATAGTTACGATTTAGTTAGATTTAGGCCCAGAATGTGGCCACTGACATTTTTAAATTTATTCCAGCTTAAACACAGGTGAGAGAAAAAAAGAAATATGCTCACAGCAAACAAGAGAAGAGAAGACTGGATAATTGGAAGCCATGTGTCATATTTTCTCTACCTCCTACTGTCTTGTCTCAACACTGTTAACTTTGTAATATGAACAGAAATCATGTTTAAATATTAAATATTAAATACAGTTCAAGTGTTTAAATGCTGTATATATTGCTACAATAGATCCATAGGCCTTCTCAACCACCCCGTTCAACAACAGAAGCAGAATCGTCATTAAAAAGTGCTCTAGCAGCCAACTCAAGAAAGCTTATCTGAAAACTTTGTCAGTGGACCTACATATCTAAAAATGGTGCACTAGGCACTCTCTCCATCAGTGTCGGTTGTGCAAGGACAGCGTGTCACTTTAGGCTTAAAAAATGCATTGTCTTTTCAAAATATCCTTCTGTTTTCAATGGAAATTTACAGTTTTTTGCTTGTTACACGCATACAATCCTTTTCAAAATAAACTTAAAAACGTAAGTAAACACTTTGCTTTTACATCTATTTTAGGTTTAGGCAACAAAAGCATGTGGTTTGGTTAAGAAAAAAAACAATCATGGTTTGGCCTCAAATTCACATGGAATAGAACAATGGGCTCCTGGGTGAAAGTCCATAGTTTGTTGGACCCATCTATCTTCCCTTTCCCCTCGCCCTATGCGGAGTTTCTCGCTCTTTATATTACAGCGGTTGCTGATGGCATTAAAAACATCCACTGGTGCCCAGTGCGTATCATGCCACCATGAGGGGTGTCTCTGTTTGTTTGTGTCTGAGGCCTACGTCCACTGACAAAGCACTAGTATTTGACGGGTTGGGTTGATGCACACTGCCTCTGAAACTGACGCGCATGGTGCGTATCATACTGCTGTTAAAGTCAGTCTCTGGTGCCAAATTCACTGAACTTGCTAGTTCAAGCCAAATTAAAACTATCAACCTAAGTTAGTAAAAGATGATTTTATTGCTTTTTCTATTCATATTCTTTTACACAGAGGACAGATGCCATTTTTGCAGGTACTTCTTTATGTGTCAAAAACCATTACGGATGGTTTACCATCAACACTGGACTCTGGACTGAATCACGACAGCCAACCAAACTTGAGTGACCTGGAAAGAAAGACTCAAACAGCTAATTTTGATGTGATTCCAGCATGTCAGCTGAGAGCCAGCTGAATGTGAACAGAGACAAAAAGAGAAAAAAAAGTAAGAGGGAAGAGAGACAGATAGAAGTGATGGGTTCTGACAGATGAACAGACACAACAGGGTGGCTATATCGGGTACGCTTTTGTCAATCCGGTCGTCCAAGTCCTGGCAGTCACGCCCCATTTATCTGACACGTGTCGAGAATCAGAGAGGCTCCAGGTTTCCTCGCAACTTTATTCTCATCTTTCTCCTCTGCCTTTCTTTTATTTTATTTTTTGTGAATATTCAATTCCCCTTGAGCTATCTGCCATGAATTAGGAGGAGGATGTGAGAGAGAAAAGAGCAAAGAGGAAGAGGAAGAAGTTGATTTACTTTACAAAAGAGGCAAACATAAGATGGTTAAGCTCTCTCTTATCTCTCAAGTTCTCTTTCTCTTAATTCATTATAAACAAGAGGAGAAAAACAAAAGCAAAGAGGAGCCTAGACCAATCAATGACGGAGGGGAAGTTCTCTATGAGAGGAGAAATGGCAATCGGAATGATTCCTGTGTTCACAGGAAATGTAGAGTTTCCACTTGTTGCGTGCATACTGTCTTTTTCAAACTTAACTTCCAGTTAGGTTAAGGAACCAGAACTTTGTGGTTAGGTTTAGGAAAAAATAATGGTTTGGGTTAAAATAAGTATTTTAGTGATGAGACTTTCTCACTCTTCATACTCCATCAGTTGCTCTGGTTTACATAGGAGTTAGTTAAAAGCCTGGTTCATCTCATACAGATGCTAAAGAGTGCTTTGTGTGCCAGTTTCAGATGCCTTGGGGCTTGACAAAGTGTCAGTATTGGACAACCTGGGAATGAGAATGGGTTGTTGTGGAGGCGACTTAATGAATCAAATCATAAAGACAGACAGTAAAAGGGGAAGAGGAATCAGAGTCAAAGGAAGATTTGAGAATAGAGGAGGAAGACAAGGAGACTAGCAGCAACAATGAAAAGATGAAGATACAGTGCACTCATCATTAAAGCATCACCCATGATTTCTCTTCTGCCTGCTATAAATTCTCCCATTGCAGCGGGGAGACAAGGACCAGCAGTCGAAGGTGAGGAGTATGAGCGAACATCGCCTGCAACAGCATCAAAGTGCATTTTAATCACAGTCTCAGTGGTGTCAACACATATCACAGGCATTCATCATTTCCCACTATGTTCTTTTGTAGATAAACATAACAATACAGTGAGTCATTACGCAGGTGTCGAGATAAATCTTCAGATTCCCTCACTTTGTTGGCGTCCCTTCTAAACCAGACACCACAGTCATTTAGATTGTGCACTATCTAGGGATTTTTGGAGTTATGGAGAGGAGTGAGAAGATTGGAATTACACACACACAAAAAAAACAAATGAATGTAATGTGCATTTTTAGCAGAGACAAAAGTTCTCCCTGAGCATTGAGGTTTGACAAAAAAAAAGGAAAAGGAAAAAAAGTTCCGCTGTTGACCAACTGTCTCCTCCGCCTGCGCTCGACGTCTCTGCCCTGGGCGAGTGTGAGGAAAAATGCAAGCAGATAAAAACACAAAAAGTTGCGGTGTCTTTGCATCCCCCTCTCTTTCTCTTCCTGTCTCTTTCTCCTCGCTATCACTCCTCCCCCACCACCTCAGGGAGGTAAATGACTCTGCTGTGAAGGTAGAGTCGAGGCTGTTTGACCTTGATAGCAAACCTGCATTCCTAAATAAATATTCAGAGGCTCAGGAGCGATGGCGCGTGCCTTTGCTTCACCAGATAACAGGTTATGTATGAGGCAGATGCTTCAGTTTTGGGCCCAGCCAGCACCACTATGGCCTACAGAGGGAGCTTACAGGAAGTAGTGATGTTGCATTACCGCACAAGGGCCTAGTCAGCAATTAATTAAATGATATTGAATTGCAAGTCAAAATTAATGAGACCCTCATATTAAAACTGGACTAAATTTGTTTGAATGTCCTTCTTTTTATTGACAAGTGAGGTTTATTACAGCTTGATACGGTCGAGTGCAAGATTATGTCAGTGATATCAGCCCCACTGCTTCCTGTTCAAACAGTAATGCTGGATTACATGCTTGTCTTGAGTCCTGTGAATCCCTTGTAAAGGCCATTCTGATTCAGTGCGGGAATGGACCCCACTGACAATGAGAACTCCTGTGGATGGAGATACTCACTAATGATTGAGCTGAATACAGGTGTGACTGATAGCAAGCATGTGCCCATGGGAAATGTTTGCCTGGAGGGCTTTCTATTATAAAGCCCTTTCTTGCAGAAATCTTTTTATTTCAACCCAAACCATAATTTTTTTCCCTCAAACTTAACCAATAAATCTCTTTCTGGCAGAAGGCCCTCTAGGCAAACTTGTCCCGCCAGCCAAGCGTGTGAGGGACTCGGCATCAGAGACCTCATTAGTGCCTCTGTACCTCACAGGTGAATAATTAAGACTGAGACCTTTGTTGTTCACATATCTGCAGATACTGGCTGGAGGCAGTAACACAAAAACAACTAAACCCTCCCAAATCCTTTGTCACCTGGAATAAAAATAACAGTTTTACAAACTGCATGCTTATCTGTAGAAGGTCAGCTGGTTTGTTGGTCATTTATTCTCACTCAACCATTAACTCACCAGATAGTTAGCCATGAAACTTTCAGAACTTGCTTTCCTGTTTGGGAACAAAGTGTCCCCTTCTTGTTTTTTAGGATATTTTAAATCCTCTAAAATAATAAATAAATAAAATTCAAGCATCACATAGGGATTGTCATAAATTAACAAGTCACTGTTAATATTTTATATTCAAAATGACAATTAGACAGAATGGGCAGCAAAATGGTGACAAGGTCATTGTCAGTTGGCATAAAAGGCACTGCAAGGTGACACATTTTTTTTGATCCACATAAAAAATGTTAAGTTAACTGGACCTTTTTTTCCAAAAAAAAGTTTAAAACAATTTACTGAATGTGTGAAAATGAGTAAAAAACAAGTTAACAAAGATATAAACGTCTATCTAGGAGCTTACTGTAAATAAAAAAACTTTTAAAGGGATTAAAAACTGCTATAGAGCTTCAGAGTGTTATTGACTATAAGACCCATAAGCCTTTAGTGAGATGGGCCAATTGCAGGCTCTTTAGACTACAGGAAATGAGCTTCTTCAGCTCATGCCCTGGTTGGCTCGAGGCCATAGCCATAGCATTGGAAGCTCCTATTGGCTCAAGTGAGGTGTCAATTAAAAGGCCAGGAACTAGCTTCCATTTTA
This sequence comes from Cephalopholis sonnerati, assembly GCA_019142605.1. NCBI lineage: Eukaryota > Metazoa > Chordata > Actinopteri > Perciformes > Serranidae > Cephalopholis > Cephalopholis sonnerati. The sequence continues at coordinate 10,395,353 of JAGQAX010000017.1, read as the reverse complement.
AGATATGGCAGTCTGTTTGTTTACATGCAGAATGGCAAAAATGACAGATAATATGTAGAGAAATATGAATGTTTGAAATGATGCAGTGGCAGTTCACAGATATCCTTGGATGTAATAATGTGTTTGGACTAAATATTTCTCTAAATTTAAACCATCTGGACTAATGTCACTGTGTGAAAACTGAAATGGAAGCTGTGTAAGCTGAGATTCAGTCTGGATAATATGGATCTGTGGATTATAATAACGTTTCATGGGTGAGTTATAACTGTTTTTGTTTGACAGAAGTGTTTATCAAGCCTGCTGTGGTGATTGTATCTTGACATGGTCAGCTTTAATGAAAACGTGAAGAGCGTAGTGTTCAAGCCATATGGCTTATGAGTAAACCACTTGAACAACAACAAAAACAGCACTTGTTTTACATATCATAATCTTAAAAAAAACACTGTCAGAGGGCCTGTGGACTGGCTGTTGGTCTTCCATTCAAAATGCAAACAGTCAGATGTATGCAGCCACAGCCTGGCACTTGATATAAGACATATATGACAAAAATACTAAAGTCTGACACCCTCATATCTAAAGAAAAAGCAACTTTTTCGTTAGATTCTTCAGACTGGAGGTCTTGCATGGTCACTATTTGCAAGACCACTGCACAACTAGATTCTTCTGGAGATTATTTCCTATCTTGCTCTTGGTGGAAAATATTATGTCAAACTCCCTTTAAGAAGTATGATATAATAAGAAAAACCTTACATGTCTGAAAAACACAACTCTAGAAATACAAGACAAAAGGAGTCATATGTTGACAGTATTCTTGTCGACTGGACTGTTATTAAGCCCCCTCTCTGACAAGATAGCCTAAGATGGTTGGTACCAATGGATGTCTTGGGTCCTCTAGTTGGATATGATACCTGTGTCTTCACTGTAGCTTTAAAACTGGGCCTGCTGCAGCAGGTGTTGTTTGCTAAAAATTAGTAGCCTCACTTCTCACTGTCAGCTTTGCCTGTCATACCTGGTGCTTCTTCACATTGTTTTTTTTTTTTAAGACATTTGGCCATTGCCTCTCGTCTTTCATTTTCTTCCCTCTGTACCCTGGCTTTTCTTTTAGGAGCCTCTGATTTTTGGTGAGGCATTCTGACTTAGCTAGTCAGCCTGCAGTCTGCCTGACATGTTTACATTACCAGTGCCTCTGATTTCTGCGCATCTTGTATCTGACTCCCTCTTTCAGTTGGACTGCACCAACTGACAATACCGGTTGAGGGGTGGGAGTTTTAGATGGCACGCTGACATGTGTTCTACTGATAAAAATACATTTATTTAACATGTAATTACATATAACTGTGATGTAAGTCAGTAAGTAAATTGTTGTGCTTGATCCCAGTTAAGGGTCAACCATAAACCTTTTCATGGACCCCTCTTGGCCTTAGGCCAGGGTCATCTGCCCCTCTGACCTCCCCTGATGGCGGGCCTGACTGTATTTGTGTACAGACTTAACATTTTGGATTTCATTGCCTCATATTGCCAACAATCTCTGTTAGTTAGCTGCACTATTTAGGTGAGAGGGGACTGTTGGAATTGGAGGCAAACTGATTAAAAAATTAAGACTTCTCACTAAAATAAGTGCTGGTTTGGTGGATCAGATACATGCTGAATTAAACACTCTACAACTCCACCAGTTTCTCCTGTTTTCTACAGTCCAAGAGAGGCTAGTTTTGTTCATGTTGCTACACCTCCCCAGAGCCCCCTCCATGTTTGCTGTCTCCCTGGTTTTCTGCTTCTTGTTTGGTGCAGTAGAGAGTGCAAATGTTACTTGTGGTTTACATGTTGGTGCACTATTCAGTAGATTTAACTTCCTTATTTGCATGAGCAACTCTAAACGCTAAGGATAATATTAAGCATGTTTGATTTTGTCAGAACATGGAGACGAGGAAAAGACTGACTGAGGATAGCTTGGACTGAGTTTTCAGACCACCTTACACCAAAAGATTGAGATCACGGGAACAAGCACCAACTGAGGTAAAACTGTCAAGGTCTGGTTTTGAAACTGGAAATTTTCTGCAACAGTGAAACTGCTTGAAAAGTTGTTTGGTATAAGGCCCGCATTACTTACCATTCTGCATCCATCTGAAGTGTACAGTGCCTACAGATCAGACACTGTGATTGTGTTATGTTGAACGCAGAGGAGAGATCCATCTTTAGGTGGTTTTAAAATGCACAGTGGGTTTAGGGTGCAGAACCTGCTGCAGAGCAGCGCCCTCTGCAGAGTACATGGATTAGAGTGACATCTCAGGATGTTTGGGGTCGCAGTCGACATCCAGCTGAGCATCTAAAGCAAATGATCTGTTGTTTGTCCTAGTTTATTATGCTACCAATATGCCTTGTCAGTGCTGCATCCCAATAATGCACCTCAGATTTCACAGCAGATTATGGTTCCTTTCCACAGTGAACCCTATCAAACACAACACCAGAGCCACAATCACACAAACACACGAAAACCTGAGGACAGGCAGGAGATGTTGGGTGCAAACAAATAAAATAAATGAAAAAACAAAACAAAATAAACAGCAGAAGGCATGCCACCTTCACTCTATATTATGTCACCTGTAACAAAACACACACCTAGGAATCCGTAATTCCTATTTTCAATAACTAAGTAAGGTAAGATGACAGATAAGATAGATTTTACACTCCCGGAGGAAATTTGTTACAGGCGCATCCAGCCGTTGAATTAATATGAAAATACAGAGTGACACAGCCTTTATTGCTCACTGGTTTACACACTGCTACTGTAGCATTACCCATCAGTCAACAGACACACAACAAGTTTGTTATAACAGTAACTGCACTCAGAGGAAATGCTTTGATTTCTGGGGACAGACAAGCGGCAGTGATGAGAGTGTGTTCATCAAGGGCTGATGCTAATGTCATGACACTGCAGTTATGCGACAAAATGTACTACAATCAGGACAGATAGAAAAGAATACACTTTCTGGCATGTTTCTGGGTATTTGTTGATGTCAACGTGCCATGTAAAGGCAAATTCGATTTTTTATATGGGACAACATGTCACAATCTCAAGTCTTATTCATTCCACAAGGAGCTTGAAACTTTTGATGAGTGTGGTTTGGAAGAAATTACAGCACCTTGCAATGTTTTCAATTATTCTTCACGGAAAAGTTTCAGTCATCTCCATGGTAACTAGACACTATCTTCCATCTGGCCTGTTAAGTTACATTTTATCATCCAGATTGGTATATAAAATCCACTCTCCCACATGGGGGCTGGCATATCTTCCCCAAGCTCTGGCCTGCGACTTTGAGGGTTCTGCATAGTATCTTAGCTGTTCCTAGGACTGCACTCTTCTGGACATCTGCTGGAGCCACTGTCCCAATTTGTGGATCACAGCCCCCAGTGCTCCGATTACCACTGGCACCACTGTTGCCTTTTATTCCCCACATCTTTGCTAGCTCCTCTGTCATACTTTGGTATTTTTTGAGGTTCTTGTGTTCCTTCTTCCTGATGTTGCTGTCACTCAGGATTGCTACATCTATTACCACTGCCTTCTCCTGTTGTTTGTTGATCAACATGATGTCTGGTTAGTTAGCCATCACCAGTTTGTCAGTCTGGATCTGGAAGTCCCACAGGATCTTAGCTCAGTCATTCTCAACCACCTTAGGAGGTGTTTTCCATTCTGGCCTTGGGACTTCCAGCCCATACTCAGTGCAGATGTTCCTGTACACTATGCCAGCCACTTGGTTATAGCATTCCGTATATGTTCTTCCTGCCTACATCTTACACCCGGCTATTATGTACTGAACTGTCTCAGAAGCAACTTTGCACAGCCTGCACCTGGGGTCCTGTCTGGTGTGGTAGACCGCCGCTTCTATTGATCTTGTTGATCTTGTACTAAGTACCTGTTCTTGTGCTGCCATGATTAGTGCTTCTGTGCTGTCAATCAGGAAGACTCACTTCTACTGAGAAAACAATAGGAGCGCAAAAAAAGGAGGTTCGTAGTGCATCCATTGAACCAAACAATGGAGCTACAGGGTGAATATGTTTTGGGCCAACAAATTTGGGACATGGATGAAGAGATGCACTTTTTCAGATCTCTGCCAACTCCTGTAAATTTATTAGAAAAGCTAGCTATCACTACCCAATCACATTGAAAGACATGATATGATGGTGTTGACGTACCGAAATCCTCCAGGTGTGTGACAAAACAGGAAAGTGTCGAGTGACACTTTTTTTCCTGTCGATTTTACGTAATTTTTGTCGGGTGACACTCATCAAAAGTGATGAGTGCCCCACCATAAATCAGGTTTTACTTAAAGCTACAATTCTGGTTTTATTACAACTCAGGTCTCATTTTTATAGTTTTGGTAATAGGTTATATCCATCAAGTTAATGGCTGGGACCTGAGAAACCATTGACATGATGATTTAATAACCACAAACAGTAACATGATCAGATTAGCTAGAAACCAATACCCAGATTATCCAGTTTTACTTTGAAGAAAAGACTAAGGCAAATACTTAGATCATTACAATCAGCAATTACAAAAGACATTTTGGCCTTATCTTTTACAAGACTGTTGAATCAGGTTGGACCTTTACCTTTTTTGGCCAGGTCACTCTTGAAAAAAAGATTTTTAATCTCAGAGACTTTTACCTGGTCAAATAAAGGATATATATATAAATATATATATATATATTCATTTTTTGTTGTTGTTTCACATAAACAAAAGCCATAATCTTAAAACACAAATTTGAAAATAAACTTTTCTATTAGCTCCAAAAATGACAACTGTATTAAACTCAAGTACCAATCAATCACAACTCATACTTGGAGGATAATTAATTGCAGTTGAGTCGTTTTTTTAGGGTCATTGCAGGTCTCTGTTAAAAGGAGCCCAGCTGCCTCTCTCTTCCTCTGTAAATCAAACAAGTGTAAATCACTTTAGACACATCATGACAGGACAGCCTTTTTTTCTCCTTTCTTCAGTTCCTGCTCCCAGCGTCCTCCGCTGCTATCGATGGTCTTTGATGAGGACCCTGAGTGATCGCAGCCTGCCTTCACCTCTGCGCTTGCAGCGCCCCGCAGCCTCGTCTAATTTGTTTTCTCACCAAGTAATTAAAAATGCAGCGCGGAGGAGCAGGCTGATCAATGACACCTGGCAGCCACGGAGGGAAAGGATCAGCCCGTCCATTCATCCATCTGTGGACACCTACTGTCCATTTATCTGTCCGTCCATCCACACACACACACACACACACACACACATTTAGCCATTCCTCATACATTCTCCTCTCCCAGAACCTTCACCCACTGCCGACCTTGAGGTAAATGTGTGTGTGTGTGTGTGTGTGTGTGTGTGTGTGTGTGTATAGGTGTGTGTGGGTGGGTGTGTGGGTGTGTTTGTGTTGATGTTTGAAGAAAACCAACCATGTTCCAGAGGTCAAGGTGATGCAGTTGCTTGTGCATGTTAGTGTGTATAATCCTCTCTAGGGGTTAAGGTTATTCTGTTTCGGAAGAAAAGCACTCACACAACGCAAGGCAACTTTTATCAAATAGCGCCCTTTAACAACAGGGCGGTTCAAAATGCTAGTATTGGTTGGGCTTTTTGTTGGGGCTTTACCTTTTTTTTGATCGGCAAATACCTAGATTTTATAAGAAGAGCAAATTGGTTTAAACAGATTTTGACCTGGATTTATGTCACCATGAAATGAATTGTTGGAATTGTTGTAGTGTATCCTGCTGCCAGAGGACGCCAAAGACTGTAGTTCACAATAAATTACGTAATATCGGAACCTCAGAGTTTTTCTGTAGAGGCTTTGCTACAGCCACGATTCAATTTTTGTGTGTGTTATTGTAGTGACTGAGACCGGTCCTAGCAAAAATGGTAACATAAATTGTACTTACCCAAACCTGAACTCTAATGTTTACCTAGTCTAGAATCTAATTCCATCTAAAACCAAGAATAAACCCTAAAATAAATGATTTACCTTGGGAGGACCAGATGTTTGTCACCAGTAGGGAGCATGCGAACAAATTGTTGTCCCTGCGTTTGATTCATTAAGGGTATAAGTAATAGACGTAGCTACCATGACATCACTTTTTGGCTTGTGGACTGCTGTTTTGAAGGATTGAGTCTGGTATTTCAGCTTTCGCCATCTTGTTTTTTTGGAGCCCGAAGTGACCATATTTAGACTGAAGGGTGGAGCTGCGGGTGAGTGCCGAGTGGCTCTGAATCACTGACTGCAGCAATGCCTCACAAACAGCGTGTCACTCAAGAGGCTCTGCCATTAAACATGCATACTTAGTCTTTAAGTCTTAATAAAATGTAAACAGATGAGTTATAAAAACACATCACCCCCTGTACAATTGTCACAAGTGGAGAAATTAGCCATAGCCATCACTTTTCAGCCTCAGAGGTTGCCTCTTAATTCTATTAAAAAGTTCTGCCTTTTAATGACAAATTGTGTCTGATCGCTTCCTTAACATTTTTAAAATTATTTTCAAGTGACGATAGGTTACATAAGAAAAACTCAGCACTCCCTGAAGATGTTTTAAATTAATTTACCTCAAATTACAAGAATCTGTTATTTTTGATAAGGAAATTTCTAGAATTTACATTGCTAAACTGCTCTGAATTAGGACTGTAACAGTTTGTGTATTTGCGCCATATAGTCACAGTATGTGGTCACAGTTCAGTGCATCAGTGCAGCCACACATAGAATACACAGTGTTTAGACTGATGCACATAACGTGGAGCCAAAGTCCACAAGTGCGGGTTCCGTCCGGAAACTTTCACCTGTGCACCTTGAGCAACGTGTGCTGAGGGTAGCACGACAAGCTGATTGGCATGTGAGTCAGTCACACTATGATAAGTTAATGAAACAACAGAGCTGAAAGACCTGCCTGTTGGTTCCTGGACAGCTACAATGGCAACAGTAAGAGTTGTATCTAAGATAAGGATGGCGTGTCATTGATCTGCCATTGCAGGGTAAGTGGATGGAAACAAACCCAACATGCCAACGCACATTGGGCAGCATCGCACAGATGTGCAAAATCACTGGGAAGAGGGAAAAACAAACCAGGGCCAAACTCCTCATCCCCTCTATTTTTAAGCAGCCTTTAGACACAAAAGCAGAACCGGAACAATTGTTAAAGCAGTTGGCATTTACATTGGCATATAGCTAAGGTGGAAGACAATTGTAACACTCCTCCTGATGCTCAGGTTTTACTTTCTATTCTATTTATTCAGTATTTTCAATTTCATAGCATAAGAAATGCTCTTTAGTTTTTTAGCCTATTGTGACCTGATGCCTTTTAGGAAAGTGTTTGTTAAGTCTTTGTGCAAACAGAAGTATTTGAATTTTATTTTTATATTGAAAATACAGTGTAGTATAACCATGTTGCAGCCTCAGTCCTTAGCAGGAGGATTTCGTCTGTCTTTGACACTTGCACTGTCTGTTCAAAATAAATGAAAAGAATCGCATCCTTAGGCCTTTGTTTTTTTCCGCTGTACCAAACTTGCATTGAACCATGACTGCTAAACCAGAGTATGAACTGAGCTGTGACTTCTGTGTACCATTACAGCCCTACTCTAATTGAGCTGAGTGTTTTGCAAATACCAAATGAAGGATTTACGTCTGACACATAAGGGCTTCAAGATTTGTTTGAGAAGTTTCAAATCTGGAGTTCTAGGATGAACGAGACAACGGAGAGATGTACTGATACTGGAGGAAGGCAGATACTATTGGATGGTGTGATCAGTTCGTTGCAGCAGAGCCATTTAGATAATTCAGTCAGGGAAGTCCTCAAGCAAATGTCATCACCACCAGCTGCTCAGAGTCTCTCAGTCTCAGTATGTATATGCAAGTTTGCATTAGCCTACGTTTAATTAAAGTAAAACTGTCAGTTGGTAATGATAGTGTTTCTCTGCATTTTGCAAGCACTCATATGTCAGTGTGTGCATCATGGTGGTGGCCTCTGCCTTAGTCCTGGCCTCCACTTCCTGGTATAACTGCTGTTGTCTCTACATGTCTCTACACCTTCACCTGTTTTGCCTTTACGTGGTTTGGCTCTACTGTCGTGTCTCTGCATCCACACTCTATGCCTCTGTCTTGTCTTTATATTGATTGGTTCTTGTTTTCATTTGTTTGTTTTTTGTAACGCAACTGGTTCGGCTCTGCAGTTTTGCCTGCACTTACTTCAGCAGAGAGTAGTGAGGCTGTCCATTAGGACACTGGGCATGTTACTGGTTTCCCCATGAGAATATCAGTGTGTTTTGTTTCTTTTTCTTTTTCTTGAGGTTGGTTTAAGGGGTGCTAAGGAGTTTCTTTAAATTTGCAGGTTTTTTTGTGCTTCATCTTATATTTCGAGAATGGTTTTCAGTTTAGTTTTTGTTCTGCTTTCATTTGGACTTTCAGTTACGTGCTTTATCTGGATACTTTTTGTTAAAACTTCGGCCTGCCTCTTCATCTGCATTTGGGTCCTCTTTGAACTGATACATGACAGAACGAACTGACCAAACATTGACCCAGCAGAGCTAACTCCAGCTGTAAACCCATTCTTGGGAACCCGCTTGGCCTTGAGAGGTCCTCTGAGCCTCTACCAGACTCCCAGGTCACGTAAAAAGAAGTCTCGAGTCCGTCCTCCCAGTTCCCACAGGTTACAATTCCAGGTCACCAGCACCTGGTTCAAGTTCCAGGTCACAAGCAACCAGCTCAAGTCCCAGGTCACCAATGATCCAGGGTCTTCGACATCTGGAGTCCCAGCAGGCGCCACCCCTGTTCCTGCTTTCTGGGAGTCCAGTCAGCCTCCTAGAACTAATACATGACAGTTTAGCTGGTTTATTACCAGTTTCATCTGTTTAGATGACTGTGTGTGCATCTGTGGACCTTATTTTAAGGACAGCTTATCATTTTAAAATAAACATTGTTAACATAATTTTTTATTTGTATTTTAACTTTTTTTTTTTTTTGTAATCACAACTCTGTATTAAGTGATTTCTGATCTATGTGACTTTGTTGAGTCCTACTTTTCTGGGGGTAAAATTCCCCTAGGTGTTGTTGTCAACAACACTACAAAACCCTCGCTGCTACACGTAAGGGAAGCTCACAAAGTGTCCATAATTCAAAGATCCTCCTCCAAGGAGTGTAAATGTGTTCAGTAAATTACATGCAGTTTGACTGTTGACGTTTGAATATTTCTTGAGTATGAGTCGAAATTCTGGTCTAATGATGGCACTAAATGGACGGTCAATGTTCCGTCAAACACTTTAGGCTGAGAAAGGATGAGATGTCATATATCCATCATAGGTGACAACAAAATATGTAATTGACTGACTTCCAAAATGCAGTGCTGGCATCATTCCAAATCATGATTTCTCCAATTTCAATCACACGATGCAAGATGCAAGATTTTTTATTTTTACTTTTTACTTTGCTAATAACCATATCTTCTAGTTTGGGGTTAGGGAATTCATTTAATATAGAGGACATTATTATAAATTTAGCTCAAAGTTGATGGTCATCTTTTTGCCATTCTGTGCCTTCACTACTGACATGCAGATTGACAGCCATCTTTTTAGACTTTCAATTAGCAGAAACCATTTCATGGTAATGCTGTCATGATAAGCAGAGAATGACCAGCCCGCAAGAAAAATGACACTGGAGACAAATTAAACAGTGCTGCCTTTGAGATTGAATGGTGGAACATTTTGAATTATGCCTCTGTGGCCACATAGCCTTTTGATGACCTCTCCTTGCCGTTCCCTTTCCTATTTTCTTCTCTCACTCTCTTGTTTTATTTTTCGTATTGTCTTCTCCTCTATTGTTTTATGTCTGTGATTTGATTTGTAATTAGTGTAAATAATGAAGACATTAGTCCCAGGATACAAAAGTCTTTTTTCTGTGGCAGCTTGTAGTAAATCAGAACCTGTTATCATAACCCACAGAGGACCTGTTAGACTCCTATTAAAAAGGAAACTGAGAATGCTGCCTTGTTGATGACAGATGAAGAGTGCCATGAACTCAACCCATGCATGACCTCAGCATGGACTTTTCTTTCCTTTCTTCCATCCTTCTTTTCTTATTTTTTCCTTCTTTGCTTTCCACCTTCCTCCGTTTCTCTCTTTCTTTCTGTCTTTCTTTCTGTCCGTCTTAATCTGAAACTGATTGCCACACTGTATCCACTAAACAAAACATTCAGTAAATTAAAGGCAGCACTTAATGTGATATGACCCACAGTAAACAGACTATTGCTTGACTTTAAATTTTGGCAGCAGCTGAGTACATGGTAAAAGCTGACTTCAGTGTGCTCTGAGGAACAGATGGTGTGGACAGTGTGATGTAGTTTAGTTTAGTTCTACCCATAGACATAAAATGGATAGAATGGACATTCCCATTCAAATCAACCACCATTTTTATGTTTGCTGTTGCCATTGAAACCATTGCAACTGGCTTACTTCTGCATAAACGTCTTTATGAACAAACCAACTTGCTGCAATATGCAAACTTACTTAGGTAAGGCTGTGCAGTAACAACAAAACATGGAAAGGTACATTTTCAAATAAGCAGGCACATCTGCATGTTGCACTATTAGGCCCTCATTCTTTTGTACAAGTAACCCTTCTATCCACATGTAACTTGCAACTTTATCACATGTAGTGACAAACTGCTAAAGTTTCAGACAGTGAGAACTGTTACAAATCCAGTGCAGATGCACTTAAACTGCAGCCTGAGTGACAGTAGAAAACATCAGATTTTGGAAAATAGTATATGATGTCATCTGCAAATATTCAGCACTTCTTTCCAGCAGCTCTGGCTACTTTTCTTTGAGAGAAAACCTACATTACAGCCAACAGAAATATTATCAAGGCTCTGATTGTTGACCTTTAATATGATGCCCATAACATTGTTGATCATGAAAGTTAATCATGTTTCAGTGTTACACTCACTGCAACTTGCACTACGGTGTAAATGCCAGATGAAATCTAATGTGAAAATGAGCTGAGGACTAACTCCACACACATTTAGCATTTTAAGTGCTGTACCTGTCTTTGATGTAGCTTCTTAAATGCCTGCATTAGTTTTCATTTTCCAGCAGGGAGAAACCAGGACACCTGTTCTTCACTGACTCAGTTGAGGCACATCAAAGGCTTCCTTATTCACCGAGGAACGTATACACACATCATGTCCTCAAAAAGTACTCATGAATCAAGTCAGTGTAGAGGGAAGAAGGTTTGAAGGTTCGAATACTTGATTCCAAAAATGCATCTACAGTATATCAAGGAAATCCTTATCTGGACATTCAGGTGTTAGTTTACTGGGTTAAGTTATCAGGGGGAGACACTGGTATTTACTTTGATTTGATCAAGAAGTGCAAGGATTCCTGAAAAGTTTTACTGTGGATGCGGGCTGCCTGATCAGAAATAAGAGCAGTCCTCCAGCTCTGCTAACATAACAAAAGTTGTTATAAAGTAAAATGTAAACCTTTAGGGAGGACACAATTACTGAATTGTCATCTATCAAAAGTAATCATGAGACGAAACGCATCAGAATCAGGCTGGGTCAAATCAACAGTCACATTTTATGCTCACTTATACTTTACTACTTTAATTTAAACAAACAGCACTTAAACTCACTTATAGTGTAATTTATCGAAGCAGCACATCACAGTTGTTGAATCAGAGGCAAATTACACAATCAGTAACAATCAGGTCAGGATGCACAGGCATGGCCGCCAGTTAGCACATATCTGAAGTATCTGCTAAAAAATTTCCTGAGGGAAACCAAGAAATGGAAGGTTTCAAATGAGGCCATGATTCTCTGAGTGAAGAGACTCTCATTACCACTCCACCATGAGGGTAAATCATTTATGAATAGTAGCACTGATGAAGCATCTGGGATGGGCGGGCGAAACCTTCAAGGCAAAAACAGCAATCCTTTGATTTAAACAAAGTACTTAAGATATCTCAACTATAATGTGCCCAATAGTGGGATACAGTGCCTCACAACAATGTGGGGCTGTAATATATATTTACGATAACGAAAAATGAGTGATTTTAAACATAACCAACTTAACCAACGTGCTCTTGTCCTAGGTATTTAAATACATTTTATTATAAAATTGGCTCAGGCTCATAACACACATGCACAGGCACACGTTTCAAAAGTTAAATTGAATAATTCTAATTTAGAGTAAAAATAAGAGGGGTTGTGGAGATATGGAAGGCATGTATGGATGAGTGAAATGATGTGTGTGATTGTCGTAACCTATATAAACCTAAATTAAACTGACAGCGTCCCAGCTCAGCAATTTTGGTGCCTTGAACAATCAGATTAAGAAAGGGAAAGAGGAGAATAGACCAACAGAGTATGTCAGTCAGAAATTTGGACAAAGCTTCAACAAGGCAGTGCTTTGGACAGCACATCAGCCAAGACCCTATCATAAGATGCTGATTTGGATTCTGCAGTGAGTGTAGGAATATAAAGAGGGTATACAATACTACAGTGTCAACTACACCACCACATAAACTTTAAAATGCTACAAGGTCCAGATTAGAGCCAGCACCTCATTTTCCACAATAGTTTAGTTAATGAGAACCGAACTTTCGGAAAAAGAAACTGACCGGATGGTCATCTCTACACTTCCTCCCTCTCAGGTGCAGCCAGTTCCTCCAACGATCTACCCAGACTCCTGCAGGGAGAAAACAGCAAAGCAGTGCAGGAAGCCAGACGGGTGGGCTGTACTGTAAGGCTTTTTTTTTTTTTTTTTTTTTTCAGAAATGTCATGAATCATTTCAACCACTTTTGAGAGCCTGGCAGAGGGTCTGAGTGTAAGTATGTCACTAATAAAGAGGATGAAATTAGTTGCGGTTGAAGACATTCTTGGAAAAGCTATGCAAATGTGGGAATTATGTTACTTTAATGGAAGAGTCTTTCATTTTTAAGAGAGAAAAAGCTTTAAAGCTGAGAAATGTTTTCTCCAACACTCTCTCATACCTAAATGACAGCATGTTACTGACTCCCAATGAAACATATATGACTGTTGGAGAGTACCAGCCCCAGGCACATGTACTCACAGTCACAGTTTTAAACATATAGTTCATGTCATGAAATGGTCACAGTTATGTTGTGAAATGTAGTTTGATTAGATTTAGGCAACAAAACAATTTAGCTAGCTCTTGAAAAAGATGATGGTTTGGCTTGAAAAAAAAAGGATGTTTGTTATGTAATTTATGTTACGTACACTACATGTGAGTTAAAAGAAGTAAATGGTGACTTTTGGTATTACATGGGGCATGAACTCCTGGGTTTAAGTCCTGTGTTTATTTGCTTTTTATTACTACTGCCACTAGAGGTTCTAGGTTGACAGTATACATAAATCCAGTGGCGTAAAGAAGTTCAGACGGGGCCTCAGTGTACACTATTATGACAGGCCCTAGTGCACGATATCATGCATGTATTGTCAACGATATCAACATACATGTAACCCTGGCAATCATCGTTGCATATCTGACAAAATATCAAAGAAAGTAGGAAATGAATCATTTAATTGAATAGTTTTTACCGTATATTTTTATATTTTACAGCTTATATAGAAAAAGCCTAGAACTTTCTTTTAGAGGATTACTGACTATTATCTTCATCATTTATCTTTGAGGACAGGTATTTCCAAGGTGGCAATCTGAATCACTTGCAGGGCCCGCTCAGTCTCTATGGGCCCCTCCACCCCAGGGGCCCCCAGTACAATAGCACTGCTTGCACTGTCTATATTTACACCCCTGTATGGATCATAATAAGCTGCTGACGCCTATAGGGCGGTTATCCTTGGACTCATCTTGAAAAACCTTGACCATGAGGTCAAGTCTGAGCAAGGGTTACATATCTTCAAAAATATATTTCCAAAAACAGGTGGTGTCGCCTCATAGTCAGGGTTCGCTAATACTAGGGCCAAATAGGGTACGAAGAACAAAATCAGAAAAAAACAAGACAAAAAACAAACGAACAAACAAAAAAAAAAACTCACTGCATACTACTTATGTATTAATTAATTAATTAATTTATTGGAGAGAAATGATTCAGCGGCTTCCATACAACTGGTGATACATCACAGTATTCATAAATGGCATTCTGTGGCCAAGAAAACGAAACAAGCACAAACAAGTTACACAAGCATTAATTACAGAAAAACATGATTAATAACTTCTTTATGTCTGGAAAAAAAGAGCAAAGCCCCTGTGTAAACAGTTAACTGTAAAATGTTTGTACTGCAAATGGTCTTTTCTCAGTATGAATTGAAAATAATAATAATAATAATAGTACTAATAGTAATAGTAATAATAAATAAATAAAATAAAGGCTAAAAATAACCAACCTTCATTACACATTTGCACAGGATAGGGACTCACAATGTTGATGATAATTGTGATATTTAAATATAAAATATTGATAACGTAATATTAATAATACACAATTGATAATATGGTGTAAATAATGCAGCATCTCTTAAATAATATCTGTTTCTCTCTGATCTCGCTTTGTCTCCATTCCCCGATGCCAATTTTATCCAGTTATGGATCCAGACTTTCTCTCCACCTCCCAGCACTAGTATTGTGTGTGGAGGTGATAATAATAATAATATACAGTATATTGTTATGGTGTACTCTTTTGGCTACGATAATCGCAAAGTAAAAATCTGATATTGTGCCAGTGCTACTCCAGGATGAGTGGACATTGCTTATGCCTCTATCCTGATCAACCAGGGTCACAAATCTTCCTCTTCAGCCTCATGACCTCCGCTCCTCCCACTGCACAGACTGTGTTTGTCAATAACTGATTTGACCTTCTGTTTGAGCAATTAACCCCATCACCTTTCATTCAATGTTTATTGACCCTCTAACAAAACACAATCCTGTGGGAAAAATACTGGGAATGAATATAAATATTGAACATGAGTAGAGCTGTGATCTGCCATCAGCTGGAGGCAGAGTGAACTCTACTGCTTCAGTGCTGTATCTAGTTTGATGTAATTATGCGTGCATTGATTAGCTGCATTGACGGGCTTACAGTAACAACTGGTGCTGAATTAAAGAGGTTAATTAATATGACTGGGTTTTGGCACATGCCAATATGTAATGATGCAGGAAAGCCTGACTGTGTAGAGGTGTAGCAGTTGATTATCCTCCAAGAACAGAGTGATTTTACGGTCAGCATGCTTTCCAATTTCTCAGCAGCGCACAGCTCTCTCCCTGTTCCTCCTGTATCTCTACATCTCCATCTTGCCTTGATGTGTTCACGTCTCTTTACTGGCCTGCCTTTAAGCTTCATTCTCCCTCAGACTGTCATCACATGCTTGTATCCTGAAGCGCCGATTTCTCTTCATTTAAAGAGAAGCCATGTTGCCCCAATTAGATGGACAATTTAATCTGATGTGAGGTGAGAACATCAGTACTTCCTGCAGAGATTGCATGCTTTATCATTTAAGGAGCACGAGTGAAAAAATCATATTTTTTTTATCTCCCCAGAGGCACTGGCAGCGAAACGGTACATGCATTATACACCATCTCGGTTTAATTTCAGCAAACAGCATTTAGGCTGTGTAAGTGTGATTGCTGCTGTCAATCACCTCTAAGCTGGTTGAAGGGGAAAACAACTGCAGTATTAAAATTCAGAAACAACCACATCCATCCATCTGTTAGTTTTCTTAGCGCGCATATTGCCGCTCCGGGTGCTGGAGCATATCCCAGCATGCACTGTGCAAAAGGCCGGGAAACGATCTGTCACAGGGCAAACACATGAACTTGGATTCTGATTTGATATATGCACATTTCCAACTAAAAAAAAATGGACAGATATGGCAGAAACTTGGGCAGGAAATCAAACAGTAGTTTAATATTGCACTTTTTCATAATAATTTGGAATCTAAAATTTTAACACCATGTTAAATGATAAATGCACGTACATAGAACAGAGGCATTGGTTCCACAAAGATTATCTTAAAATCTCAATAACAGCCATGATCTTGACTCGTCAAACACAGCTTATTATCATTAATTATCATTAACTGCTGCACTGCATTGTATTAATTGCTGGAATGAAGCCATCATTATAGTTGGAGGGGACATATTTTGTGTCTTATATATAGTGTTACAATGAAGGATGTTCATTTTAAATGTGGCCAAAATTTCAAATAATGAGGTATGTAGAAGTAATCCCCGCTAGCAAAAAACTACCACCCCATTTCCAACATTTTTTATTTCTGTCTACATTGGCTACAGTATGACGTCGAAGTGGGCTAGATTTCTTCATATGATCATTGATCATCTGCTCCTGGCACCCTACTGCAAGTGTTTACATTATGTAGCCTACACTGCTACGTGTAGCCACATGCTAACGATAGGGAAATGTCTGCCTGATTTGCATCATATTTCTGTTGGAACTTGTACAGCAGTCTTTAGACTCACTTGGTGATTTTTCACGGTAGTATAAAGTTCTCTGTTTTCCTCTGAAACTTCTTCTTTTTTGTATTTGTAATCAATAGCTAGCCTAGCGAGGGAGACTCCACTGCTAACTAGCCACCGATATTGAAGTTAGCAAAATTTAGGAGAAGGCACCAAATTATAGATGCATGACGCCCACCTTAGTTGACAGCATGTTAAAACTTTTTTTTTTTTTTTTTCTGTATGTAAAGGTTACACATTTTTTACAAGTGGAAAATGTAAGACTCACTTTAGGCTTACTGCAATATGTCAAACATGTTAAAAAAAATGTTATTCATTCCATATAATTTTTTGTGAAAGCCTCACAGATCCACTGGAGAGGGGCTAAAGAGTCGCAGGTTGCCTACCCCTGTTCTAGTAGTAACCTTGACTACTAATATAAAGCTGAAAATGAGCATATTAGGTCCCCTTTAATAGCTCTACCTTTGCTTTTCCTGCTATGAGAAGTGATTATGGTGGTGATACAGTAGTAAGGCTATCAATATACAGATGATGATGAAGTACAAAATGGAAAAACTTTTCCCAGGGAGGAGAGGACACATGAAGCAACATGTCACTCAAATCCAGAATATTAAGCATATCTTGCTGTTATTGAAGAAGACCCTTGCTTTTGTGTGTAAATTCAGTGCAGTTTGGGCAAAGTTTCAGAAAAATGTGAATAAACTTTAAATTAACTATAAAATTTTAATGGTTTTATAATGCTGAATGATAAAGCATTAAATTATTACAGTGAAATTGGATTTACAAACAGCAGCAGAGAGAGAAAAACTTCTATTCTCCCAAAAAAAGAAAAGAAAAAAACATGATAGTAGAAGTCTTTGAACATGCTTCCACAATGTGCTGTATTTTCCTGTGTAAGCAAACAAGACTGTTGGCATTGCTTCGTTCTTTTTCTTTAGATGGTGTGTAACTTATTGTGAAACACATTTCATAACATGATCATGCCTGCAGTTTAATAAAGAGGGCTGATGTTTCTCTGCTTTATGGATGTAGAGATAATTTGCAGTGCCTTTAATATCTCACAACCCACAGTGTAATTTCTGTAAGGATAATGAGATAGAAACCTCAGCCAAGTCGGGTGATTGGAGGAGGAAGGTGGTTTGTGGAAGGTTTGTTTTATATTAAGGAGGACAACAGTGAGTGAGTCGCCTCGATCCATTAACTAAACTCTCCTCTGCCGGTCTCTTGACATGTAGATAAGTATTTGGGGAAGAAAAACACACGCGAGAAAGATTCTCTGTGGCGTGGGGCCTAAACCGGCATCCAAGGCCACTTGCCACGGCGCTAACTGGTAAACAGATATGACAGCTCTCGGCAAGATGGGCCCTTAGTCGCAGATTTTAATCTCCCCAGGCGAGCTCTGTCCTGTCTTGCTCACCTCCCTGCATTTGCTCTGAGAAAAGCCACAGCAGCTCAACATAACCCCAGAGGAAAGCTTAATATAATTCCTCCACTTTGAAAGATCTCATCTTTTTAAATCTCTGCTAAGTGGGAGGAGGAATAGAGGGAAGAGAGGAAGTTGAGGTGGCAGTGGTGGTGAAGAAACATGCCAGCCTTTCACTCCCTCTTTTCCTCCCAGTCTTGGCCTGTCTTTGGGTATGTCTTTCTTTTCCTAAATTTTGTTCCTCCCTGCTTCCTCAGCAATGAGAAGAGCGGCGCAGGGATGTTAGCAGCATTACTATCCTTCCTCCTACTACTTCTGCCCAAATGGAGAAGAGCCCCTCTGGGAGAAGAGAAAAGCAGAAAGCTGTTTACTTGGTTTTCACTCTCATTAACTGCAGAACCGAAGGTCAGCCTGTCAATACGCTCGGGCGCGTTCATCTTTAGACGGTAGGTCTTTCAAAAATAGTGAGTATAAAATAAAACAATTAGCAGCACCTCTGCCATAATCTTTAATGTCAAGCTGCAGGCTCAACAAGTGAAGTTTCACTCCAAGTGCACTGAGGTGGAAAGACTGAGGAAAGGGTATGTTTTGAATAGGAAAACAGTGAAATGATGAGTTGCATGTTGATTAGCTACTTATCCCCCGCTGACAGTTTGACAATTTTTTTTCAAATATCAACATTTGCATATTTATACATCCACTGGATAACTTCCTTTACCTGTTCAGTGCATCCTGGAAGTCAAAATACTTATTCCTGAGAGGTGAGGTCCTGATTGGCTGAAATGTCGCAAGATGTGTGTTTATGAATGACCTGAATATTTTTTGCATTTGTCAGTTGCAAAGTTGCGGTAAACATGTTTTTTACTTAAAATTATAGCAAGAATTATCTTCATTCTAAAACTAATGACATACCTTGAAATGACTTGAAGTTCATTCAGAGTTCACATGGTTCCAAACAGCAGTCTCCGGGGGAAAGTCCTGTGTTTTGTGACCAATCGACCAACCTCGCCTTCCATATTAAGGGAAAGCGTCCTTCTTTATTCTTCACTCACATCAGTGCATTGGTCACAAAATCTGAGTCTTACCAAATACGTGGATTATTCAGGAATTACTGGCTCGTGATTATGAGCATTACATGCATTACTCTTTGTAGGAAAACTTACAGACTTGACAACAGCCTGCTAGGTGACAAGTAGCGGAAACACATTGTAAGACGTGGTCTATGTTGTGAAACCATAGCAGTCAGGATCGGGCAAGAAAACTACTTGGTTAAATATAGAAAAAGGAACATATTTTGGGTTAAAATAAGTGCGTTTGTTATGTACTGACGCAAGTATTTGATGACTGTCTATACGTTTCGTAATGTTACATTAAAAGAACATTGACCTTTGGTTTCACATGGGATGCAGGTGTGTAAGTGACATAACTTTACATTAATACAACACTGACTTTTCGTCTCACACGGGACACAAACTGTGGTCTCTTGACTGAAAGTTTGGTTTTGTTTGACACATCCACCTCCCCTCCCTCCTGCCCTCTTTGGACTTTCTTGCTCTTTATACTACAAGTTGCTCTCATCAACTATTGCTGCAGAGTAACATTAGAGTTAGCTGAAATCTCGATGCGTCTCATAAAGACACGAAAGGATGCTTTTGGCGTGGATATAACATGTCAAGATGCGAGACAAAGCAGCAGTATTTGATGCCCTAGAGACAAATATGGGCTGTAATCTCTTAATCTCCAACAAAAATATGAAACTTTGTCATCTGTGATGCATTTGTTGTTGTTGTCTTTTTAAAACAACAACTAAAACAAGTCATAATATGCACTTTAAAGACAGTTTGTCGAAGGTGGACCCTTGCAGTTCTAGTTATTCAACAGGTGCAAAGTATTGAGAGAGCTGTACAACTTTCCATTTTAACTGTTTGAAGGGCCTGATACAGTTGCTGTTTCCCCAGATGACAGAAAAAAGTATGCCCATATTTGATATCATGTCAACATACAGCTCATTAAAAAATATCTGTTTTTCTCTTTAAAACATGAGAAAGCAGACAATGTCCAATGTCCATGATCATAAAACACTTTCTTCAACTAATTAATTAATCCAGTTTCATTACAGATTACGCTGCAAAGCCAGTCATCTTAGAGGATCAGTATTTTACACAAAGCTTTTCAAAATGCCGCTTAGAGTTTGTAACATTCTCAAGAGAATTACTTAATGTCTGAGTTTAAATTATTTAATTAGGCTATCTCTGATGCACAGTAGGACATTAAATAAAATAGTCAAAAAACAATTTTGCAGTTAACTTCAGCAAAACAATATGTTTTTGTTTTGAAGTCTTCATTTAGTTGCCCTGTGGTAATGATGCTTTAAAAACACAGGATAGATGTATTAATAGGGGCCTCTGCAGTAGCAGCCATTGTGGAGTAATTCCTCAATCACACTACTGTTATCTCTTTAGTGTCAAATGTACTAACAGAAAACCAGAAACCGGTGTTTTTATTAAAAAAAAAAAAAAGCAGTGCACATTGACAACATAGGATTTTTAAGTGATGAGTGATTTTCAAATGATCAAATAGCAGATTTGACTTGAGTCTAAAACATGACTTTGAATGATATTACATACATTCCTCCAGAACATTTACATTTGACTAACAACTTTCTAAAACCAATTTTCTATAACCAATACCACACAGAAACAGAACAAACATTCAGTTTAGTTTACAGGTGCTATTTTAGTTGTAAAATAAATGAGTGACACATTCAGTACTTTCATTGTCATGCATTTTATTTGCATTCCACTTTAGAATTACTGCAAGTTATTTAAATGCATTTAATCTTACTGTGACATAATATGTGATGTGAAACAAAAGACAGCCACTTTCATCACTGTCATTACAATGACTATATGTCCCTTATTCAGAAAAAGACAATATTCCTATTTTATTCCTATGTGTCCAGTTTACATGGCTAATAAAAATGAGTAAAGTTCCAGTTGACATGCAGCTGTGTGTACGCTGATTAACATGTTGTTTTATCAAATCAAAATATTGAAAAGTTGAATGGCCTGATTCGCTTGTTCCATTTTACTTGCTTGCGTCCACAAATGATTTTTTAGGTTTTCCACTGTTGGCAGACTTGTTCGACCATGCTGACAAAGCGTCTCTCTTTCATTCCTTCAATCACCTACTTGAAAAGGCTAGAGTTACGATATTTGTACATATTCAAATACCTGTTGATATCCCAGTCTTTAATAACATATTACAGTGCGTGCATTTCTCCTTCTGAACAGAAATGTGAGCTTTTCTTTTGGGCATGCATCTCTAACCTAAACAAGCAAACTGTTGACAAGTTGGTTTGTCTACAACACATCCATAACACCACACAGAGCTGACTGTAAACAGGCAAGAGGCTGTGTGTCGCAAATTGCTATTGAGATGCATATTCTGAAAGTGATGTATGCATGTTCAAAGAATGCTCCAAAAACTCGAGTAATACTGGCATATCCACAGCATCTTCATCTGAAAATGCTACATTCGGGAAAAGGCCTAATTTGGAATATGCTGTTTACATGACCTGTATAAAGGTCGGGATATTGACATATTGGTAATAGTGGTGGAGTAATTCTGTGCATGTTAACATACTTAAATTAAGCAATATTTCTGAGAGATGAAGTACGCCACTTTTATTCATGCTAGCAGCTAGCATTGCCATCATCAAAATTTTAATGAGCTCAATATATTTCAATCCCTTCGGCCTTAGCTGTGCTCTATGATTAGTATTAATTAGCAAAATGATAGCATGCCAACAGTGAACTAAAATAATGATCATGGTTAACATTACACCGGCCATACATCAGCATAGTAATGCTGCTATTGTGAGCAGGTTGCCTTGTTAACATTAGCACTTAGCTCAAAGCACTGTGTGTGTAAGTACAGCCTCAAAGAGCCGCTAGTATTGTTGTGTAGACTCTTGTTTACTTGTAGCAGTTAGTTTGAGTGGAACATGCCAAGCTGAAGAACAAAAACATGTACCTTCTTTGAAAATAAAGCTGAAGAATGCTGAGAATTGGGGCTGAGGGTCGACATAGACACTCTGGATGAAACTACAACTCTGCATGAAAACGTGACACTGCCACTCAAGAACCATTCCACAAATATTTGGGTGGATGATCACATCTCAGCAGGTCAACATACTGCAGTGTACAAATGTCAGTGTCGCTTGGAGCTCCACCATCCTCGTGTGTATCTGTCGCTCCCCATTCTTCTGTCTGTCAGGTGTAAAGGTCACCTGCTCGGGAGGATCACAGCCCTCTGCGGCTGATCTCTTCATCACAGAGCTGCCACACAGATCACATCAGTAAATATGTCCCTGCTCTGCTGAGACCTGATCTCCTCCTGTATGTCTCACTCAGTATGAGGGGTGGACGAGCTCTGATCTGACAGACTTCTAACATCTTTCTACTATCATCTTTTTAAACGTGTCATGTATGCTTCGGCTGCATAAATAAAACACCCACTGATACACCTATTAAAAATATCAAACAATAATCAAGGTTAGCGTTCATAGACAATAAGAGTGAATTTTGCAGTGTACCACTGGACTAGTTTTACTGGGAATTTAAGTTTAAGTGTTCTGATTCTCCCAGAGAAAGTCAAGTCTATATATATATATGTATATATATTTTTTTGAACCGAATCTGGTTCTTACTGTCACCCGGAAACGAGGATGCAAGCCTTTAAGCAATCCGATTAGACTTTCGCATCACGTCGAGGGGCTTTCCCAAACTAGACGCCACATCCCCCCCGCACTCTATCGATGCATTTAGTGCATGGGCAGATTCCAGTGGACATAGCTAGAGGGAGGACCAAGTACCAACTTTCATAAACGGCCTCGGCTCATGCTTCCGTTGTTTTGCAAGCTCAGCTGTGTGAACATGTTTCACATTCACTCCTCCACACTCAACAGAACACGCCTGTGCTGCGGGGATGTTTTAGATCATTCCGCAGGGTTTGGCCTCGGGAAAAAAGAGCTTGAGCGGTCGCTACCACGCTACTTGATCAGTAAAACAGTTAAGCTGTTGAAAAGCTATTTGATTGAGGAGTAGTGAATAGTGACGCTACCGCCAAGCTACCGAAAAACGTAGTTTGTTACTAACGACGCTATTAGTAGCGAAGCTACTGCCCAACACTGTGTATATATATATATATATATATATATATATATATATGATATGTGATAATTATTGCTATTGATAAAATTTTTAGCCATGTCGTCCAGCCCTAGTATAAGTTGGGTTAGTTGGTTAAAACCAACAGAAGAGTCAGGAAGATATCAGTGCAGGCTTCAAATCAAAACAACTATAAAAAAAATTGTAACTGTGGCATAGTCGTGAAAGGGCAGTAAAACAAATATTGGAACAGAACCAGGCTCATAGGGAGGGGTTGAAAGGTGGAAAAATAAGTAGCTGGAGCCAGACGGTAGGCTCAATACGGTAAAACAGTATAAAGTGTTTTTTTTTGTACTTGGTTACTAAAGCATTAAAGAAAATTAAGAGCCATGGCACAACATAAAAACACAAAACTTTCACTTGCTTAATTTAACTTGTAAGTAAAGGATCTGAAAGCTTCTTACACCACTGCACTTTCCCATTAATTCCAAAGTAAAAGTACTGTAAACAAATGAGACGATAACTAAGTGTTTCACAGCCTCCTCAGGGCCAACACACTGCACTTTACAATGTGTCTTGCTCGATTGGTTTTGGTGCTACATCTGCTGGGCTTTAGCAAGTAGTGTTTTTATGAATGAGGTGTATTTATTCTGTGCAGCAGTAAATCTAACAAAATTCATCTTTAAGGTAAAAAAAAAAAAAAAAATGCTTTTCCCAACTTCACATTATCATATCATCCATGTGTGGCAGCAAGTTCGACTGTGAAAACTTGCACCCTTACCATTTCATTAGAAAAAAACAAAACATGTTTTAAGAAGTAAACCTGTCATCTAACGTGCAAATTGGAAGAAAATGTAACTTAAAATTTTAATAATTAAAAAACAAAAGACACTGTGATATAAACTCATGGTAAAACTAAAGAAGAGAAGGAGGGAAACCAAAAGCCTGAAGGATGAATCATTATTTATAAAATGGCTCCGTGTCTTATGTGCATTAGTGTCGAATACAAAGTATGCTGCTCTCTTTCTCCTCAGGCGGAGGGTATGAATATAAATGACGGTATTTTACTTTGTAAGAATCCAGGCACGAACAACACACACGTTCAAACACACATGTTGGTGTCTGGGTATGTGTACATTTGTAAATGTACAGGTGCATGTGTGTGTGGTCATTATCGTGTGTTTGTGTATGTACATGTATTTTTATACACATTTATGCAGCTGAGTGTGTGTATGTGTGTGTGTGTGTGTGTGTGTGTGTGTGTGTGTGTGTGTATCCAAGTGTGGCTGTTTTACTGTGCACCTGTGTACAATTCTGATGTTGCCAGATGTGTGTATGTGTGTACAAACCATGTGCAGGGCTACTGATAAGGACTGTCCTGAGCGGCCATTGGTCAGAGGTGCGTGTGTGTGTGCATGTTTGTGTGTTTGTGTGTGTGTGTAGGCTGTTGGTTCCCCTCAGTTGCCCCATCGTTTACTCAAACAAAAGGTGAATCAGACACTTACGACTACATCAACACTGTCTGGCAGTGTTTTTTTTCTCCTACTGTTCCTCTTCTGCCCCCTCAGTCCCCTCACTTCTACAGTCCACTTGTCGTTGATTTTTAAAAGTATCCGATAAAAAACGATAATCCCTTATTTTTAGGTCTACCACACGTAACCCTGGATGGTGTAGCAGAGTGAGCCTTGCTGCCTGAGTTGGCCCAGTGCCCAACTGTTGTATTCCAAAATACAAACAACGAAAACAACAACAACAAACTTCTGCTGTTTAAAAACATCTACATTGCTTTGCCCTGCTCAGTGTTCAGCCACATGACTAACCAATGGACTTTTTTGAGGAAAATGCTGTTTATTAAAGGACAAACTCGCAATTTTTCATGTCTAAAAAACAATAGTCAGGTGCCCATTTATACACTGAACACAATTTTTTTGTCTTATTATATATTTTTCTGTTTCAAGCTTTAGTTGGTAATTATTGTAAAAACAAATAACTTTTTTTCATATTTGCAGAACTTATCTGTATGTTCACACACTACTAAATGAGACAGATAATCTATGAAAAAAGAATCATATTTCTCTGCCTACTCTGCTGCCTTGTAGTGCTTCTCGTGGCCTTTCTGCACAAGGGCATCGTAGTGGAGGAAAAAAAAGTGGACTGGTTACCCAAGGCCCCAATGGCAAGTGGCCCTTGAAAAGCCTAGAATGAATGCTTAGCTTTTGTTTGCATTTCTTTTTATTTGTAAGTAATTCATGCCATAACTAAATTTACATTGGCTGAATAAATCAGTTGAAAAACTGAACTTTTTGTAAAAAAAAAAATAGTGAAAGCTCTCTGTGGCCCCTCTCATCCTTTAAAGGCCCCACATGCTTTAGTGCACCTTTGCACCTGGTTTGTCTCTAAATGTAGCTAGAGCTGCGTGAGTGACTGCCTATACTGCTGGAGCACCATATCAATGTTCCCTTTCTAGTGGGTTCCAAGAAAGAACAGAAAGAAACCTGATTTAAAAAAAATCTAATTCTTAAAGGTGTGTAAGAGACATGGATAAAGAGAGGGAGGGTGGGGGGCCCATAGAGACTGCCTATGTACAGGGCCCAGAATTTGATGTTACACCCCTGTTACTGCACATAAACAAAAACACCAACAGGAGCCACAGAGTTTCTAACCTAGCTGTAAATCACCTCAACAGTACACTTAATTATAGAAAACATTTTAGGTAAGAAATAGGCAATGCAGTAACAAAACCTTGACTCATGTTTGATTAGTGATGCCTTGCTGGACAGACTGATTGCAGCTTACGAGCAGTGAGTGGCATGATTGACAGCTGTGTTTGAGACTTCTTGGTTCTGTTTGGTTGTTTTTGGTGCCCTACAGACATTCTAGTGAATGCAGGTAAAGGTAGTAGGGAAAGAAGGAGGGACATGAGGGACTTTTTTTTTTTTTTCAGTCTCATGTACTTCTTTCAGAATAAAGTTACAGTTTCAGCAAATATGACTCAAAGTTAATTTCATAAAAGTAACCAACTGTAGCTTTAAAGACCACCACAAACTAGCATTAAATACACACCTGTACTAGATGTTTTGAATGTTCCATCTTTATTTAGACATTTGGAGTGAACCACATAAAATCTGTTTAAAAAAAAAATTTTCCAAGGCTGGATTTTTAGGAACTCGGATTTATAGAAGTGTTTATGTGCACAGAAGATCATTGAGAAAATGTAATTGGTTGCATGAGGTCAATACTTGTGAAACAAAAGTAAATAAATTAATTAATAAAATAAAATTAAATCCTCATAATTACATTCAAGGTAATGGCAGACAAACTCATCCCCCATCTCACCATTCTATATCCATTCTGCCTCTCACCTTGGGTTTGTTATCAATTCTTTATTGCTTTTCAGCTTTCTTCAATTAGTTTTCATCAATGAATTTGAATGAATAAATTTCTTCTAATTATTTCCGCCTTTGGTTTTATCCATCTTCATTTCACAAAGTCACTAGATTTTTGGAACATTTTCTTTGTTCAGAAAGTTAAGGGGAATACTGTTTTTCTCTCTCATTTCTCTTGCTTGCTTTCTCTTTATTCCAGTTTCCACTCTGTCTCTCCCTCTCTCTGCCTCTTTCTCTCCCAGGACAGTCTCTCAGACAGAAGAGTCACAGACCACATTAACCTTTAAGAGCTAAAAATCAATGTCCTGTTGTTAATTTGTGCTAATTTGCTTCCACTTAGTTTTACAGCAGCCTTCTTTTTTTCTCCACTCCGAATTTTAAAACGTCTGCTTGCAGCACACGAGGACATATGGCAGTTCTATCGCCTGCACGCCTCCAGACGTTAAGCAGTTCTCTCTGTCCTCAATAAATGTCTTCAGTGCCCCCCTGGGGCCAGCTTAGTGATATAAAATAACTTGAAAGCTACAATCAGGCTCTTTCTTGTGTGGTTGACTTGGTTATGAGGATATACACACAGAAACCTAAAGAAGAAAACTCAGTGACATGGAACGTAAGTCTTATGAGCTTTCCATACTCACTGCTGTTCTATGTATAGAGCACCTACTCCAAATGGTATTGGAGTAAAAACGTCACTATGAGCAGAACTACAAATTTAAATGTTCTAACCACACATACGGAAAGCTTAAAGAAACAGCTCATCCAAAAACTAAATAAATTGTATACAGCACTTCCCTGGGCTGTGAATGGTCCAAGAAGATTTCTTGAATGGCATTAAGGAGTGGACAAAAAAAAAAAAAAAAAAGTTTAAAATCATCTAGCTCAACAAAATTTCAAATGAAAAGTTTTTTTTTTACCCATAGAAGTCTCTTTGCACTGACAGGCTTTCATTTTTCAGGTGCTCCGCTCTTCTTAATGCTATACAATAGAAAACTTGTTCTTGGACCATGAAGAGCCTATGGTGAGTAATTTATATTGTTTGTTAGAATAAAGTTAAGATAATATTCAATACAGAATATGAGTGAAGAGATTAACAGATGGTTTGTGCTGATTAAGATTTAACATAAGTCTTTGGACACCAGAGGGAGATAATTTGTAATCTGAGTGGCAGCAAGATAAATCCCCCCATGGTGCCCAGACACTGGTGGTGATGGTGTTGGCTGCTGACTCTGAGGCTGCTGACTGCTGAGGCGGATGAAGCTGATGAATCTGTAAAGGCTACCTTCTCTGTCTGTTGGCTGATTATGAATCAGCTGATGACTCAATTGACCTACCCAGACAATGACACCTAGAGATAGTGAGTGATGCGTGCAAGGAGTGAATGGCAGGGTGAGAAAGAAACTTACAGTCTTCCTGACCGTACTTTTGCTAGAGCTTCATTTGACCCAAGTATTTAATTGAAATGCATGTAACGCATGTTTAAATGTCACTTTTTATGTAGGTGACTTTTATAAATGCATGAAATGACAAGATACAAACAAATAAGTCTACAGGTGGCAGTATGTGCAAAAGAGGGGCTGTTTTATGATGAGTAGAAGAAGAACATGTATGTTTCACTTCAGTAAAAGCAGAAATACCATCATATAAAAAATACTTCAATTCAAATAAATCAGTAGTCATATCAATAAAATACTTGAGTAAATGTATTTTTGCTTCTTTCCACTAGTGTTGGTTTGATATATGTATATTATAGCAATCTGGCTAAATACAAACTAGCTAATGCTTATATCAACAACAATGCGAAATGTATGTGTATGTTTTGTAGCCTATATCAACAAGTAAAACAGTGTACTCACAACTAACACAGATCCAAAAAAAGCACATGTGGTTTGTATTCTGCATGAACCTTTTAGATAAGCCCAGCAGCTGGATAACAGGACCATTCAAAAGTCAATGGCAACATCAGATTTTGGTGGTCATAGGCCAAGGTCAACGTCACTGTGACTTTGTCTGTCTCATTCTTGTGAACACGATATCTCAAGAACACACTAAGGGAGTTTTACTCAAATATGGCACAAAGCTTCACTTGGACACAACGATGGACTGATTAGATTTTGGTCATCAAAAGTCAAGGTCACTGTGACCTTGCATCGTCACATTCTCGTGAATGCGATATTTCCAAAACACCTTGAGGGAATTTCTCCAAATATAAAATAAATATGAACTGGTCAGAATTCTGTAGTTGAGGGTCAAAGGTCAATGTCATTGTGATCTCACAAAACATGTTCCTCATAACTCAAGAATTCTTGCTCTAATTCTGACAAAACTTTACACAAATGTCTAATGGGATATACTGATAAAGTGATGACATTTTATGTCCAAAAGGCCAAAGGTCAACTTCACTGTGATATTATAATATTTCACATGAAAAAACAAAAACAACAAAAAAACCCTTTTCTGGCCATTATTCAATGTCATAGCTCAAGAACAGAGGGGAAACCTTTGGTCTAACTTGGTGACACTATTCATGGGTGCCCACATTGAAACTGCTGATTGTATAGATCTTCTGTGCTGCTGGCGTGAAGATGTGTGTGATGCATTCATGTTTTCATAGACATGGATGTAAACTGGAAGAGAAACCTGACTGGTGTGCAGAGGCATACAACCACGGGTTGGTAATGAGTAAGTTGATAGTTCAGGTGAAATGTCAGAAAAAGAAAAGAACAAAATCCAGAAATGTTTATAATTCGTTGCAAGACTGAACTTAGAACTGAGATTAAACTGCAAACATACACCAAACAACTAAGCAGGAGCCAGAATGCACATAACAGAGTTTCATACTGACTTGTTGTTGAGATCAGCTACTTGAGATTTTGGAGCATTGTCTCTTTTTGTTTTTCACCCTCACTTTCTGACCTGACCGATGTAGCTGAGCACTCAACAAGAAGGGCCACCTCAGAGCAGAAAACACCATCTGAGAGCAAATGTTTGCGCATGTCTGGCTGCATGATTATCTCTCAAACCTATTTGTCAGCTCGTAGATGTGCCTGCAGAGTATGTGCATGCTCGTGTGTGTCTCCTATAGTAGTCTCCTTGAAAATCAGTGGCAGAGCATGTGTGTTCAGAGACTGGTACCAAAATTCATAATGGATCTGAATAACAGAGATGTCTGGGTGCATGTTTGTTTGTGAATGCACAAACTTCCAAATCTCACTCAGAGTGAGGTCAGACAGGCCTCCTTTAGGGAGAAATGCATTATGGATGGCACCATATCACCATCAATAGGCCTCTGGACTCGAGGAAAAGCCTTTAGATCTGCACTCTTGGAGTGAATGGATGGATGGATGGATGGATGAGAGCTAGATAGCTGGATGAATAAATGGTGGTTGGAGTTTGACACACACATGCAACACACACACAATACCAGATGTGTTTTTATGTGCGCCTAAACAGTGCCACAAAACTGACCATATTACGTGCTCCTCATTTCACGGCACTGTTTTCTCCCTGGCCAATGAGTCAAAAAGTTTTCATACACTGATAATGGTTGATGGATGGATTGGCTAGTGAACAGATTAACGGGTGGATGCATGATAAACTTGATTTTCCTGCGTCAAATATTGTTGTTTTGCCAGAAAAAAAAAGAAAGACAAAAAAAGAAAAGACAAAAACTTGCCATTACAACATCTTGCTCAATTGTTGAGATAATATGATTATAAAATGAGTCTTTATTCATGTTTTTCCTCTTTGTCAACAAATACTTTGAAAGGAAAATCCTCAAGAAAAACAAAACCAACAATGCATCAGTAATTTCTGACTTCCATACTCTGTCTGTGGCACTCAGCCCCAAGCCTATTGTGTCCCTGTAAAGACATAAATCTTTAAAAAAGCAAACACATATTTACACTTAAGAATAATAGAAACACAATACTTCTGTTTTGCTCCCATTTTTCATGAGATGAAACAAAAGACCTGGGACTTTTTTCTATGCACACAAAAGGCTAATTCCTCTCAAATTTTGAGCATAAATAAAATCTGTCAGTGAGCACTCCACCTGACAGGTGTGGCATATCAAGATGCTGATTAAACAGCATGATCATTGGGGCAAGGTCACAAATGAGCAAGGTTTACACTGGACAATATTTGCCTGCTATTCAAATTCATTAATTGCATTGCTGACACATAGAGACAGACAACCACTGACGCTCACATCCACACCTACGGGCAATTTAGAGTCACCAGTTGACCTAACCTGCCTGCCACTGGATTGTGGGAGGAAGCTGAGAAAACCTATGCTGACTCTGGGAGAACATGCAAACTCCACAAAGAAGGGCTCCCTCATCCTGGGATTCAAACCAACCTTTCCCAGGTTCGAGCCAGGAATGCTCTTGCTGTGAGGTGACAATGCCGACCACTTCATCAGCATGATTGGGCTGCATGGCACAGAAGAATATGATTTAAGAAGCTCTAAATACACAAACAATAACTATTAAACTGTGAACCCTGGTTTCACCCTGTCCTCAGGTCTTTACAGTTGAGTAAAGTAGTTACATAGCTAAAGCTGCACTTTAAAAACCTAGGTTGTTAAAACACATAATTTTCCTCTAACAAACAAAAACTGTGATTCCTGGATAAAATGTCTGTTTTGGGTGAACTGAATGAAAGCAGTGTGTCTCATCAAGCAGATATCTGAGAAATACTCCGGCTGTATATTTTTCTCCCCCCAGCTCCGACAACCCGGCACTGCGGAGGCTGCCTGGCCTTAGACGATGTGGGAGTTCCAAGTGTTTGAGACAGTTTGTCTCAGAATTGGAAGGAACACTCACCTGTGTTGATTTTTTGAAGGAGGGCAAATTGCTCCTGATTGCAGTCTCTCACCTCTGAACTCCATGGATTATTCATCCTGCAATGTGAAAAAGTGATGGTGACATGCTGTGTGTACGTGTGTGTTTGCATAGGTCTACTTCAACAAGCTCATATGCTGCTGTGCATGTGTGCAGAGGTGTGTGTGTGTGCAAGTGGTATGTTCGACACTTGAGCTGTTACTTTTGGGGAATTTTAATGTTGGCTCTTAATGTCTGACCTCATTTGTATGTATGCTATTGTAGAGGTGTTGTCATCGATACAATCAGCTAATTTACTATGCATCCAAACATAACACCAATATGAAAACTTTTTCGCTTAATATTTATCTAAAATTTCAGTCCTTGTTGATGTATTGCCTTTGTTAGGGCTTTGTGATAATTTACAATTTGATGATTGACTGGTTTAATTTGTCTTAGTTTAAAGTTGGATCCCTTGAGATGCTTCTTTTGTAAATGTCTCCCTTTTATATGGCTCATTGCCATATTGGCAATCAAAATTGACTTAATTTGAGATTCTGCAAGTTGTGTTTCCAGTTTGCCAATTTAGCCATCATGATTATGACTGCTCTTGCTACAACCCATCATTTACCTATTGTTTATTCCAAACAAAACATGTAGCCAGAGCTTTTGTGGCAGATTATGACTGAGCATGAGCCCAGTCAAATAAGTTCTGGCACTAAAGTATCAAATGCAACCTTGCTCTGCCCCAAATATCTGTCCCAGATTTATCATGGTTTCAGAGGTGCAGACGTATTATTTGGGCTCACAATGAGTTTCCATTAGAAGCACTCTGGGCCTGTGTCATCTCCCGGGCTTGGACCAGTGTATGTGGTCCATCTCCAGCAAGTCCTCCAAATGAAACCCCAAAATACAAAGTCAATGATTTACCTCCAGAACTACACATATAGTCATTATTTTGCTAGTAATACAAAGTAAAATCAAAATGAAAGTAAAAACAAACAAACAAATCATAATTGTAAATACACTAGTCATGGGTTATCAGAATAATTGTAACCTCTGTGGTCTTTGATCTGCCTCTGTGACATTTAAATCAACTTTCTGTCATTCTTTTTTCCCTCTTCTCCATTTCTCACGAGCTCCCATCCTTCTTTCCCTCTTCCCCCACCTTCCTTCTCTTTGTTTCCCATTACGACTTCTGTCTCTTCTTGGCTAATAGTCGAGTATCTGCCTGCGACGCTGATGAGGCCCATTAGTGCGAGTGAGCCGCAACAAAGGAGGATCACAGCTCTGCAATGTAATGTGATGAGCTTCCTCTCTCTTATCAATTCCAGGAAACATTAAAGGAGTACGGGAGGAAAAACTCTCATTTCATACACCCATAATTAAATGACACAGACGGGTTGATAGTCCCTGGACCATTGTGAATCCAAATTACGCAAAGTAATGAAGGAAAGCACTTTTAAACTGGAGGTAAAAAGCCAGAGAGGCTTTGAAATCATCTTCATGCTTCTGCTGCATTTTGCATGTTTTGTGTACATTTATATAAATGTAGGTGTAAATTTGCCTGACAAAACAGAGACATAACAAGCTGCACCACTTATTTTAATTTCAATTATGACTTGCTTTGATGTACCTATGCTGTTTTTAATAGAAAAGGTTATTCACAGTACATGTCTGTGCGGCAAAGGAAGTCTTCCTGACTGAATATTTTAGAATGCATATATCACTCATGCATATAATATAAAGCCACAGACTTGCAGAGCCACTCTCACAGCCTTATGCACACAGAAGGTTAGTTGTGCTTAAGGTAGAGGGCGCCTGAGAATGAGGGGCCATGAATTTGGCAAGGTGTGCTCAGACAGAACTTACAGTAAAGCTAAAAGTAAGTTGAGTTTTTTTTTTTTTTCAGTTTCCAGTTCAGTTTTTTAATGTTGCAACACCAAACTAAAACATCACTAAAACTCAAACATACTATAATTTACCTTCAAATTTTTAGTCACCCTAATAGCAAACCTTCCTTCCTCCTCGAGACAAATTAAAACTACTTCCTACTTCCTTTCTGATTTCCAGCTTTTCAAACTTATTTACCAGCTAAATATAGTAGCTTCTTAGAATATGAAAAAATATAGTTATAGTGAGATACTTGCGACAGTCACATTTCTAGTGGTGATAGCAGGGGAAAAAAAAAAACAAAAAACAAGCTGAGCTTCACATGGACAGTACACATAATAAACATGCCACAATAAATTCAATCAGTGAGTATGTGTGTGTGGCATGTGCACAAACAGTGAGCAGCAGCAGCGACCCACGATCCGACACCAACATGCTGTGATGACAGGGAACAACATACATATCAACAGCCGCGTAGATGTAAATGAGACGGACTCGGACTCGGTAGGGGACAGATAGCTTTTAACAGAGGGTGCCACAGCAAGCTAAACATGCTGTCTGCGGACAGTCTGTAACTGACTTGACCACTTAATGTTGCTTCAAGCTGATAAGAAAGGCTGTTGAAACCAGCCACTGGTGACTTTTCTCTGCCATGTTCTAAAATGGTTTGTCTTGTTGCAAATCTTTGGTCTGAAAAAAGCTTAACAAACAAGCTCCCCACGTAGAACACCATCATGTTACATACTTAATGTAAAATGACTTACTAATGTAAAGTTGCGTAGCTTAGGTTAAAGCAAGTAAAGTTATGACGGTAAGGTTAAAAACATGGTGATGATGTACCTTAATATAACTCAAAGTTCACATGGTTTCACAAGGGAAATGGACACCTGCCCCCTGGGTGAAACACCTGTTCGTTTGAGTCTTCCACCATCCCAACCTGCCTCATTACAGGGATTTTTACCCTTAACACTACTTTCTCCTTTACTCCCATTAGCACATTGGTCAGGTGATCACAGGCTTTCTGATTACTTAGGGTATATATGAAGTACTGTTTGATTATTATGGGGTTCTGTGTGAATTTTGTCGCATTACTTTTGATAGGTACATGTATTAACAGTGCATGATCACACATATTGAACATACAGCAGTCTGACAAAGATTTCTAATAGCAGTTGTTTTGTCAAAGTAAGTGTACCTTAACAAGAAAGCCTTTTTCCACTGAGGTGTAGTGAGCCAGCACACACCAATACCAGAGCCCTTACCTAAAGAGATGTTACTTTTTATACCAATTAAAATGTCTTGTTTGAGTTTGGCCTTTTGTGGATGTTAAATTCATTCTTAACACACAGAGACAGGTCAAACATCCTGCTAACAGATGTTGCCATCACAGAAGCTTTTCTTCTTCTGATTGGAAAAATGCATTCTGTTGGCTCCACATCAGAAATTGTTAAAATATAGAAAATACATATCCAATATATAGTCTGTTGACCAGCTAGTTAAAACACATTGGACACATAACTATGCTTGACTTAAAAATACAGTTGGTCGTTAGCCTGAAAATCCTGTTAAAGGTCCTCATTTTGATGTGAAATTGTGAAACGATTGGTTTGTTTCTTTAATTAAATTGTTGTTCTGCTTTTTTGTACTCTCAGTTTCCATGGTGAGAGGAACATACAGTAACCTCTGTGATGTCTCTCACTTTTGAATATTGAGCGTTTCTTGTAGTAATTTGTATAATCTGTGAAGAGAGGCGTTTCAATCTGGAACTATTGTGGCAAAACAGATTGGACAGAGTTTTAACATTCTCACTTCATCTGCAGTGTAAACTGTAGTAAAAATTGCCTATAGCAGTATTTCAGAGGAGTGGTACACCAAAATGTGAGTGAAATCGACCACATTTTTTAATGTAGTTTTTTACCTTTACTCAAGGCTAGCCAAGACTGTGAGTGCCTGTATTTATATTGAAACTTCTGAAATGTGCTATATTTGCACCACACGTATCCTTGTAGTCTGATATACTTGTTTCGACGGACTGATATATTTGCTTTATATCTATTTAAATGGGAGAATAAAAGAGAACAGGACTAAGTGCCAAAGAGCCTAAAGAGAAAGAAAAACAAAAGCCAGTTTCAGTTCTCTGTAACAGATGAACAGACACTTTGAGAGAAGCCCAGCACTCCCCTGGTACGAAGCACATCCGGGCTCCAAATTCATCCTCATTAGTTTCCCATGATGAGTTTAATGAGCACCTCGTTGGGAAGGTTTGGCTTGGCCCGCTGTCCTCTGGGTCCTCTGGCATCACAGGCCCGAGAGTCCCTCAGATAGCAGAAGCTGATGAAGCGACATCCATCATCAAGCAGAGGCAAGAGGAGTCGGTGAAGGAGAGAAAGAGAATGAGGGAACAAAACCCAGACAGGGAGAGGATGGAGAAAACGAGGGGGAACGACAGGGAACAAAGCAGATGGAGTTGAGAGAGGGTCTCCCAGTGGATGAGGGACAGGGGAGATTAGCAAAGCCACATCCATCATCCTACAGAGTAGAGAAAAGGTGAAGAAGAAAAGGAGAAACACAAAGTGGTGAGACGAAGCAAAAAAAGGCCTTGAGAGAAATCACATTTTCATGACAGAAGGCAATAAACAGCGTGAGTGTGATGTAACACAGCGCCTGGCAGCCACCGATGGCAAATATTTGCTTAAACAAACTGCATATCTGTTTCCCCTTAAATCCCTTAAACTGCTCCTCTCACAAGCCCTGAAGCCATAGGGGTGGTGCCGCACATTAAGTCAATATATTACAGATAATGAAAATCGCAAGTCTTGACTTTGCACAGTTGACTTTTGCAGGGCAGTATGAGCTCACGCATGTGACACCAAGTTCACATTTCCCCCAGGTCAACGGGAGCACCGTAAAAAGTGGTGCAAATAATAAAAACACTCGAAAAGGCACATGACATTTACCTGGCACTACTGACACACAGAACACCCCCTTGAAGTGGAAAGGACTCCCCATGAGCTGTAAATTGCAAACATAAGTGCAGGGAGTTAGAGAGAGAGACAACAAGAGGGAATGGTTGAAACATCATGCAGATTTGACTGAATTAAGACTATTTCCAGTCAACAAAATCTGGTTTCTCTGCCTCGTGATCCAATTGTGTTGTTACACAAAAACATCACATCTTTTTGGTGGCAGATCAATTGATTTGTGTTACTAGAATGTAACCTGTAGTTTTTGTACAAAAAGAATATTTTGATCTTGACCAAGGTAGACATAATTAATGCATTAAAGGGCTAGGAGTGCTGAGTTTCATTAACAGCATCTGGACACCAAAGCAAAAATCAGTGGAATCTGAAATGACAAATTTCTTTTAAAAAGAGTTTGATTGTGTTGTTGTGCTGATTTAATTCTCTAATTTCTCCCTTATTTTTCTCAGGGTCTTTATTTATTTCTAGTGACCTATGCTATCATTTAAATATATTTGCCTTTATTTGTGCATTTAGTGTATTCACAGGAATAAAAAACAAGTTGACTAAACAATTAAAAAAGACAACGTCCAAAGTGAAAGGCAAGTTAAGGAACACAGATTTTGCTGTGTACGAATCAAACCCTCCACTGACAACCATTAGGTCACAACTAAACCGTTTTATATGCAGCAACAACCCACACATCTCTCTGTTTTAGAATTTAGATTGCCTTTAACCATCACTTGTTTTTCCAATCTCATAAAGTAACTAAGTATGTACAGATTCCAGTGATAGGAAAGGTTTCAATTTAAGAAAGTGCTGTAGATAATTGTATTTCCAACCTTTAAATGAAGTTATAAAACTGAGAATTGCTACCACCATTTTCTCCAATCTCGTGGGCTCCTTGTGCCTGATAGAGTGAACACAAGTACCATTAGAGCCCTGGTGAATTGGTTGGAATTAAAAGAGATGTTTGTCATTGCCCGTGAAGTCAAGCGTTTGCTTAGTCGAGCAAATTCAAGTAACCCAGTTTACCAGCGTTGTGTTGCCTCTAGCAGAGAACACGGGTGAGCAAAAAGAGAAATAAGGAAACAAATAAATTAATGAAGCAGATGACGGACCGATGGGGAGGAAGAGGAAAGAAGAAAAGAAAATATACAAGCAAGAAGATCTCTGAGCAGCTTGTGCCAGCTGAGAAAAGAACCTGCAGGGGGTTATGCAAATGTCCGAGTCATAGCCTGTCAAGAAATCCAAATTCAGCTCAAGCACGTGTTCACTCTCACCCTCTGTGGAGTCCTTACACGCTTTATTATTCATTTCCAGACATCACTTGTGGCTCCTGGCCATATTTTTAGAGAGCAGAGAGGGAAACATCCTTGAGAAGCGTCGGGCAGCGAGACGGGGAGCAGTGTTAGCACTTCAGTTCACTCCAAAGGTGTTACCAATCCCTGCGGACGAGCACAGCCCCACAGAGGAATGGAGGGGATGTAAAATAGCATATGGCCAGGCACTATCATTCTAATTGCAGCTGCCTGTGAA
This sequence comes from Cephalopholis sonnerati, assembly GCA_019142605.1. Lineage (NCBI taxonomy): Eukaryota > Metazoa > Chordata > Actinopteri > Perciformes > Serranidae > Cephalopholis > Cephalopholis sonnerati. The sequence continues at coordinate 10,357,693 of JAGQAX010000017.1, read as the reverse complement.
TGACCGCCTTCTGCACAGGACACTAAATCCACCTTGTGTTGCTGAACGCACTTGCATCTGCTTATCTCTCTCTGAGAGCACAAGAACACTTCTGTGCTTAATAAACAGGCCTCCCTTAAGAAGCTGCTGCGCAGAGAAATAGCAAGAACAGCAGGAAAGAAGAATTAATCGTATTGCTGCAACTTATACACACTTACAAACTATTCCCCCTCAAATGTAGGTTGACAGCACATTTGGCTAAATGTACAGAAAGTTATTACTGGGCAGGTGCAGTCTGAGTTTGGTACATGCTCTCTCTTTTCTTTTGTTTTATTCCTGCATTTTTGCTTCCAATATCTTCCTGCTGTTACTGCACTGGTGGCTTTGATTGTGATTACTCAGTTTCAAGGACCATACAAGTGGTTTGGATATTTTAGCCCATTTATTACCAAAAGAGGCAGCATACAGTTGAAAATTGGGGAAAAAATGGAAATGGCGGTTAAAAAACACCAGTATGGTCCAAAATAGCCCTGATCTCTTTATCTCCCTCTAAGGACTTTCTGCCCGTCTTTATGTTTGTCCTTTGCATATCTCAAGAACTGCTCATGCGATCTACTTCACACTTGGTGGGTGTATTGTTGGGGACCCAAGGACATGCAGTGTCCACTTTGGGGCAATTTAGATGCATAACACATTCCATATGATTAAACTTTGAATGAACAAGGCTCTGTAGACTACAGATCACTTTTGCTTGTCCAGGGTTTACCCCGCCTCTCTCCCAGTGTCAGCTGGGATAGGCTCCAGCCCACCTGCTACCCCCCAACAGGATAAGCAGTTGTGGAAAATGAAATAAACGTTCAAACACTCATTCACAAGTTGGTAGCCCACAGGAACAGCTCCACCCTGCTATTACAATTCAAATTGTTTGTATTTGCCACACTACCTCATATCACTAATAATGTTAGCATTTGCTAAATACCCCCGCTAATTGAATCAATGCTCAACTCTGTCCACTGCGATGGTTATGTCAAATAAAGTGACTGAGGTTGCCTGCTTTGGTCAGAATCAGGGATTTATTATGTTACAAAGTTGCATAATTGACTAGAGTTTATTAATGTTTTCATGGCAGCATTTACAAATGCCTGCGATAAAGCTGCTCTTGATTGGTCAGAATTTTCACAAGGGAAAAATCCAGGAAGTCACGAAAAAGTTGAAGAAGAGTACATTTGCAAGACAAATGTGACACTTTCTAATGTCACAATGGAGGGACAACTATGCAGGTTGATTAAAGTGAAGGTCATCGTGGACTGTATTGCTTGCATTGTGCATTTTAGGCAAACTATACAGTTTGAAAATAATGCACAGCTCCAACTAGAAAACAATGCACTGAATGTGCATATTACGGCAGTACGGGAAGAGGTGCACATTAATAATCCTCCACTTTAACATGCTCATTCCTGTTTAACCCAAACAATGCATATTGGGACTACAGTTGGTTCGACTCAAGGTCTGAACACATTCTCACCACAAATGATCCGCACCAGAGTTTGTTTGTAACCTTCACCTCTTCAACAGGATCTCAGTCCTCTTTTTTTGGTGTGCATCTGAATGTGATTGCTGTGTTTATACCTGCTCAAAAGAACCACACTTAGGGGGCAAACAAACTTGAGTTCGATTGAACCAAACCAAACAGGCCAGGTGTGTAAGCACCCCAGTACACCTATTTACAAATGAATATCTCTGCTAATTGTCTTTTAGCGGCCTCTTTGACTGTGAGGAGCTGGATGCTGGGACTTGGACGTGTTTCTCAGGGCTGGATTTCATGATTTGGGGTCCCCAGGCAAACGCTAAGTGAGAGTGTTGGTACTGGCAGCAGTAGAAGAAGTGGCCTACTCGAAACTTCTGTTTGTATGAGTGGTTCTCCAGATATCCAGAAGCAGCAATACCACAGGCCAAGCCAGCTCTGAACAAGCACTGCATTAGTCCCATAAATTTGAATTATATTAACTTCAAAATCTGCATTTTCTGTTTCTCACTCATCATTATTAAGGACTTAAACTTTATTGACATAAGTGATGTGAACAAATCCTTGCCAGCATAGCATTACTTCCTTATCTTCAGTTGATTTACAAACAAAACAAAACAAAATAAAAAACACACACACACACACAAAATACAGCTAATTTGTGCCAAACCTGTTTTTCTGGCAGCATCTCTGTGGCTCTGGCACAGGGGCATGAGGTCCCCTTTCTTAATTCAGCTGCCAAAGCTCCAACCTCCTCAGCTTTCTTTTTCACCCAGGGAAACACTTGCCAATAAGCACAACACCAGACCTTGTTGGCAACAATTTAAAGGTGTGGAATCAAACTAAATTTACAGTATCACAGAAATACCACGATTTATTTTAACTTTATGAAGCTTAAGTTCAATCAGGAAGACTTTCTTTATTCTTCATTCATCCACAGATCTGTCTCTCTGTCTTTCTCCCATCACTTATTACAGCCCGATGATTATGGCTGTTTGCTCTTCCAGTTAAACCATTTAAATTTGGCTACGATCTCTATCAGCCAATGTTGCAGTTGTCAAACTTAAAATCTGTTCTCCTCTCTGCTACTGTCAGCTGTGATTTAAGGTGGAATCATCATGTCCTCCTCCGCTCATCGAAAGTCCACCTCTCAACACATCCAGATCCTCAGCATCCTCTTCATCTCATCACCACCACCTCCACCAGCATCTGGACTCCCCAAGGGGTTCCTTTTTCTACAACGGCTGCACCACTCTCCTTAAAATATATGACATCATGATGGGGTCTAATCGCTAAAGAATATTCACATTTCTCACACTTTTGTGCACTTGAAAATAAATATTCTTTCACTCAGAATGAGTCTGTCTTGATTGAAATATTTGCATTCATAATCAAAATGTTATACCAGAACTTCAAGTGGCTGATATCAGGTTTTTAACATATTTTTTTTAAAGATGGGGATATAAAAAGGTCAGGTCAGTTCCACTCCACTTCCACTTATTCGTATTTACTTCTGACTTTACTCCAAAGTACAGACAGCATACTAAACAAGAGGCAGTAAACGTCAGCTGGCCAACGCCCCACAAATAAGTTGAGAACAAGGCATTGCTGTAAAAACCTGCTTTAATTCCTGTTTTTATGGCAGTGAAGATATCGCACTGACTTAACGATTTAGCAACTGAAGAGCTTCCAGACGCCGGCTCTAATTCAATTTCCTTTCCTGCTCATTAACTTATAGTCCAGTCATTAGTTAAAGGCAGTGCTGTTTGGATTGGCTCAGCATTTTGAGTAAATTAAGAGCAGGATGGTTTGTCAGGCTGATATACCCTGAGATCAGTGGATGAAATCCTCTGAGGTAATTGGAGTTTGTCAGGAAGCTGCCAAACATGTTTTTGCGCTGTTTACAACAATTTACAAAGATGTTAAAGAGAAATGTTGTGTTAGCCCCGAGTAACAGCAGTAACTCCCATCTGTTTTGCTTAAAAGGAAGCTGGCTATAATTTCAGTAAATTCTGGTTTATTAAGTATTGATTACTTCACTTTAATTTCTTGCTGCTTTAAACTTTTAGTGACAGTCTACAAAGAAACTCAGTGACTCAGTGATGAAAAAACATCCCTATGTGCTTTCTTTTTTTTTTCTCAAGGGACTCCATCTTCTTCTAAAATATATGAAGGTCAACTTTAAAGACACTTTTTGAGATACTTTCATAACATCTCCAAGTTCTGGAAAGACTTTCCACCATTAATTCATTTATCCTCCCCTTACTCCTGCCTTATTGCCAAAATTATATATAATTTTTGACAGTGAGAGTGGGTAAGCTGCTCCTGGCAGGGGGAGAACAGGAAGAACGCCAGGGAGTGAAGTTATATCTTTAATTAATTAACATGGACAATGTTATCTTTCTGACTTCAACGGCAGGTTTTCCAGCCAGAAGGCCCCGGTTGTAGGACGAATATAATATTAGCTCAGGAGGAGGAGTGTGAAATCACTGGAGATCACAGCCAACAGATGTATGTGCAAAACTGTTGATGTACAATGCAGCATACATAAACAACATAAATTTAAAAAGTGGAGTTAAAATTAGAAAACTTAAAGAGGAAACATGTCATGCAGTGTGTTACAGTCAGACCCATGTGACAGAAGAGTAGTGTGACATACGTTTTGAGGATATTGTGGTGCCTAGTTGTGTCCAGTAACATGTGCAAACAGTCAGAGTCAGAGTAATTACTAACAGCGTGGTGCAATGTGGAGGGAGACATGGTGTGATGAAAGTGCTACACTGTACTCAAGGGCATTTTCTGGATCATGATGCTCTGCTTTGCTCCTGTATGCTGTGTGTTGTTGCTATATGTTAATGTGTTCGCTGCAAAAATGCATGAATGGAAGCTGCTACATACTGTATATTGGCATAATAGCAGACCCACTTTTACAGCATTTGGTCGACAAAGGAAATTCTTATGGCCTTTAATTAGTCTTAAAACCTGCACACATAAAAACCAGGTGCATGCATGTGTATCCGCAAGTAGAAAAGCATCCTCATAAAGAAGCATTTTTTGCTCCTGGTGCACAAATGTGGTCCCGCAAGCGTGGGGCTTTGATGAGCACAAGCTAAACACTACACACTTGCAACTACTCAACACTCACTTGCTTGTCAAGTTGACTTTTGAGACTTTGGAGGCGGGGATGGAATACACAGTAGCTGAAGTCTGCACTCCTTTGACTGGTCACTTTCAACACCCACAGTCTCCAGCCAGTCTTTGACCCCTTTTTTTGCAGTAGAATCATAAAACAGAGCATGTTGGAGACAAATGCACGAATGGAAGCTGCTACATACTGTGTATCGGCATAATAGCAGACCCACTCTATTCATGTTTATAGCATTTGGTCCACAAAGGAAATTCTTATGGCCTTTAGTTAGTCTCAGAACCTGCACACATAAAAACCAGGTACATGCACATATATCTGTAAGCGGAAAAGCATCCTCATAAGGAAGCATTTTTTGCTCCAGGTGCACTAACACTAGTCCTACTACTTGTCAAGCTGACTTTTGAGACTTTGGAGGCGGGGATGGAATACACAGGGGCTGAAGTTCCTTTGGTCATTTTCAACACCCACAGTCTCCCGCCAGTCTTTGACCCCCTTTTTCGCGATAGAATCATAAAGAAGAGCATGTTACAGAGAAAAAGAAGTTAAGTGAGGAACAGGCACCTCCACAATGCACTTAACACAAGTAAACCATGTATAAAATCCAAAATGTAATGTAAATGTAGACCCAAAGCATAAGTTAGATCTGTGCACTTGAAGAGTGCTGCCGGATACATGTGTGTGTGCCTCATATCACGTGCACACAACTGGTTTTCATGTGCTCCAGTTTTGAGACTAATTAACTGCCATAAAACTGCCTCCAAACAAAAGTTTAAAGGAAACCATTTCAAACCTTTATTATAACATGAGTTTTATTTTTATAGGACTAGCCCTCTGTCCTTTTAATTCTGATGACATTTTACATACCATTGGTAAAAATGGGTCAGACGGGGCAAAAAACACAAGCAGTAAGTTCATCAAACAGGTTTAAATCAGGGGAAAAAAAACGGTGTGCATCTACATGCAAACAGTTTGCATGTGCAGTGAGTGACATTTTGGTTTACTTGCTTGCAGTTCAACCTCACCTTTTTACCTTTAGACTTAACATTTTCTTTGAATATAATTGTAGCTGACTTGATGATTCATGTCGGGCACCTAGTAGCCTGAATGTTAGGGCAAGTACCATGTTGCTGCAGCTAGTTTGACAGTTTGATTCCAGACGAGAACCGTTGTTGCATACCAAACCCCTCTGTTATTTCACATGATTTCAGTCTGTATCGAAACAGTCACTATCTAAAAAAGTAATTGATGGTGAGGTGTAGTGCAAATTACATGACTTTGATTCTGGACAGTGAGGTTACAACACATTCTCACTCCAACCTCGTCACATATTGACATTTGGTCATAGACCTTCCACGTCCAGATACGATGTGAAAGGTATCCTGGGTGTGTTGGTTGTTGACATCCTGGGATGCTGTGTCAAGTTCTGCCTGTTACATGCATCGTCTTCTTTCAAAATACACTTCCATTTACACAGAAAATTTACTGTTTACATACAGTCTCCTTCAAAATAAATGCACTACATTGATACAACAACACAAACTGACATTTTTTTTTCCTCCAACAACTAATGCACGTGGTTGGGCTGAGGCAACAAAAACACATGGTTGGGTTTAGAAAAAAAGAACAGGGTTTGGCTTTATAATCTTATAGGATGCAAACACTACTGTCCTGGGTGAAAGTTGGTGTTAAGCCCCAAGCACCCTTAAACTATAATGGCGACTGGCCTTGGATAATGCCCACATTTAAGGACTAATTTTTTTGTCAATGTCTGATGCCACAAGTCACTGCCCAAGCGCTGCATTTCAATGACTTCGGAGTGAGACCGAGTGGAGGCTATGGGTCATGCTTAAAGTCAGCATTGGTTTGTTCAGTATCTATCCTCTCCTCCTAATATTAAACTTAAAACCAAGTCAAATCAATAAATAAATAATCTTGTAGTGACCAAACATTCTTCATTATGTGGCTGGTGAGTCCCCACAATGTGACTGTGTGAATAGATTTTTGTCCCCTTTAGGAGGTGAATATGAGCCCTCATACAAATGTACACACACACACACACACACACACACAGACCTATTGTAAGCAGAAAAACATGGAAATGTAGCGCATAGACTATTGACTGTGCAAGACACTTCTTACGACCCATACTTAGATTTATTATAAGGTGGGAATGGCTGTAGATGTTGTTTTGAAAGTCAGTGGAAGATATGAGAGAATGTTGCACAAATAAAGTGATAAAGGTCTTAGTTAATGGGTTTACTTCTAATAAACTCTAAAAAATGCACACATAGAGACATAGCATGTTGCACTATTATGAAGTGGGAGTTTGAGTATATTCTCATAAAGTGGCACACTATGTGATAAAAACAGCCTTTAAGCTGCCTCAAGGCCTGAATCTGATCTGTCTGCCCTCCCACATAGCATCACTAATATACAGTCTCTGTAGAACATAAGGAGACTAATTACATATAACTGCACTCTTACTCACTACATGAAATATCTCTTATTTTTTCCATAACATGGAAAATAACCAGGGGTCTGTGCCTGAGCTATTACTCCTTTTTAATTTCATTAATTTGTTGTTTGGGAATCATGAATTAGAGATGTATGTGATGAAACCCTCTTCAGTCACCAAGGAGTGATATAAATCAAGAACAGGTGGACTGATAAATGATGGTTAAGACTTGCATTAAGTGAGATATGATGGCCTGATTTACTGAGGGCTCATTCAGGCTGAACGCAAAGTAAAAATCAGAAGCAGCATGAATGCGTATAAAATCAGTGGAGAGCCATGAAAAGAATTCTTTGCAATGCACTCAGGGTAGGGAAATATAAGCTTTTTGATCAGAAAACAGTATGCATAATTGTAGGCTGCATCACAAAGAATGCAGCCTGAGGAAGGGGAAAACTTTGGCACCACACAAACCATTGCACAACAATTATAAAGATGAATGCTGTAAAATGCCTACAGGGGCACACTATCGGTATTGACACCAATGAAGCACAAAGTACTTGACATAAATTGACTTAATCTGTTTCAGACAAAAAAAAATTAAAAATTAAAATGGCATGAACTTTAAGACCATGAATATCATCTGATGTGTGTAAAAATGTCTACAGTGAGAAGATTCTTTACTGACACCAAACAAAATGTGAAAGTGCATTTTATTTTATATTTGGATATCTGAAGTGCAGCACACACTAACCACAATACAGTCTAGTGGTGCGTGTACGCAGATAAATGGCATATCATCAGACTTTTGTTAACTGATTTTATCCTTTGAAGATCAAGTAGGATTAAGTGGTATCCAGCAGTGAGGTTGCAGAACTGAAACTTCTCCCGTGAACTAGGAGAACTACAGTGGCAAACACAAATACATAAAAATGCTAAAACACAAAAATATGAATGGCCCTATCCAAAGCCAGCATTTGGTTTGTCCCTTCTGCGCTACTGTAAAACAACATGGTATCAAAAACACAACGATTCATATTTTCAGGTCATTTTAACCTGATGAAAGCGTATTAATAAATATTAGGTAGGTAGAGGGCTCTGCCTGTGCTAATAGAACAGGGGTTACAATATTGTAACCTTCATACTATCTCACACTGGCCTCACGCTCTCCTGGACTCTTTAGGTACAGTTGATGGAGCCTGATGAATGAACGCCTGAGACATAAGATTGATTAAGCCACACTGAGCCTGACTGGCTAAAGGTTTGTTGCCATAGCCTGCCTACTTCTTAATAACCTAGGCCACCACAGCGGAGAAGTAGGGGGGCCCAGCCGACCCAGGTGGTGACCTTGCAGGGGTTGAAAGACAAGCAATAGACACCCTGCACACCCAGTTTTTCCAGGGAGGTAAAGTTTGGATGTCAAACTAATGTACACAGACATACCTTTGCAGGTCTCAGGTAATATTATGAAACAACAGATGATAGTACAAATGACTTTTAAAGTACCATTCTGTGCACCAGTGTGTGGATTTATGTTAATGTGAGTGAGTGTTTATCATCTGTTGGTCAGCAAGTGTGTCGATCTACTGCAGTGCTGCAAAGAGGCAGAAGCTGACAGCTCTATAAGCATTTATTAGGAACATCTAATGTTAATGACCGTTGACATCAGCTGTCATATATGGTGTGCATCTACATCGCTGGCAATAACAACATAATTACACGCCTGAGGGGCAAATGAAATTAAAGGCGCTACTGGTGTGTCTTTGAAATAACAACTGAGGCTGTAAAACCACAAACTAAATATGAAAAATGAGTCACTCTAATTCCAAAAGAAGTCCTTTCTTTATGGGACTGATTGTGTTTCAGTAGTGTATTTTATTTACATTGAACTCCCATTAATGGAGACTCTACAGCATTTCACCAGTTTGTAAACATCTTGTAGTCCTATTTACCAAGTGTAGCTGTCAGAGACCTTGTACAACATGAAGTTTTTCATTTTGTTGCTTATATTTTAGGTCTATATAACATAGTGTGAATGTGGCATTATGAAGCTTTATGACTTGCATCACTGACGGATACAAACCTGCTCAGAGAATGGATGCACCTGAGGTCAGTCCTTTCATGGAAAGGTTCTAATAAACAAGCAATCCACACACCAGACTCAAAAGCATGGAAAAAAAACCTCTTCAAGGCATTTACTGACCTTTGCTTTGCTTCCTACAAAAGACATTCAATAAAAAAGCCTTTAAGAGATTATTTTTTCTCCGTGTTTTTAGTCTTTGGGCTTTAAGCAGTGTGTTAAATCTCTGTTTTTCCTGCATCATCACTGCACATGTTGAGGGTCATCACGAGTTCACCAACTCTACACAACATACCAAGCAAGCAATGATTGCCAAGCAAACAAACAACAATCCTTTCCCATATGGTCATAACAAAGTTATATCGGTTAGTGTCAAGCTGACTCCTTTCTGTTTAAATGTCATCAATGCCAAGCTCTAAACATGTCTTATAACTCTCAGCAATATACTAAAATATGTACAAAAACCACACCAATGACCCACCAACAATGTTGTTCCCAGAACAAATTTAAAACTCAGCATTTACTTCTAAACATGCACCATTTTTGATTAAATTCAATCAAACTTAAGCTGATTTAAACTGAGCAGCAAAAATGAAAAACATGACTCCAAGATATTAAAAACTTTTTTTTTTCTTTAACATTTATTTTTAGCTTTTAGTGTGAAATCCTGTGTGATAAGGCCTGCAGGTAAGACCTTAGCCAGAAACTCCATGACCAAAATAAATGGAGTTAAGCTTTTAAAGACGTCTCCTGCTTGGACAGTGATGGGTGCCTAAAGGCTCCTACCCCAACCTTGAGAAACCTGACCAGAAAAATCAATCAGTAACACTTTTCTTTCCCTTAACAACAATCATGGAGGTTTCTAAAATTGGCCTCTAAAGTTTGATCTCACTGTGCTTGCACTGCTTTCAGATGTGGCCCCATGTGTTTCAACAAATGAAAAACAGAAGTGCGCATAAAAAAAAGCAAGAACATCTGCAATAAAATCATAGGTTGTGTTATCCACATGTGAAAGGAACGGGTGAAACAGTTTGGATTTGGGTTGCAAATTAGTTCCGAAGCTGCTTCGACAGCTGAGGGAGTCTCGAAAGAGTAGAGCAAGCAAGATGTGTTTCTGCTTTATGCGCTGTGAACTCACTATTGTGTGCGTGTGTTTTCATGTGTGTGTATGTGTCAGCCTTCTTTTAACAGAATTTGTTGATCTTTTTTTCACAGCCAACTCACACCCTGCCCTATAATTAATGGAGCACTGGCAGCTTCTCCTCATATGCACCGACTGAGCGCTCGGCTTCCTCCGATGTCAAGAGCCAAGAATGGGATTCAAAAATAACGGGGGAGTAAAGTTTGAAAAAAAAACAAAAAAAAAACCAGGAAAATATGGTTCGGGGGTAGATTCTCACTGAAGTTGAGAAATAAAAAAAACGTCTGATATAAACTTATATACATTTCTGACACATTTACATTTACAATATATACACATTTATATAACTTAAACTTATACACTTATACTTTATACACTCATGTTGAATATGGAACAACATTGACCAGGTATTACCCCAGCCTGGTCTCATGCCCAACTTAGCGGCAGTCTGAGATAAACCAGAGGGCAGCATTTTTTGACACTTTGAGCAACTGCCATAGTTCAAAGAACAAGAAAGTCTTTGTAGTATGTGTGGAAGTGGAGGTGGACAGGTCAAACAAACTCCAGACTTTCACCCAGAAGACCGCTGTTCTTGTCCTGTGTGAAACCAACAGTCAGTTGACTTATTTAAATAACAGCGTAGTGTGCTGTTACATTTAGCATGCTATGCTAGTAAGGTATAACGTTAACTAGTAACAAACATACTTATTTTAAGCTAAACCATTATGTTTTTTTTTCGTAACCTAACAATGTACTTTTGTTGCCAAAAACCTAAAGAAGTAAACCTTTGGACAATGTTTTGTTTTTTTTCCCCTACACTCATCATTTATTTTGAAAAGAAACTGTATGCATTTAATGAGCAGAAACTTTACATCTCCTGTGAAAACTAAACTCAATATTAAAAAGATGCCATGTATGTAACATGTAGCTGAAGGCGTACCTGGAGTATCAGTATAGTTTAATGTGTAGCATCACTAACCAAGCGTCAGAATTTGACAAATGGGGAGTGAGAATATGTTGACTACCCACTTGCTTGCCTCCTCTGGGGCGCAAGACTTAGGGGCTGCACACATGCTGCCTTTTTCGTGCCCTCACATTCATTGTTTTTAAAGTGGATGCTGCTGTGGCGCACATATGTTCCTGAGTGACGGCTGCAACCTGAGCTTAACAAAAATCAACTTTTGGAATGCAGCAGCGCACACAGCATGTCATGTGACAAGGAGCAACCAGTCACAGCCAACACGTCTTTCCCTTCTTCTGTAAATATCCGTTTGTGGTAAATGCGGAGAAGCGAAAGAGCTTTACATCCATCCCCTAACAATATTTTTGGCCTAATACAAACAAAACAACACCCGAAAGAAGCTCAGCTCTGCGCTCAGCATTTCTGGTAAGTAGGGTAGGATACAGCGCTGGTTATGATCACCAGCCACAACCTGTCTCTGCGCCCTTGAAAGTTGGCACAGAGTAGGCACAAGAGTAGCGCCCTGTGCCCAACCTCACGTTTTCCAGGTGGTTAAAGATGCAGCATATGTATGGCCTCTAATAAAGGTACCATATAAAGCTGTGTGTAATGCACGGGACTTTAATTGATTGTATCTGTGTCCTTGTATACAAGCTGTACTGAGGGCTTCTCTGATCAGATTTGTGTTGTAATATACATAGAGGATATATTCAAGTAAGGACAAGTGAGACTCATCAAGACTCATAATTTTTATGCATAGAACTTAAGGTTGACCTAACGTACAAGTTTTCCATATCAAATTATGTATGTGAAGTGTGCATAGCAGTATTGATTAGTTTGTGTGGGGATGGTGTGGGCAGAGAGGTCAACATGGAAAGTCAAGCACAGTCTCTGTTTTTGAAAGTTTAGACATGATGTGATGAATACATGGATGACACACAGTCAATTCTTTGGAGCACAAGGTGTCAGCATCAACCAATTAAAGACAATAAAACTTGTCAGTTAACATAGCAATTGTCACAATATTAGCTAACCAGTAAAATAATTATTATTTATTGTCTGTGCTTGTTGCTGTAATTGGCCTTCTCTCTCCAGTCTCTATCAGTTGGAAAACACATAACAAATTATCTGGATATGTGCATCAGTCCAGGCTGCCTTAGTTCAGTTTGTTCATTAGGAGCTGTTGGCAGTCAGATGTCAGCATCTGTCTCCTTTTACCCACAAATCCCTGTGTTTTGGCGTTGTTTCCTCATTACCTTCTCACTTCTAATAAACCCCACCAGAGTTTTGTTGTCAGAGGAATAAAACCTCACTTTTCAGAAGTGTATTGAAGTTTTTCTCCCTACGTGGGTTAAGCACTGAGACATCACTGTGATGTTGGGCTATGCAGACACATTTGAGTCATGGTAATATGATCCCCTGTGAAGGTACCTGGCGTGGGTTCTATAGAAAAGACAGCTGGTCATTGGTTTCTTTCCAGTAAATATGACTTGCAGAAATTCCTGAAAGCTTCTGAAGTAATAGAAAGCGCCTATATAGATATGCAGTGCACACTTTATATGCCTATTTTGTATCTGTGTGTACTGTATGTCTAAATCAGCTTCCACCAATACATTCTGCATAATTCAATGAAATATTTTGAAGAAAGCTGTCCTTGGTCACCAAAGCTTTAAACTTGCAGTTTTTGAACATGTCTCACTAAAGGACCACCATTCTGAAATGACGACCAAAGATTTATTTACGCTTCTGTCACGATTCTAATCTTTCAACTGGAACAGCCTTAAATCTCACAGTTTATGGAGGCTTGTTGGACTAGAATCCTATGAAAAGAAACTTCTGTATCAGTAATTCCCATATGTTCAAATAAACAAATGTAGATTTTAAGGGGGGATGCAGGGGACACACCCGCCGCAATTTTAAGAATGTGCATTTGTCCCCTGGTATGGTGATGCAGTGACAAGAGGGTAACTGGTTTGACCGTGGGGTGGGGGAGACCTTCTGTGTGGATTTTGCATGTTCTCCCAGTGTCAGCGTAGGTTTTCTCCAGGTACTCCGGTTTCCTCCCACAATCCAAACACATGCAGGTTAGGTTCATCAGTGACTCTAAATTGCTTGTAGGTGTGAATGTAAGCATGACTGGTTGTCCGTGTCTGTGTGTCAGCCCTGTGATAGTCTGGCAACCTGTCCAGGGTGTGCCCCGCCTCTCCTTTCCCCGCGTCAGCTGGGATAGGCCCCCGCAACCCCCAACAGGGTGAGTAGTTACAGAAAATGAATAAATGACTGAATGCATTTGTCCCCACACAATACAAACATGAAAGTACCCGAGGACTTTTATGTTGACAAAATTAAAGACATTTCCACCTCAAACTGATGCGGGAAAGGAACACATTTGTGCGTTAAAATTCACCAGGAATTAAATGCAGGACATTAAGTGTGTGATGCAGTACCGGCCCTAGCACATTCTGCGCCCGAGGCAAGCTTTCCCTGCCATCCCCCTTCCCTAATTAAAAATACTACTACTACTACTAGGTGGTGGCCGGCTGGGGCCCTTCTGTGTGTTGCATGTTCTCCCCATGTCATCACAGGTCCTCTCTGGAATCTCAGGCTTCCCCTCTACAGTCCAAAGACATGCAGGTTGCAGTAGGTTAGTTGGTGACTGTAAATTGTCTGTAGGTGTGAATGTGAGTGTGGATGGTTGTCTGTCTCTATGTGTCAGCCCTGTGATAGTCTAGTGACCTGTTAGGGGGATGAGGGGTAGCCTACCACTTGCCCATTGTGAAATGGGATAGGCTCCAGCCCATGTACGACCCTTAACAAGATAAGTGCTTATGGATAATAAATGATGAGCAATAGCTAATTAGAAATCATCACAAATAAACAAATAAACTAACAAACAATGATAATGAATAAATAATATGGTATGTTTTTTTTTTTTTTTTTTTTTTTTTACTGTACCAGATGGCTTTTGCCTTGATTTGATTTTTTAATGTGTTCTGAACACATCTCTATAAACATTTTATTTGTGTTTTTGTAAAGCTGTAAATGTATCCAATAAAATGTATACGCCATGTGAAGTTGAAGCTGTCCTACAATACTCAACCCCCTTGAACAGGGCTTTCTGTTTACTCCACACGTGTCAGCCAATAACAGTGCCACCTGTGTGTTTTCCACTTTGTTACAGGTCAGATGCATCAACCACAGGTGGCCGGATCAATGTGAAACGTTTAATTATTGTTGTGACAAATGGCAGAGGCATTTAGCAGGGTTTGCTGAGCAAATGATCCCAGTGATTGCAGTAGGGGAGTGTGCCGTGATTCACAATGGCAAGTCATGAATTATTAAGCCACCAGGGCTGCCTGATGCCCTGAAGCCATGTTTCTCTTTGTAGACGGAAGCCCAGCAGGGGCAAACAAAGGGGACACAGAGGGGATTTCAATTCGAGCCACCCACAAAGCTGAGGCCGAGGGATATTCTGGTTGGTGTTGGATCTGCCAGTTGAATAAGAAATGGAGGATCTGCAAATTCCGCAATTTGGAAGTACAAAAAAAAAAAAAAAATTACAGGAAATGCTGCTAGTTGAAAAGTTGTTGTTAGGGAAGTCAACGCCTTCATGCCATCAAAGGAATAATACATAATTTAATTTAAGTAAAAAACATTTTCCAATTTTACTCCAATACATTACATGAGAAAAGTTCTTTTCTTTTCACACCTTTTTTTGTTAATCACTTTTTCTTTTCAGATACCAGATACAAAGAACCACAGCCCTTTACTCTGTTAATCACATTCTTCACTGAAGGAGACCTTATACTGAATTATTTAATAGTCTGTTAACATAAACCTGTTTAAAAAAAAAGATATTAAGAGTGCCGACCTATTTAAAGTTACAATCAAGCTTCTGGCTGATCATATAAAGACGAGGGAGGCATTTCAAGAGGGGCATGTTTGAATGTTGTTCTTATGTAAATTCTGGTACACTCTGAGATGGAAAAAGAAGGATGAAAAGGCTTAGCTCAACGGCATTATGTTTACTGCATATTTGTGCTTGTTTTCTATGCTTAGCCATGTGCCTCTCTTTAAACAATCTCTCTTCCTCGACCATTTCTCTCCTCTGCACTTGGGAATGGCTAGTACTGAAGCTCCTAGTCTTGTGTCATCTCAACGTTCGCCAATTGATAGCATCCTCGAATTGATGTAATAAAATTGCTGCTTCTGGAGAAAATGTACATCAAGACATGACGAGTCCACGCTCACTGATGCTGAGGCTCCACATATTTGAAGGCAAACTGCTTGCAACTATTAGAAATTGAATATGGGCAGATTTTGCTACCTGTTGTTACGTGTTCAGTGGGTCCTCAACCCAAGCAAATGCTGCTGTCACTGGGCAAAATAAAGCCAAAGTTAGCTCACTTCAGCTTTTAGTTGATTTGGAAAAAGTAAAGGTACTGCAGCTTACATGAGCAGCTACATATCAAGTAGCCATAATTACAAACCAAGCAGTACAGTATAGTACAGTTCAGTTCAGTACGGTTTTTTTTGCGTTTCCTCTGTGAAAAGTTGTGGATGATTTCAATGGAACCATTCCATACCATCCCCATTTTTGGTACCCCCTCTGTTGGGGTACCTAGCAACCAGATCCAGTACTAAACGGTGGACCTGTGAACACTGCAGTGCATTGATTGGTCAACAGTTTGCCTGAGAAGGTCTAAATGCGCAAACCTGCTATTTTTAAATATCCCATCAAGAGAGACTTTCACTGCAGCCTGTTCTATTTTGTTCTCAATATGCAACCCCGTTCTGCAGATGCTAAACGAGATGCAAACTGATAAAGTAGGAAATACAGTGAGTGCTGGATGGAGCAGTAAGTGACAACAGCCCCGCCCACATGGAAGAGTACTGTTTGCGGTGGAAGCCCTAAATGGACCTAAGGTCTAGGTACCCTCTCTGAAGGGCGACCTTTGGTTCCAAAGGTATCATACTGAAAGTGTTTGCTGGAAACTGGGCTTAAAGGGCTCTGTTTGCAGTGCTGGGAATCTCAACATGTGGTCAAGCAAAAAAAAAAAAAAAACAGCCAAATTCCATTTTCATCTTGCCTTTTGAAATTTCAGCAATATCAGATATCTGCATAAATATAATCTTCGGCATATTCTACTCTATCTTGGGGTGGCATTCTTCCTGCCTGCAGTGTGGGTGAACACTGTGGTGAGGCATTGATTTTGTTTGCTCTTTGTGTGGAAGTACAAGCACCTTTAAAGTTAAAGTTTAGACAGTGATGTGTTTGTGCACATCCCAAGGTCACAGTATTTCCCTCTGAGAACAAATTTTTGAGATATACAATGTTTTTGTCAAATTTATATTCCAGAACATGTTTTTGCAGTGAAATAGTCGGTCAAGCTTTTTGCAGACAAAACAAATTTTCAACTTTTCTGTAAGTGTCAAAGCATATCGAAACCATTTTTGACCTGCTTTTAGTATGACTTAATTTTGCCATTGTCCTTTATTGTATCAATCAGTAAGGACCACAACTGTCTACAGAATCATCATTAATTAATTCATTGATCAGAAATCTTTCTCAAACCAAAGTGGTTTAGTCTTGCATGTGCATTATCAGGGCTATTCTGCAAAGTGCCTGTTAGATTAGGTACAAATTTGACCTTGTTCCATGGAGTGGTATCAGAGGAAATCCCGTGGAGCATTTAATATGGAAAGGCCATCCTCTGTCAAGCATGAATGCCAATCTAAGCAATGGTATTGTACAATGGTATTGTACATACCATACATACATTGTATGACACTGTTGTCAAATATGTTGTTGTTTTTAGGCCTTCGGTTTGTTTCTTGATAGCTTCTTATGTTTAGGGTTATGTGTAAGGAATTTACATTCTTTTTACATACTACATGTTTTCTGTAATATCTAATTAATTATTATTCTTTGACTGCTGCAAGGAATGATGAAGTGAAGTGCAGTAAAGTGAACTTCACTTGAGAAAAAAATACAATCTAAATTATTCATGCTTAATTGGTGTAATTTGAGATTGAATAAACCCACAGTTTTTCTGCATTATTCATATGGATTAAACATTCAAAACTGTAAAGTTACTACAGAGCAAAACATGCTAATATATGCACCACATTTGTAACTGGGTGCTAATAAGCACTAAAAAATGAGACTGCTGAGAGAAAAGCCATAGTTAATGACTCATACATTACTAATACATGTCAACTAATAACCGGTAAATAGGATTTTCTTAATTGAAAGTGTTACCCACCCAGACTAATGGGGCTTTGTGTCGTCAACGTTGTTTTAAAATGGAGAGCTAACTGCTAAAGAAGCCAGGAGGAGTGACAGATTTACCAGCAGCAGCCAGCATTTATTTGGTTTAAGTAACGTTTACAAGTGAAAGTCCTGACACATGATGAGCTCTGTCTTATTTCCTTGACACTTTTTTGCAGCGCTGCCAATAATGACTCATGAGCTGAAGTTTCCCCAGCAGGGTCGCTGAGGGCTGTGATTCCCCCTCAGCACGCCACTGCCTCCTCCTGACCTAATTACCACAAATAATTGCTCCTAATACTACGCCGCTAGGATCCCAAGAAGGAAGAGTCAAAAATAGCATCCTCAGCAGTTATTACCAGCTGTTACATGAGAATATTTTTATGCTTAATACGACATGCCCAATCTTAAACAAGAGCAAACCATCTCAAGGATTGCTGTCATTAAAACGAGCTTGCAGAATGTATTTTGGAAACTTTGCCAAAAGGGTACCTGCTGTTTTTGCTCTGTGGGCTTGAATGCCTTTTTTGAACCTTTAGCAGTGTGTTACCTCACAAGACACATCAGTGCATCATGCTCATCAAAGAGGTAGTTAAGCACCTAATTAACCTAAACATCTTCCTGGCTAGCTCAAGTGTGGCTCTGCTGTAACTTGAGGACAAAATCAACCTAAACCATTACTGTTGGTGCAGATGAACCAGTCCATGCACACTAGACATCTCCAAAACCAAACCCAGTTAGACCCAGTTGTCTAGGTAAAATCATGCTTTGGATTTTGACTTGCTGTCCAGCCTGGGTCTGAATGATCTAACAGTCAGATGGACCTGACATGGCAAATTACTGTAAAATTTCAAAAGCTTTGAAATGTTACGTCAGCATATCAAGAATGACATGTAATTGGGCATTCAATTAGTTACTTTGCTTTACAGGTAGATCGCTGAACATACTTCTGAAACTTTTTTTTTTGTTGCCATCCACTACTAAAAAAATAATGGATGTGGCTAATATGACACAACACATTGGATTTGTAGACTCCCGTTCTGAAGCCTCAAGTTTGACATTTTGGCCTTCGCCATCTTCTATATTTGGACCCATAATTGACCACATTTAGATGAGAGGGTGGAGCAGTGGAGGAGCGAAGGGTGGATCTAAATGAGAACCCAAGGACACTATCCGCAAACAGTTGTTCAATCAAAGCAGCCCTGCCCTTTAACATACACAACTCTTGTCTTAATAAAATGTAAACAGGTGAGTAATACAAAAATTGACCCCCTGTACAGTTATTATAAATGGGAAATTAGCATAAGGGAACAAAGCAGTTTTTTGTACCATGTTTGTTTCTGCTGTAAAGTTGGGCATTTTTACATGGGGTCTGTCGTGGTTGACTCAATTTTGGAGCCAGCCTCAAGTGGTGATTGAAGGAACAGCAGCATTTAACACTTCTGTGTTAGTTGGTGTCATTTTTTATTAAAAAAGAAAGAAAAAAAAAAAAACTTCACTGGGCCTAATGCCAGCAACTTTTAAGGTGCAACGTTAACTTGTACTATTACTTTATCTTCATCTTTTTTTTTTTGTAAATAGCCAGAAGCAATGTCTAACAAAATATGTTATAAAATATGCTTACTCTACATAAACTATTAAAAAAACAATTGAATGAATAATCACTTATTTCCATTGGTATTTTTGTCATATAAATGTGATGATGATTTTGAGGTATTATGTATGTTGGTGTTGTTCAATGTCAAGTCTTGGTTTGATCATGTGACAATAACATTAACTACCTTATGCCTCTGCACACATCCTTAAACCTAACCTGTACTTTACTGTCTTTCTATTTGTTGTTGCTGTTGTTGTTGTTTTTAATTAGTCTGTTCTTTTTTGTGTACATCGCAACACTGAAGAACGCAATATTGTTCCCCTGTATACTATGTTATATAGAGAGAATGACAGTATCTTGAACTTTGAGAAAACATTCTATAGCTAACATTCTCAAACATTTTCTTTAGTTTAGCCTATTAGTCAATCCTCCCTTGTGTGGACAACAGTGACCTCACAGCCTCACAGTGTGGTTTCCCCTCCTGATTATCTGGTTGTAAAGAAGCTCAATGATCCTTCACTGTGTCCCCATTTTTAAACAGATTGCACCAGTATTTCTGAGAGCCTGGCCCATTGCTCACCCTGCCCAATATGTGACAGACAGATTGGCACCGATATCATCTCTGCAGTTCTGTACGGTGTGCATCCCACCCATCTGCTTTAAGTAGGTCAATACAGATTCAAATACTTATATGCAAATGCACATTTGGCTCCTGCGGGTCCGATTCTTATGATCAGAGTTTCTGGGATTTGGTGCTGGATGAAAAGTTGGGGTGGAGATGACTTTTAGGATGACTTTAACCGCAGTTTTCTCTCTGTCTCTGTCTGTCTCACGCCAGAAACACACAAACACACACAGACAAATACACACACACACACACTAGTAGGTTTAATTGATTTTTCTGTTGCTGTAGATAAATCCATGTTCCGCGTCTCATGTCACTGGCTGCAGCCCTTGTCTTCTAGCCTGGTAAACCCCATTCATCACATACATCCTCTGCATACGCCGATCCCTCGTAGCAACGTCTCTCTTACTGAGCTCACTCAACCTCAAGCTGCCCTTTCATGCACACACACACACAAAACACACACACATACACAGTCAGAAACACTTTGATGACAACATTGGAGGATAATGACTTCAGTTATCTTCAGGGTACATGTAGCTGTACAGTATAATGTACCATACCCCCCATTTGGTGATAATAAACAGAGTCAGATCACACACACATGCACGCACGCACGCACGCACACAGATGGGACATTATATACCAGTTCATTTTAAAGCCAAGGGCTGATTTTAAATTCTGCAGTCTAGGTTTGTAGCTGGACTGACCCTGAGCTTGTTAGCTGACAGCTACAGTAGGAGCCAGTGTATTGAGCTCTCCTCATTCTTGCATTACTACTGTGCTTTGGCATTATATAGCAGAATTTGAATAGTGCACTTTTAAACTCAAACAATGAACCAGTTCTCAAAACACTATTTGTAACTTTCAAATCTTTTTAAAGATTTTTTCTGTGGCAGCATCATAACAGGCTGTCTGCTAACCTTTACATGCTGCTTCCAGAGGGACCAGCTCATTTTTATTTTATTTTATTTATTTTTTACAAGACATGGCCAAGTCTTTAGATTGCGGCTCCTTGGCTGGTGAGCATCGGGGAGGGGCGTGTTCCTAAATCCTGTAGCTGTCGTTAGGAAAGAAGGGGCAGCAAACATAAGCTTACATTCACATTAACCACAGAATTCATTTGGATTTTCTTACAGGCACAGAGCATGTCATTTTTGAGCATGTGCGTACATACAAATGCGTGTGAGAGATGCTCCTCTTTTTTTCACAAGAAATTGCAGTTACTGCCTATCAAAAATGTCCCACTGGACAGCATCTCAAAACACATCATATCCTGAACACAGAGTGTATAAATTGGAAGATATGCAGGTCTGCTGCACACAAAGCAGGTGAAAATAAAAATATACACAGTGAAGTATCAAATATCTCTTGTGGGACATCATAATACGAGTCACCTATGATGTCCTGCCATGTCTGCATAACCTCAGGTATGCAGACATGGCAGAAGAAGACCATACATGCCCCCTCTGCCCATCTCCAGCAAACCTTGAAACACATTCTGGTTGGCTGCAAGACAAGCCTGACAAAAGGTTGTTACACCTGGCGGCACAATCACGTGCTGAATTGCCTAGCAGCTACCCTAGAGACCAGATGGACATCCATCAATGCCCTACCTCCTTCATCATTCCTCCAGCACTCACGAGAAAGATTGTTTGTGAAGGTGCAAAGCAAACCAAGGCCAGTGCTGTAATATCAGACACCCACCAGCTGGGAGGGGCACATGACTGGGGGTTATTGGCAGATCTGAATCAGCAGCTATGCCCTCCTTCTGAGATCGACGCTACTAACCTCAGCTCAGACCCCGTGCTTTGGTCCTGCTCACCGCGCCTCGTCTACATCATTTAGCTCACTGTGCCCTGAGAGGATACAGTAGCAGAGGCCTATGAACGCAAGAGCCTTAAGTATGCCAAGCTGGCAGCCAACATTGAGCAATGTGGCTGGAAAGCGAAGGCTTGCCCAGTAAAAGTTGGCTGCAGAGGCTTTGTGGGCGAGTCAACCACCAGGCTGCTTAAGGACATGGGAATTCAAGACTAAGCCCAACGTCAGGACATCGATGTCCTCTGCAGTGCTGCCGAACAAGCAAGCCGGTGGCTCTGCATTAAGAGGAGAGACTTGTGCCACAAAATAACACCAACGACAGCAGGGACAGAGGGAGTAATAGCAGAAGGGGGTGCACCTGTGATGCCAGATGTTGCTGCTGAGCCCTGTGAGGTGTTGTGGGCCAATCACTGAAACACCATGAAGAAAGGTGCTCACCCGATGACCCCAATGAAGATTATATGTTTAAGCTCCAAACTCATTTTCCTGACTTGCACCTAGTGCAGTGGATGAAGACAGATGACTTATTACAACTTAACTTTATTTATTCATTCAATCATTCTGTCATTCAAGCATTCATTCATTTTCCATAACTGCTTATCCTTGTAGGGGTTACGGAGGGGCTGGAGCCTATCCCAGCTGTCACTGGGCGAGAAGCAGGGTACACCCTGGACAGGTCGCCAGACTATCACAGGGCTAACACATAGAGACAGACAACCATTCACACTCATTCACACCTACGGACAATTTAGAGTCACCAATTGACCTCATGAATCATGGGAGGTAGCAGGAGCATCCGGAGAAAACCCACACTGACATGGGGAGAACTCCAACCGGGAACCCTCTTGCTGTGAGGAGACAATGGTAACCACTGCACCACCATGCTGCAATTGTAGATTTGCTTTAATGTGTATATTATAATTTGAAATAAAGTTATTACTAGTTCAACTATCCTGAATCCTGAATGCGTCTGATTTTCAAGACCTGCCTCCAAACCAGAACTACAAGATGCATTAACGCACCCACACACAACCTACATATATGAGAAATTAATTCTCGAATCAAAACCCAACCCGCTGACAAACCCTCTGTGGCTCAACCTGAAACAACAAATCCTTTAATAGCTGCTCAAATAATTCCATTATGTGCCACATTTAAAGTGACCATTTTGGGACATTTCATACTGTGCAAAATGTATATGGTATGTTTTGTACATTTGTATCCATTGATATTTACCATTGATTAAAAATATTGTTTTTTTTTTTTTTTTTTTTTTTTTTAGAAAAGGTGTGTTAAGACCATTTATTGTATTTTTTTCTATTAGGTGATTTTTGCAAATAATTTATGAGTATAAATTCACCATTACAATATTTTATTTTGTGTGTGTGTGTGTGTGTGTGTTTTATTGGAGAGGAAAGGGGGAGAGAGAGAGGGTATTATGATGCACAGCAAGGGGCCGCAGGACGGAGCCGAGCCCCTGGCTGCCACTGCAGGGACACCACCCCTACCCACTGAACCATTAGGTGCCCCTTTGTGTATGTGTCTGAAACATAATTGGTTTTATTTTACACTATACAACACAACATTTCACACATCCTCTCATGGATGGCACTAATTTACTGACTAACCATTACACATATTTCATTAGCACTCTTTATTGCTATTTTTTTAACAAATAAATCCCTTTCTTTGTCATAACTTATGAGCTGGTGTGAACCATCTACTTTTTCTAAAGTCTCTAGACTTTCTTTGAGATTAAATTTGTTTTCAACTTAAAAACTGAAGCTTGCACGAGGCTGGAGTCTCCCTGCAGAATGAACTGATGTTCCTTCCATGCTTAGAAAGCAAAGACAAAACAGGGTTATCTCTAGTTTATTCATCTACCCGTGGAGAGTTCAGCACTTCCTGCTGAGGCTCTTGTGATAAATGACAGAGCTGTCGTTTCAACTCAAGCAGGGTGAGCAACACGTGCCACAATTCATTTTCCCTCTAGCTCTCAAAGTGCTGACTGCTGCACGGAGAAATGAGATGTGCCATCAAAGCTAACCTTAGCCTTTGTTCCTGCGTGAACCCAGCTATGTTTAACCAGCTGAGGTCCCGCAGGGCTCCCGGCAGGAGAGACGAATCAAGAGAAGTTTCGATCCACACACAGAGCGAAGGTCGGCGTTCCACCGGAGCGGTTAATTCAATATGAAAATCCAAACACGGAGCCCACCACGGCCCGCCGTTTGATTCCTGACACTTGAAAGTGTAGTTCTGAAATCATTGTGAATCCAGCATTACTCCTGTTAGGAGGAGGGGAGGGGGGGTAGACTGAGCATGAAATCTGCATGTCCTTGGAAAAATTACTGCAAGTATTTTCATTCCTGTCTTGTAAAATATTCTTTCTTTTCACAATAACTTTTCTTTAATGAATTCATCTGATTGCAGATATTTTAACATTAATTGCAAAGCTCATATGTATCTGTTTGTTTTAGTGTAGACCTACAACTAATAAATACAGCTTTGTCCTGTTGGTAATTTTAAGCCACACAAACATATTCAAATAAATGTTGTATTTATTTTAGTCCAACAGACTTTAAAGCAGACACATATATTATTACTGCTCTGAGCTGAACAAAAGACGATCGAAAGGGAAAGAAGAAGAAGGGTGCTGTCATATTAATCATCTCGCAGCCACTCTTCATCTCCTCCTTTTAACCACACTTCATGTTAGGAGTGACTCCGGCCTTTCCTGACATGTCATTTTGTCAGATGAGGAGACTTCCTGGATATGACGCTCGCCAGATTAAAAGCCTTCACTGACAGGAACTCAGAGACACATAATTTGAGTTTCAGGGAGTCAAATTTTTGCAGGCACAGCTGCTCTCTGGGAAGAAATAATCTTATTGGCTTTGCTAAGCTTGGTGGGAGGAGCCAAATAAGCCACCAAGACGGAAAATTGTCAAACTGAAAATTACATATGACAAAAATGTCTTTTTTTTCCCATTCACTCAGGACTGTGATATCCATAAACTTAGAAGACTGGATTGATTGGCTAGATAACTTTTAATGAGCCCTGCCCCCTACTAAGAATTTTCCTTGTCGACCACAAGTCGTCATTTAGAGCCATTAGCCAGCTCGTCGCCCTGCATGTTTATGATATTAATTTAATTATTAAATTATATATTTTGGGCGGAGCAACACAATGGTTTGACTTCAAGATCTGAGAAAGAATAGTATCAGTAACATTGTTAACACTGTGCTACATTACAGAGAAATACAAAACTGTACTAATGAACCTTCATTAATATAGGCCTATATTTTATCTATTAGCGACCAATGAAATCTTGCCAACTAATGACCTTTCTGGTCAACTAATGTTTGGTTGACTGTTAGCGACTGTTAGAGGACAGCCCTACTTTTAACCCTGTGTTTTTTATCAGTGAGAGAAAATATTATAAACATCTCTCAGTATAGCACAATACATCTAAAGTAGCATGAAATACACCCTCAAAACTGACAATGAAGTCCAGAATAACACTTATCTATGAGTGTTTCTATACAAACCCAATGTATAATTCATGAAGGGGGATTTATTTCAGGGCCTAGTGTTAGAAAGGTGCACCCAAATAACTCTTAACTGAGTGCAGTTGCTTTATAGAACTGTGTAGTTTTGAAAAGGGAGCAAAGAGGAATTTTACAGCATGCATTTCTGTCTTGAGTAGTCTCGTAATAACTTCTCCAAAACACAAACTCTGTCACAGCTTGCTCTTTATTCTGATCCCGTCAGACTGGACTCAGTTGTATCTGTAAAAGAGAAGTTTTCTGTATTGGTAAGTCTGTCTCTGTTTTCACTCGTTCGGTTTATTTTTAAGAGCACTGTGTATTCTGTGTTTCTCTGTTTTTTTCCAGCTCCCCCTTTGTTCCTGTGCTGCCTTTACCTCATTTACCCATCCACACACCTGCCCTGCATCAGCCTCATTAGTCCTTCCCGAGTGTTTTTCTAGGCATCAGTTCCCTGTCTGTTCTTCTGCTTCACCTTATTCCCCTCACCTGAGCTTCTCCGCCCTTTTCTCCAACTGCACTATATCCCCTTGTCAGATAAGTTTCTATTTAGGTCCTTGTTTTCAGTTCAGTCTTTGTTGCTTTTGTTATGTGGTCTTCGTTGTTGCTTTTTCCTGCTCAAAACTTAATAAAAAGTGAGCTATTTAAGGTCCTGTTGTTTGCAGTCTCCTGTGTTTGGGTCCACCTGCTCCACACCACATGACAGACTCACTTGGTCCATTTGAAAGCAGCATTTGTGGATATATCATGTATAATGGTAGCAAGGAATCCACACAGCAGGCCATTTATTCCAAAGCCAGCTCCTCCCATCGCTCTTTAATTATACTCAATAACTGCATTTATGTATACCGACACTGTGCTATGATTAACTTGACTTTGCATCCACGAAATGCAGTTAAGCACATGACCAGTAGAGGTACTACTCAGGATGTGCAACAATGTCGGCCCACCACAGCATAAAGAATTCATGACTGAAATAAAGTTTTCAGGTGAAACCATTTAGCTAACCCATCCACAAGGGTGTTTCAAATTCCTCTGGCTAATTAGACCTTCAGTCATGTTGACATTGTTTGAAGCTATTTTGGGAATGCTGTCACCAAATTTTATGAACTAATAACAAAGAGAACGGTTTAAAATGTCCTGACCTAATGGATGCAAGACAATTAACAGGGCAATGAGGTAACTGTCAACCAAGCCCAGCTTGTACACAGTTCTAAGAAGAGGTCTAATCTCGCAACATAAATGAAAACAGCTATGAAAGTGGAGTATGTAAGGGACTAATGGCGCAATATTGCTTTGTGTCTTTCTTTCACTGAACTCCTGGACTCCCAGCAGACATGGGTGACACAAAAGGAAATATCTGGATACTCCTTGTGGGTTTAAAATATATGGGCCTGATACTTCAAAGTGTGCATGTTTTTTGTGCAAAAGAACACCGTTTATTTAAGAATATTTGTGTAAGTGGAACGTCCCTGAGGTCCCTCTTTCGAGTCAAGTTTTACAGGATAAGCTTGGCCAGCGAGATAATTTCTCCCTGCAGAGCTGCTGCTCTTCCTCTGAGAAACAATAATATACTCAGATTTTTAAGGCTGACTTGCTTTTTTAAATTGTTTTGATGATTCCAGGTAAAATCTGTTCGTCCTCGTCTACTTCTCTGATGAAGTCCACACAGTCACAGAGAAAATGTTGAGGATGTTATGGGTCTCGACAGTTTTACATGCAAGATAAATGGCAAACCTAGGAAGGACATTTTGGGGGAGTTAATATGTAGTTTTAAGAGCTCCCAGCCACTGTACAATTTGTCATAAAGATCAAATATTTGAGTTACCATGCTTTATAGGAGAATAAGATTTACAGTCAGATCAGAGTGTCTATTTTAGATAGCAAAGAAAAGCACGATATAGCAATTTGTGTGAGAGAGTTAGTGAGCATACATACATGGATATATTTTGCTTGCCAGAGAGATTATGCGCTGCCAGATTCATTACACGAAAATCTCTTAATAATTCAACAAACCTGCAACAATCAGAGGTTGTTTGTTTGTGGTGATTCAGCATTGCCACTTTCAAATAACTTTGTTCCAAATTGAGACGTTTCATTAATGATTGCAAAATTGCTAAAGTTGACTCAAAACTTGAGGGAGTGATTGCACTCTTAAAAGCCATCAGTTTAGACTAAATGATGGCACTTTGACTTCACTCAGTGTTTCCCTGTGTCAAACTAATGCATTTCCCACCCTCAAATGAATACATTTAGGAGTGAAAATGAGCTCTTGCTGAGCCAAATGTTTTAAAATTAAAGTTTTAAATTAAGTTCTCCTTAGTTTTAATGTCAGCAGAGTCGTCACTGGATATAAAGATAAACCTTCCACCACCTAAAACTCCTGTACTGTAGGTAAGGATGTTGAATGATGAAGTTTGGGTAATGAGTTTGGTCCAAAATGGATGCACAGCATGGTGCAAAATATAAATCTTCATGCACTCCATGGCAGCTCTCTCTCTGCTTTAGCTGTAATATATAACACAATTCTGAATTCATTTCGGATTGTGGAATTACTTACACACAACACATTTCCTCATAATGGTGACTGACATGAAAGAAATTCGTCCGCAGTAATGACTTGGATATCTAATCTGCAGATGGATGTGATGGATCTGAGGCAGCTGCTCACAGCCGACCGATGTGCACACGCATATACATCCATGTTAGACATATTAACTGTAGATATGAGAACCCACATGTTACGTGCCCACAAGTGAGGAAATTGCACATCATGTCTACTAATGACGTGAGGATGAGGACCCTGGACGAGGCCTACATACTGATGGGACTGTGAGGTGATGAAAGCAGGGGAGCTATCTCGTAATGAAAAGGGAGTAAGGGACTCTGAACTTGTTAAGTGGATTTTAATACCAAAGCAGAGATGATAAGGAAGAGCCCTGTAACAGGAAATTCAAATTAATGTTAAGCACAGCAAAAGTGACATCAAATCTTATCGAGAGATGATCATCAGCCTCTGTGATGAAGACCTCTGCACAGAGGGAAATAACTTAAATAAGTTGTACATGACTCGCTCTGACATCAGATTCATTAACATGCATGGGGTAACTCTGCAGCTGGCTACGCTGGGTATAGTTTTATTCATATGGGTTTTGTAGGGTCTGAAATTCAGCTGATTTGTTGTTAGAAATAAACCAGCAAACAGAGTAAAGTTTCCACATCCAGATCTCTGTTCAAAAACAGTGGTTTATTTTGAAGTGCCCCAAAGTTCTAATTGCAAAATGGACAGGACTTGTTGTAACCATGTTGCTGTTTTCTTACATCTCAGCTATTAAGGTGAGTGCAGTGTTATTATCCTGGGTTTTATTTGCTTTGGCAGATGCATCTGCTCCCTCTCCAATTCAGACAGATTTCCAACCAGCTTGTCCTTGGTCAAGCCAATCTCAATCATGTTATTTTTAGCTAGCACAGCCTTATGCTGGACACACTATGACCAGCACAAAGTTAGCTTAGTAAAAAGGAGCGCCATTGAGGCATTTCCAAAAAAAACTAAAATGGCCGCAGCTGATGTAAAACTTTCTGTTGAAGTACTATTTTCAAAATCTAACGGCAGAAATGACAACACTTGTTCACAGCTATGATAACAGTGCCCGGTCTCACTCTGAAATCAGGCGCTTGGGCAGTGACTTCAGCATCAGAAACTGCAGGACAATTGTCCAATGCGGCAGGACAAGGATCAAAGTTAAGGTGCCAGCAACATAAACTTTTACCTGAGTGAGCTGTGTTCACATCCCAAAAGATCCTAAAGCCAAACCCTGTTCTTTTTTCCTAAACCTAACTACGTGCTTTTGTTGCCTAAACCCAACCACGTGTGTATTCATTGTTAAAGGAAGAAAAAGTAAATTTGTGGTGTTGTACCAATGTAGTGCATTTATTTCCTGTGAAAACTGAAATTAATTAAAAGAAGACAATGCACGTAACAGGCAGAACTTGACACGACAACCAACGCACCCAGGGTACCTTGCATGTCGTATGTGGACGTGGAAATTCCATGGCCGAAACATCAATATGTGATGAGATCAACGCCATCACAGCTCATCTCTGCATGCTGTTTGTTTGTTGCTCAGTGCTACGTCACATGTTCTGAAGCTACTAACTATCCAGTTGGTCCAGAGACATTTTGGTTTATGGCCATCAGTAATAGCCTCGGAAACTGAAAATGAATGGCAGGAAATGAAAATAACAGGTCCTAGAGGCTACAGTGTTTTCATAACCAGTGAAATGGTGGCCAAAACTTATGGCAATAAGACACAAGTTGTGATAAAATCATTTCCCTTGTTAAGTGTAAATGTATTTTTCGCAAAGTTGGAAATACATCTTAGATACGTATGGCTTCAGTTTAACGTTCATTCATCTAACGTTCTGAACAGTATGTGACAAATGGCCGAACTCTGACAATGAGAAACCTGTTTCACATGCTGTCAGATTAAATGTGTTCCTGCTGCTTGGAAACTGCTCCTTTGCTGCCAGTGCAAAGTCAAACTCCTGAGGGCATTAAGGTGGATTTTGACGCTGACAAGAAAGGCCATGTCCACACGAAGACGTGTCTTTTTGAAACTGCCAAAGAAAATGATCGGATTGCAAAAGTGTTCCGTAAACACGAGCCGGCATCGAAAATGCAGGCGTAAAGATGAAGCCGGTTCAAGCCACTGAAACCGCATAAAAAGGCTGCAGTGTATATGCCATCCAGGAGATGGCGCGCCACTAAAAAGTGGAGCATACAGCTCTGAACCAGAGAAGAAGACGCGGAGCATGCAAAAAAGTTTGCGCGGTGTATACTAACAGAAGAAGAAGAACCAGCACAAGCACAACAAGAAGATGGCCAAAACAAATTCCAACACACAAGGGAAAACGGAGACTTTGGTTTGGACTGATGATGAAGTCGAGCTGCCGCTTTGAGTCACGCTGGATTACAGAGCCAGTAAACTTCAACAACACGTTGGTTGGGAGTCATGTCAGTCGAAGTACGCCAATATAATGGACTCGTTTCAGGCACAGTATGCAAAACAACCGACAGAGAAAGATTTCCCGCACAGACGTTATCGGCATATCAAAATCGCCGGCCAAAAGTTGCGTATTGGCCGTACACACGGAGAAGCTAAGGCGGTGTCTTCAGATTTATCCACTCTGGAACCCAGTTTCAAAAAGATGCGGTTTCGCCCCCCTAAAACGCCGGCTTCGTGTGGATGAAAAGCTGAACCGCATAAAAACTTTGGCATATTCACGCCTGACACGGCTTCCCAAAGAAAGCAAGAAAGCAAGAAAGAAAGAAAGTAAGAGGTTGCGAAGAGCCTAGGATCCTAATTTCATCTACTTGTTCTAGAAATAATGTATCATCGTAACTAGCATGAGGGAGGGAGAGCAGGCATCTTTACCTGTGAACAGGAAAGTTCTGTTAATTGGTTTAGTAATGGAAACAGGAAGAGTGATTCAGAGTATGGGGAAATTGTTGGCGTTACAGGTCCTCCTCACAAGTGTAGAAAGAAGTATCATATTGTGCAATTAGTGCAGTGTCCTCTACTGACATGTTCCACTGTTTGTTTGTTTTTTTCCAATAAATCTGAAGTAATTATTCAAAACAGATTTAATGACAGATCTGGACAAAGCCTTGGGAAACCAATCACTCAGCAACCAGTGGGTGACAGATATAACTAGGAAGGAAAAGTGAGTGGTTGTTTCTGTCCGACTGCTGTGGTGTGTTTCTGAGTGTTCTATAATTTATGAGATCTTCTAAAAACATCCTCCAAAGGCAAATCATTCACGGAGTCCCTGTGTGGAACATGCAGCAGCAGCAGCTGTGAAAAAGACAATTTAACACAACCAATCCTCGACAACCACCGCTGGTTTTGTTTTCCTCTCACGTGATTGATCGGACAGAGGTATTGATCGGCTGGAGATCGCCCAACTGTGGTCGATTGTGTGCGTGCGTGTACGCCAACGTGTTCACTTGATGTGAATTATGCCTCAATCATTGATTGTTTGTCCTGATTCATCTGAAATCCTTTGCAGGAGAGGCACTTTCCTGTTTAATCCATCTCTCTGATGTCTGATAGCTTTTGCTTTCACATGGCTCATAATGATCACTTTTCCTGTAACACTGGAAATATGGAGACTGTCTCCTTTTCACTAGGAGGTGACGGGGCTCTGCGTGGCTTCTTTTACTGAAGGCATACTAATCCAACATCTTTCCTTTCCTTTTTTTTAATGTTTTGGGCTTTTATTTTTTGTTTGTTTTCTTTCCCTTACTACATGTCATCAAGATATTAACTGGTATTACATTGGGATTAACAATGTCTGCCCACAGTAACTATGGTATTGCTAGCCAAAGGTAGACTAGCAGACTTTATTCTAGGCTAAGGTAATGACCCTCTGGCTTCTGGCAGACATGAGAGTAGTATCTCCTTATCTAACACTCAACAAGGGAGTGATTGTGCTTGGAGATCATCTAAAAATCAATGAATAAACATTCAGCACACATGGTATAGAGTATGAATTACTTTAAAGAAGCACTGGTATGGCCCTTTTAAGCAGCCAGGCTTCTCTTTACTGTCCAACAGCATCTAGCAGCCTCATAATCATTTATACAAGCGTCTGTGAATACCAATCAGGGCCGGCTGATGTGTTCCTGCTGCCTGTTTGGCAGCGAAAATAAAGGGCAGAGCGGGAGCTGAATGTTCATCATTTGATATTAACACCAGACAAAGCAGGCCTCTTTGATCAAGGCCCGAAGGTCAACCGCAACAGCTGTTGCGACGCGACGACAGGAGGCAAACCTTTTCTTCTTCACCCCGGGGGATGGCAGCCTCCCACCAGGCAGGAGCTGCCCCACGTCTGTGTTGAGAAATCTCATGACAGAGTGGACTCAGGTAGTATTCTTGAATTCCTTGAGGGAGGAAAGAGACAAGTGCGACCCTTTTAAGTAGCATCCTACACACACACACACACACAAGACCATACCTGCATAGATTCTCAAACTGCTGTTCCCTTGATCAAATTGATATCTATTCTTTAATACTATAGTATATTGAATTGTTGTTAGTTGTATGCAAGCAATCTATTCTTATTCAGGTACACGCTGTCCACCAGTGGCCACTTGAATCCTATGGAGCACATGGTTGGTCAAAATCAATGCCTTAGAGAGAAGGAGAAGCTTCTCACTCACTTTTTCTAAGATCAAACAATTCTTTGGGGCCTCTTTTTTTATCTCCTCTCCCCTTTGAGCCACTTTGATGTAGCCGATAGCCTATAGCTACATGCAGTGGATATGAGGTTGGTATATTGTTGAGAAGGTCTGGCCTTTAAAGAGAAAACCTACCATGAAACACTGCAGCATTCTTAAAAGAAATCTTTTCTTCACATACTCAAGGTAACACGGCGTGATGTATGAATAGTCATTTTGTGGGTTAAGTATTCCTTTAAGCCAATCTTTCTTGGGCCTTAACCAAGAAGACTTCATCACCCAAACTCAACAAGACCTACTTCTTCACAAGGCATCTTGGTACCCATTTGCTTGCAATCATTTGCCATTTCACACTAAACAAAAAATACCAATCAGGGTGATGGGAATGACATTAGTTTTGCACCTATTTAGTCATAAACCAAAGTATTGGAGACTTTAAAATTTCGACCTGATGATTCAGCAAGATGAAAAGCAAAAGGGAAACACAAAGTATTTTAATATCTTTAAAGGGAGACATGAATGCATGTACTGAATTTCAAGGCAGCACATTCACTCGTTGAGGCATTTAAGTGCACTGCAGATAGTCAAAAGGGGCCAATTCATTGTGGAGATATTGAGTAATTCCAAAGGATAACTGAAGATGTCGACCTGCTAGCTTCACTGAAGAAAAAGTCGAATCAACAAGGTCATTTGGATTTATTGCCTGGGCACCATGAATGTCCAAAGCGGTGGACTGATCAGCAGAAATACATTGCCATCCCTGAGGCCACACAGATAACATGGTGAAAAAGAGAAATGATGTCAAAACAGGGCTTTAAACCTTCAGTAGCTGATTCTTTTTTTTTTTTTTTTTTGACTTGTCACTTAAAGGCAAGCATGAACAAGCGTGAACACAACATTGACATAACATCACTTTTTGAAGATGATATTGAGAATTATCGATTACACACTCAGAAGTTACAGTGCAACATTATCATTCAGTTGGAGTTGTGTTTTTGGCCACTTGCCGAATGTACTAACTCCTGAAGTATCTGGCTCCTTAGGTGCTAAATGCTCCACCACGTTCACCGTCTAGTAACCAACTTTGTTGGCCATTTCTTTTACAGCTATTTTAAATAAAAAACAGCTGCCTGCTGTGAATACGAGAGTGGTGAGTGAACCACAACATTAAAGCTGCAGTCTGGACAGCTAAACAATGACCTAAACCTCTTTATTAAGCTCCATAAAGCTGAGGGAAGCTGCATCAACCTCTTGACATAGTCACACTTTTATTATGAAAATATCGATTATAGTTGCTTTAATGTTTCAGTTTTGGGGGACACTAATCTTAACAAAGATATTAAAAGTGTGGATAATGGCTTTGAAAACTGCTGCTGTACAGGATAAGATCAAGTTTGCTTTCCTTTGGCCTTACGTTTTCTCCTGTATTTTCAATTTAAAAGTAATCTTTTCAGTTTCACTTTTTTATTTTTGAGATTTTATTCAAGCAGTGTTGATGTCCGTCTCAGTGATCATATAAAAATTCCCTCTGTGTGTTTGGGCACTCAGTCAGAAACGACACACATCACTGCCATCCGTTTACTAGTATTTTTCCCTCTTTATTTTTGATCTGTGCCCAGAATGTCAGAGTGGATCTGCTTTTAACTGCTGAGCCACAAGGTTGTTGCCTGCTGCTCTCGTACGTGTGACATTGATTTTCTTTTACATTCTGCCCTGTAACAGCGAGGTAACACAAGTTTACTTGTCACTGCAAATGTCAAGCAATCAGGTACTCTTAAAAAGGTCAGCATTTTATGGGATGTTTAACATGTCGAAGGGATTACAGCAGCATTTTCCCAGCAGAACGCAGGAGGGATCGCAGTGAATCTTAACACATTATCGAAATGGCTGTTTGACATCTGGACAACCTCACACTGTGTGACCTATGAAAGGTGAGAGAAACTCCAATACCCGCCCTTAATCCATTTCATCCATGGATGTACTTGTCATATTTTTTAAATGGCATGATATTTTTCATTTGAATAATTGCTTTTACATAACTCATAGGTTTCCATGCAGAATATGAAACACTGAATGAATATTAAGCACAGCAAGATCCACTCGTGGTCAGGATCCTATCTGCTTTGTGTTTAAACTTTTTATTCCAATTTAAATTTTAATCAATCTCAAACGGCAGCAGTAACAGCTGTATCCTTTCTCACTACATCCTCAAAGGTAGATTTTATCTTTGTTCTACTGATGTTGCCTCCCAAGCAGTTTATTTCAATCTGGAAAGGTTTTACAGGGTGCACGCAGGTGAATAGGATGAGGCTGATAACTTGAGTTAGTCTGGTAATTGGTTGTTGTGATACCCCGTCACCCACTGGAACAAATATGATTTTATGAGAACAAGGCACATTCCTAGGGGAGTGCCAGCTACTGCTCTGGAGCATGCTGTAGGATGAGCCCCATAGATAGGGCCTGTGACAATACATGTTGCTTGAATCTTTTACAATTTTTGCCATCTGAAAGGGATGCAAACTAATCTCTTCTTTTTGTTCAGTGCCGCTTGTTTATCTAAACACAGCTCTCGTAAGCTCTTGAGATTCTAATCTGTGCAACAGTGTCGAACACATAAACCTGTGGAGGTCATAATGACAGTATTTTTTTTCTGTACTGGATTCTAAACGATGAAGGACTTTTTACTTGCAAGGGATTATTTCTAAATTTGGAAAGTTCTGCTTTAAAGTCCACTTGTAGGATTTAAGGGGATATACTGACAGAAATTGAATATAATAAGCATGTTTTCTACGTTCAAGTATCTCGAGGTCTTGTTCACGAGTGAGGGTAGAATGGAGCAGGAGATGGATCGGCGGTTTTGCAAGGTCCATCTAGCCTAACCTATGGTCATGAGCTATGTGTAATGACTGAGAGATTAAGGTTGCCGATACAAGCAGCCAAAATGGGTTTCCTCAGAAGGGTGGCTGACCTCAGCCTTAGAGATAGGGTATGGAGCTCAGACATCGGGAGGGAGTTCGGAGTAGAGCTGCTGCTCCTTCGCGTCGAAAGGGGTCAGTTGAGATGGTTCGGGCATCTGATCAGGATGCCTCCAGAAATGTCCAACTAGAAGGAGACCACAGGGCAGCCTCAGAAGGTCTTGGGGTCCCCAAGGAGGAGCTGGAAAGCATTGCTGGGGATAGGGACGTCTGGAATACTCTTCTCAGCCTGCTGCCCCTATGACCCGTCTTCAGATCAGTGGTTGAAAATGGATGGATGGAGGTATGTTTTCTTTAGTGTACAATCACCTGAAAATAAGAATCGTTGTGTTTTTGTTACCTTAGATTGAGCTGTTTGTATCTATATCGGCAGCTGGTCATTGTCCACAGAGTTGTCCACATGTTGAACCGCCATGTTTCTACTTCAGCGCAGAACAAATAAACCAATCACTGGTTCTAGACAGGGCAATTCATGTTTTCATGTCCACCACCATAGTTAGCAGCCACTCTGCAACAAACCAAACAGTGTAGAAAATTTATGGATTTTGTACATGAAACTGCTTTATACAGAGTTTTTACTGGTTTAAATCACCAAGTCTGTTTGTTTTGGAGAGGAAGAGACCTCTGTGGATAATTCGGCTCCTGGTAAAAACCTCCTGAACATCTGTGTCAGAGAAAAAGGCAAACACACATTAGTAGATGCTGGGCTAGGGGCCCATCAGTGAAGAACAAAACAGCCTCGGAGAAACACTGATTTGTAGTATCAAACTGCTTTATTCAGTGTTTTCACCAGCTTAAATCAGAGTCCATTTGTTTAAGTGAGTAAGAGACCTCTGTGGATAATTCGGCTCACGCTAAAAATCTCCTGAACAATTAATGCTGAGGGAATTTGAACCAAGTGTTCACAGCTTGGCACAAGGAAGAAGTTACGGCCGGCTGCAATCTGCAATGCTTGCCACTAGATGCAACTTAATCCTATTCACTGCTCCTTGAACTGAAGGGTCTGAGTACAAATTTTTCTACAAACTGCACCATAGTTATGTTGTCATCATTAGGCCTACTTATCAACAGTAGCTCCTCAGGTACTTCACACACAATAGAGAGCCTTATCTCTTCTTACCTGTTGATTATTTGATTTTCCAAAGCACCTACAAGTTGTTCACATCCACAGTTCAATGGAGGAGACACTGGCACAAATTGACATACGGTGAGCTTTTTAAATATTTACTCCCAATATGTTCCTGCGTGCAGTTGGCAGGCTGTATTCAAGTATGCTGGTAAATGTAGCTCTGATTAATAGATGAGGTTTCTGACTTGGCCTTTCTGTTGCCACAGATGGTGACCTCTTTCTTTGCTGTGATGAAGGAGGAGACGGAGGCGAGAAGGAGCACAAAGGCAAAGCGGCAAAGAGAACAAGAAGGAAGGAGAGGAGCCAGGAGACAATAGAGGAGTCTGTTACTGAAATCAGGACACACTGATCCTTCACCAAACAGAAAATCAACCATGTCTGGCTAGGTTTTCGTTTAAGTCCCTCTAGCTTTAAGAGGGAAAGCTACACCCACAGAGGGGGACCTTAAAGGAATACTCCACCAAAAATCTCATAAAACTCACTTCGGTAGGCTTGAAATGTGGGTCTAAAAATTGTCGTTTGCTCCTCTTTTGGAGGACATCAGCTGTAGTCAGACAATTCACAGATGTTAAGTATGAATACCAATGAAGACACAGTGTTACAGCAAATGTCAAACAATTACTCTTGCAGCATAATGCTCCACCTGTGTGCTCATTATGTTCCAATCTTCACTTCACCAATAAATTGCTTTGCTTGTGGAGCATGAGCTGTAAGGAGGCAATGCGAAAGTCTATTGAAGTATGTTGTGGAGACATAATGATCTTGTTCACTGTTTTAATGTAAAAATAATACAAAATCAATTAAATCTCTGCAGAGTTAGCTCTGTGAGGTGTTCAGCTTAGCTTAGCACAAAGAAAGCAGGGGAAAACAGCTAGCATAGCTAGCTCTAAAGTGTATTTCAACAGCTGAAATAATTATGTTGTTTACGTTTTTTTATACAGTAATTTAATATCTGTAGAAACAGGAAATGAGATATCTGGCCTCAAACAGAGGCACAGATGGTGAATACACACAAAACTGTGCTTCAACATTGCGTACAAATGTTCTTTGCGCAAATCTGGGATTCATCAATATTTTCTTACTACGATTTGTTTGCACTGAACAAATGTAGAACAGCCTCAGACTGCTGAGGGAGACAATCGATGAGGGCCCGGCTGTCATAGAACATGTAAACACACAGGTAAATGCACAACATATTAAAACATCATTCATTAAAACAGGCTTTCATAGACAACAATATTAACAGTTAATTTAATAATACACACACTTATCTGACGCCCTTTCATTCTCATTAATTATTGTCATAATTAAAATATTAAACCACAAAAACTAAGTGTCACAGTCTTGGCTTACAATGAAGTATGTGAAAATCTCTTGTGAAAACTCAGACTCAATTGCAGAGAACACACAGGAGACAGAGTAGGGTTAAAAAAAATGCATGGTCTTTACTTCAGTCCAACAAGGTAAGACATAAACAAGGAGTCCAAAAAGGAACAGGAAGTAGGCAAACAATCCTTAAATCCAAAAGGCAGGCAGGCAAAGTAAAAAACAAAATCCAGGGAATTAAGCACAGAGATTGCTAGACAGCTATGACACAAAGGAACAAAGACAATCTGGCAGAGACACGAGGAGCTGTTGGGTATATTTACACAGGGACGGCTAAGAGCATAATCAGGGGCAGGTGAGTAAGTGGCAGCAGGTGATGAAAGGCTAGAAAACACAGGAATCTGCAATATCATGACAAAATCCAGCATGTTACCCATTGTTGATTTTTTCTTTTTTTATTAAATCTGCCAGTGATGATAACCAGGTTTTAGTGCCATGAAATCATTATTATTACTAGCCTTGCTGGAAGATACCTCAGTGCATGCTTTAATGAGAAGCACATCTTCAGAGACCGGCATAACATGTTTGAATAGAGTGACAAAGGAATGGCTTATCACCTAGTTGTGACTTCCAGGATATTCACTGATGGCCCAATACTGGTGTGTCAGGGTGCAGAAACAACTTCACCCATTCCTCCATACACTATATACACTGATAAATGTATTTCTATATATAGAGAGATGGGGGATTGGGCAGTGTGCTGATTGTAAATAGCGATCATGCGCCTGTCAATTTAGAATGATTGTGATTCAATAAGAAGAACAAAACTGGCACGTGCGCATGCTATGAATCCAATGTTAATTCTGCAAAGGCACTTATTTTATGCACAGTGTAACAACATTTCTATGCAGATATTAGCGAATGAGGTCCAATGCGGTTACAGGTACTGTTAGCTTAATGGAATGTAATGTTCTTTTTACCATACTCCGGTCTGTCTTGCAAAATTGAGCTTGATCTTAACAAGATTAACTGAATAAATACAGGTTATAATGATAATAATAATTAAGTATTTTATGAAATGCACTTGAATAAAGGTTATGCAGCTATACAGCAAAGAGTTATGGATTTAGACTCATTGATACTGGAATAAAGACATTGTAAAGTTACTGTTAATCTTTTATTAAATGTACAGAGATTAAACTGACACTGACACTCTTCATCTAATGCTCAGCATGATAGCAGTTAACCAGCTGTCCAAAAATGTATTGAGTACTCATTGAAAGGTTTAATTAAATCTCAACTGAGACTTGCAGCTGGAAATGTGTTTCAGTTGCAAATGCCTGCACGTACAACAAATCCACATGGTCCACTTATAAAAGCCTTGCACCCCCTCACAGGTGTTTTCAATTAACATGGCTAATAATACCCCTGCTGTGGTTGGAGGTGGGCACAGCTGATTGTCTGTGAGGTCACCCGTCAGGGAGATGTCAATCAAGCATCGTCTGCACACGCCCACACAGGTCTGAGAAGACATCTAATCAGCCAAAATAATTAAAGTCCCAACAACAATTGGTGTGCAGAGCTTTCAAATGCAGACTATGTAGTTTGTAGAATTAACTTGTTTAGAGCTTTAAACAGTCTAAATTTACTCTCTCCTCTCATTCATAAGGTTTTTTTCTATCTCTCGCAGTACTCAGTATGATGCTCTGAATAAATGAACAGCAGCTCTAGTAACCCTCTGAATTCATGAAGAGCCGATTTCAGTGTCGGAGTGCTGATACCCTGAGTACCAATTTATGAGCGCACACACCCACTCACAGAGACACTGGTGCCAGCAGTGTTTGTTCAAGCTGCAGACAGACACACACAATGCATGTCATCTGTTTCACTGTGACTGCACCGCTGAGTGAAGAAAATACAAAAGCTGTGAGTCAGGAGGAAACAGAAATGGAGAGACAGGGAGATGTGTTTTTGTGTATATGTTCATCTTTAAACACAGTAGGGACTTAAGTGGATATGCAAAGAAAGGAAAACATTTGATTTACTTCTTTGCTGTCAGACTGGAGTGTCCATAAATGTGCTACCCACATGTTTTTTTTTTTCAGTTCAGTTTTTGGTGACATGGCTACATTGTGTTGCTTTGACGATACAGCAGAGTGGGGGCTAAAGTACATTTGAACAGATTAGTGAGAATCATTTTTGCAGAACAAACTGAGACAGTAAGTTAAGATGCTTATTTTAAAACATGAATAAATTTTGTTAGATGGCAAACTGTGAGGAGTGTTGCAATTCTCACGCCTGCGTGGGGAAGTAGGTAGACACACAACATGAGTAATCCAAGGACAGAAATAATTGCTACATCTGTTGTCTGGGAACTAAAATTTTGAATCATGCACCCCTTAAATAAAGAAATTAATCACTGCACCATGCTGGTGGTCTGGTAAGCTTATCATGTTAGAAGTCCAGAAACATGTGCTGAACTTTGTACAAGTATGCTTTATATCAGTATGGGAGTTCAGTTCATACTTAATATTAAGACACATCTGAAGTAGTTTAACAAAAATGACCTTCACTCAAGGTCCATTTGAAAATATTTCAGAGCTCTAAATAGTGGAAAGAGCATTCTCAGATGTCTTGGAATGGCTCAACAACCAAACACTGAACAAGCGTTTTTTTAGACAATCAAAATGTTATAATTAACTATCACAAACTGAAAACACAATAAAATAGCTAAGGTCAGCCTACAGACTGTGAAACTAGAGTTACGCCATGGTTACATTACCCTAACCAATCTTGTGCTGTGGAAGTGACAGATAGCACCCACCTGTCATACAAAGTGGCCACACCTTTAATTATGCATAACTTTAAGCCATAAAAAAGTAAACTGGTGCTTTATATAAAAAATAGCTATAGAGACCAAAACCTTTTTTGTACAATGCTGTAAACTGTTTATTTCTGCTGTAAAGCTGGGCATTTTAATATGGGGGTGTCTGTGGGGATTGACTCACTTTTAGAGCCAGCCTCAAGTGGCCATTAGAGGAACTGCAGCACATTGGTATT
This sequence comes from Cephalopholis sonnerati, assembly GCA_019142605.1. Taxonomy (NCBI): domain Eukaryota; kingdom Metazoa; phylum Chordata; class Actinopteri; order Perciformes; family Serranidae; genus Cephalopholis; species Cephalopholis sonnerati. Next base: position 10,316,817 of record JAGQAX010000017.1, on the reverse strand, counting down.
CGTACTTCAAAAACCTTTAAGGCAGTCAGGATGGGAGGGTCAACAAAGCAGACTTGGACACAGTAGACCACATCCTCCTTCCTGTTTCCTACTAACATATGTTGGTTTCTTTTGAACAATCTTTATTTAACCTTAACTAAATAGTGTGTCTTATAGCCAACATCTAAAGGCAGAATGAGTAGGATTTGCCAGTTGCAGTCTGTAAACACATTCAACAATTAAAGTTGGCCCCTTCTCCCCAGCTGAATGAGTCTCTTGGATACATACTTATGATCTAGCATCTGGTTGCTAACTTTTTATAGAGTCCAGTCCTCAAACCCTGCCTGCTTTTATTGCTTGGGGGCCACACACCACTGCCCAAAGGTTGATGCCCAGAAATATTCCGAACACAACAAAACAAGAAAACAGACAGAAGTCAGGATCTCTTTACAAAAAAACACAGCCACACACTTCTAGTGGGTCATAAGTGATGACTGAGAGGGATTATTTTTCTATGAGTCCATACATTGTTTAAACTTTACTCATTCTGCCTTTAACCATAAACCATCATAAAACGGCCATATGTATGATTTTTTGTTACAGCCAGTCATAGCAGTTTTGGAAGACACTGACAAATCATATATTGTGCCACAGTTTGTAAAATCCTTTTAAAACCAAGCTTTAACTTTCAGGCAGTACCGGTGCTTGTTTTTCCTTCAGCGTTCTTAGCATTTTCAGGAACCTACTTTCCAACAGTTATATAAATAAAGTGCAGGCAGAGGAGAAGTTTGGCTGTTTTTTTTTCATGTCTCGCCTGTTCACATCAAAGTTTGAAAGACCGTGACAGGTTTGAATAGTTGCTAAACAAATAAGGTCTCAATCAAAACGTGAGAGACATTTCTCCCACTGTACCTGTACTGTTTGGCTTTCATTTTTTTCAACCAATAAAAGAGACTTTTACAAATCACTGAAGCAGGTAATTACTCCAAAACTAATTAGCTGACAAGTCAAGGACAGCTAGAAATGCGGCAATAATGGAGGGTGGGGGGCTTTCCCGTCACAGGAAAGAAGATGGAAAAAAAGCAATTAGATGGAAAATGTATGGAAATGTAGCGTGTAAACAACTGAGGAGGGCAGTTAGGGAGGAGAACCAGCAAGATGGAGATTAACTGGAATAATAGAATTCACAATACTGTCAACACACACACACCCACACACTCTCTCTTTCTTGTTAAATGTATTTTATTCCCACAATCGCACTCTCACCCTGTAAAATATAATCCTCTTCCCCTAACCATTATTTTTCTCCCTTAAAATGTAGCTGTCTGTCTCTTCTTTCATTCATCCTCTCTGCATCCCTCTCTCTTTCTCTGCATGTCTTTTTTTCCTCTACTATACCCAACTGTTTTTTTTTCTTATCTTTTCCTTGCTCTTATTAAATTTTCTTTAGAGTCACTAGCACCCATTTACTGTATGGCCTTACTGCAGATGAGGACCATATTACACCACTGTACACATCCCGAACACACACATCCGCACGAACACACATCCAATAAATATGATGCATTTAATTAACATGCCTCTCTCCCATTCACCTGTGCTCTTAAGCCTTATCATAGAGGATTTAAGCCAGGCTCCTTCAGCCTCCGGCTTTCCATTATGTTGCTTTATTTTATTATTTTAAAGTATTCTCATTAACATAAATTTGTTTTTCTGATTTAACCTTTATGCAAACAAGACAGTGTATTTCCACTCCATGTGGGGTTTTTTTTCAACCGTTGCCACAAACTTGTGAGAAGCCAACTTTCAGTCAAATCACATTTCTGCAGCAACACATATGCTGTTATTGACGTCTTTAAATAGAATGTATCACAGTAAACAACAGCATTGGGTTTTGAGAAGTTAGGAATTGTGGGAGCTGTCACAAGAACAAATATAAACAGAACTTACTACTTCCATGCCGTTAGTCTTATGTTGTGTGTATCCTTCAGCCCATTTTCATTCCCAGGTCATTAAGGACCGACACTCTGTCACGCCCCTTAGCGTGTGATACCCACGTTGAAGGCACCCCTTTGGCGTCTTTATGAGATTCAACAGGGTTTTAGCTAATTCCAATGTAAACCCATCTGTGGCAATGTATGATGCTTAGAGCAACAGACATAGTATAAAGATTGAGACAGTTTGTGTGGAGCAGGTAGGAGGGGTAGTGCGTGGGTCAAACAAACACAGACTTTCAGCCAGGACACGGCCTGACCTGTGTAAAACCAAAAGTCAGTGCCGTTTTAACCCTTAACTTTAACTTTAACCAGGTGTTAAAGTGCATCACACACGAATATTAAAGGGTGAATCTCATTGAGATGAGAGAGGGTGCCTTCAGCTTCAGTATCAGAGGCAAAGGGTGTGAGAAAGCATCTATATATGATGACTTGGGATGAGAACAGAGTGACCCTTTTCTACTATTTTTTTCCCCTGTTAAAGGGGTTTTTTGGGGGAGTTTTGTGAAGGTCTAAGGACAGAGCGATGTCATGTGCTGTAAATCCCTCTGAGGTTAATTGGCTTTATAAATAAAACTGAATTACACTGAATTTAATTGAACCCATTACACTCTCACTATGGCTGCTTGGATTTTTACACACAGTGTTACTTTGATCTTGAATGGAACAAAGCCATAAAAACATATATGATCGTGGACATCTGACAGAGTCACATGTTAAAACACAACTTCAGGGATCAGGAGTGCTTAATAAATATCTTCTTCAGCTCCCTTTTCAAACTTGCCTGAGGGTTTGCATATTTACACAGTCTCCCATTATTCTGGTTTAATTCTGGCTCATTATTAACTCTGCTTAAGTTTCTAGAAATTACATAAGCTTACCAAACTGTACTACAATAAGAAGGACAAAGGTTTAAGTTGTTCCACCTTAAAGCTGCCTGTACTGATTGTTGATATTTGCCCTGAATGTGTGAGAGAAAAAAAAACATGACTAAGACAGGATTGTGTGAAAATTGGAGTAGAATAAAAGCATGAAGGAAACAGGAGTAGAGAGCCAAACAGGGGGCGAAAACAGAAGAGTGAGAACGGCGTCACTCTTCCCTCTTTCCCCTTGTCAGTCCCTTTGTTGTGTCACAGTGTTTCTGATGTACGACGCTGCGTCACATTTACTTACGGAGATCCTCTGGCATCCTCCTGCCAAATCCCTGCGGCCGTGTCAGTTTCTGAACCTGCCACTTTTGTGTCAGCATCTATTCTGTAACAGTTTAACCGGGACATTAAGCTTCAGGTCCCAACCTGAGAGACAAATCTCTGCTGTGCCCAATCCGATCCCGCTCACGGTCAGCCGCCCCGGTGTATAGTAACAGGAGGTGGAGGGGCGGAGGCTGCTTGTTCTGTGAATACAGATGATGTCACGACGGACTGGTTTGTATTCAGCGTTGAATCTGAACGTATATCACAGAGGGGAGGATTTTCTCTGAAGCTGGTGTCTTACTCAGCCAGCAGACAGATGTTAAGTCCAGCGGGAGTGGGGCTTGTAGAAGACGGATAAAGGGATGGAGACAGACTGAGAGGACATGAAGGGATCTCCTTTTCACCATCTAGTTGTCCATCTCTACATACCTCCATCCATTAGTCAGTTCTTCTCCATCTCTTAGGTCACCTCTTCATCCTTGAATTCCTCTATCTGACTATCTCTTGTCATTCTATCTTGTCAACTTTTATCATTCCATCTCTCTGTTCTTGTGTTACTGCATCTTATGTATGCATCATTGATTCTGTCTGTCCTCCCATTCCTCCATCCATCTTGCCAACCCTGCATTATTACACTTCTCTATCTCTGCACTCATCCCTTTATCTCTCCATCAGTCTTCTCTCCATCGTTCCCTCTTTTGCTCCAACCCATACTCACTCCAGCCTCGTCACATATCAACATTTTGGTCATGGACCTTCCACGTCCACATACGACATGCAAGGTACCCTGGGTGCATTGGTTGTTGACGTTATGGGAGTTCTGCCTGTTGCATGGATTGTCTTCTTAAAAAATACACTTCTGTTTTCACAGGAAATTTACTGTTCACATGCTGGCTCTTTCAAAATAAATGCATTACGTCTGTACAACACTGCAAATTGACGTTTTTTTCTTCCTCCAACGAGTAATGCCCTACTTGGACTTTGGCCGCCTTAACTTTCATTCTTGTTCTGCCGCGTTTCGTACTGACACTGCTGATTGCCATTAAACTATAACATCGACCAGCCGTGTATCAAGGATGCCTCTGTCTGACGCCACAGGTCACTGATCAAGTGCCATATTTTGATGACTTCGGAGTGAGACCTGATTGTTTCCTTCACTCCTGTATCTTTCTAACTTTCCATCCTTCCATATATCTCTATATTTGTCTATCCTTCCATTTCACCTCTCAATTCCTACAATACCACGTATATTTCCTTCACGTTATTCCTCCATCTTTCTATCTTTCCCTCAATCCATATCGCCAATTCTGCATTCTGCCACCATTCCATTCCTCCATACTTACATGCTTCATCATGCATTCCCCCGTCCCTCCATCTTCCTATGACTGCATTCTTCCATCCATCTTTTATTATCTCTTCATCCCTCTCCAGCTGTCTATTTCCATGTTCCTGCATCCATCTATCTATCTACTTCATCCCTCCATCTTTAAACCATCCCTGTCTGGTCATACATTTATTCCGCCATCCCTCTATCTTTGATCATACATTTATTTTTTTTATTTCCCATCAGTCCCCCTCTCTATCCTTGCCTTTCTCCATCCTTCCATCTCTCATCATTCTATCTCTTCATCCTTTTCCTCTTGTTATAGTCTACTTCATCTCCTGTCTGTTGTGCTGACAGTTCATCGTCAGACAACAGAGGACACAGTTGTCGTACCTTTTGTCACTGCGGATATGTTCTCTCTCTTTCTGTGTGTTTGTCACCTTGCTCTTTCAAACCTCCCATGTGACAGCAGCTCTGCGGCTCGTCCTGTCAGCCAGGTGCTGATGTCACCCTGCTCTCACCTTTTACCTTGTCACTACCTGTGATGTGTTGATTTCACTACCATACTGCTGCTGCTGCTACTGCTGCATGTGTATGTGTGTGTTGTGTGTGTGTGTGTGGTAATACAATGACACACACATCCATTATTTTATTAGTAAGCCACCATCTCTCTTTTTGGGGTGAACAACTCCCCTTTTCTGTTCACATCCAACACCCTCCTGCAGGGTGTCACCTCCATGGAGCCTAAAAGACACATGCACAACAACAGGGACGCGCGCACATACACGCACAGGATCCTCTGGCAGGCATCTGTGCTCCTGCTTCCCAGTTGCAGGCTGTAATTGCAAAGTGAAGGCTTTATGATACACTGGTTGTGGCAGGAGCTTGAGGTGGCGACAGTGAGGCCCCTTTTAAAGGGGCTACAGCTGCTACGGTGCAGTGTGAGAAAATACTTACACTGTTTATGACCTACATATATGTAGTAACAGGGATGATCATACATTTTTTATTAGTGGTCACAGTCTTGGGAGTTGTTGATGTAATAAAAGCTAAAGAGTTGTAAAGTAGTTAATGCTTTTTTGTTTTGTTTTTTGATACTCAAAGGAAAATTCTGCACCTGGCAAAACATGTTTTTCCTTATCCAGAGAAGAAATAAGAAGAAACAATTAAAGGTATAAATAGGGTATCTTCTATTCACATAATCTGGACTTCTCCACACAACTCAGTCTGTTCTTTGGTTGAGGTTTAGTACCCAGCCGTACATCTGACATATACGAGTAATGTGGTGGGGCTGATCTGCCTCGTCCATCATTTTTGTATATCAAGATATCTCATTATGTATTATTGCTAGTGCTGTTTTTAGGTCACGTCACAAGTCCTTAAGTCATAGCAAGTCAAGATGCGAGTCTTTTAAATCCCTGAATTCTGCCCATCAAAATGACTGTTGACACAAGTCTCATAGCAGTCACGTCCAAGTCAGGTCTCAAGCCCATATTTTTGTGACTTAATGGGACAACTCATCCGAAAAATCCAAATGAACTATTTTTCTTCCTACCTGTTGTGCTATTTATCAGGCTAGATTATTGTGGTGTGAGTTGCCAAATGTCTGAGGTATCAGGTCTGCCTTCTCCCAAATATAATAAAACTAGATGGCCCTCGTTGTGACTCACAAAGTGTGAAAAAACTGAATTTGAAAACTCAACAGCAATGTCTCTTTCCAGAAATCATGACCCGGTTACTCATGATAATCCATAGACCTTGTTATGAACAGTGTCATGTAGGAACAACACATTCTCAATCCAACCTAGTCACATATTGATGTTTTGGTCATGAACTTTCCATGTCCACATATGACATGCAAGGGTACCCTGGGTGCGTTGGTTGTTGATGTCTGTGACACCGTGTCAAGTTCTCTTCACAGGAAATTTAAGGCTTACACAAAGTCTCTTTCAAATTAAACACACTACGTCAGTACGACATCACAAATTTAAGTTTAGGCAACAACAAGAAGTGGTTAGGTTTAGGAAAAAAGAACATTGTTTGGCTTTAGAATCTGGCGAACACTTGCTCGTTTGTTTGCTGTGTATCACGCCAACGTTAAAAGACACCATTTATCATGGTTTCTGACGCTGCACGTCACTGCCTAAGCGTTGGATTTCAATGACTTCGGAGTGAGACTGTGCTCATAGGAACTATTTTCTTTTTGCCAAACTACACCAGCTAACCACATCACCACAAAGAAGTGTGCATCTACTCACGAACAAGAAGCTTGTGCTGGTAACAGTGTGGGATATAAATACAGATGGCATCTTTCTTGGCTGAGCTGTAACATGAGCTAGCTCAGTGGTGCTATGTAAACAAGCAGTAGATGCACACTTCTTTTTGCATACTAATTTGGTTTGCAGTTGTAAAAGAAAAATAGTCCCTACATTAAAGTGCTTGCAGTAAGGTCTGTGGATTATCCTGAGTACGGGTCATGACTTCTGGAAAGAGACATTGCTAATGAGTTTTTCAAATGTATGTATTTGGCGCTTTGAGCACCACAAGCCGAGTGACATGTAATCCCATTATATTAGAGAGAAGGCTTACATCTCTTTGGCTGATTTTTTTTCAGCACTGCAACTCAGACCAAAATAGTCTAGACTGATACTGAGCACTACAGGTAAGAGAACTGCCTCTTCAAGTTCATGTCTCAAGTCTACAGCTCTGATAATCACTTATTTAACTAATTTGTATGACTTTACAATAATAAATTATGTTAATCTATCGACTACTGAGGACACTGTAGCAGAACCAGGAGAAAATATGCTCATATTCATTTTACACAGCTGATTTTTCAGCTTTCCCAGATTTCCCATCATTTCAGTGGATAATTCCCTGGCTGGCTGCACAGAGAGAAAGATCAGCCCTGCATACATCACGACAGCCAGAGAAAAAGAGTCAGAGAATAACTCCCCTGTGATCAGACCATATGCACCCGTCAGCTATTTCCTTGTGCTGCTGGGAAGAGCAGACTTCTGCGTTTGAGAGTTTTATATGTACGATATACTGTATGCCACCATAATTAACCAAAGCCATACAACGTATCTGTGCCGAGCTTCCCATCTGTCATCGCAGAAAAAGAAACATCACTATGGCTCCTCGCAAAGTTTTTTTTATTCTCCAAGTTTTTATTCGGCAGGCAGAGCGAAGTTACAGGGTTCTTTTAGGAGTTTTGGGTGGGTGCAGGGGGTATTGATTATCCTGCAAGGTGTTGTTCAGGCACGCGTGGCATGCTGTGCAGAATATTGATCATAATATTTGCATGCCACTCCAGATGTTGGGGGGGAGTTTATTTGATTTACAGGCAGTAAGAGGTTGGCAGTATCACTTCTTCAGCAGTTTTGTCTGTGCAGGGTGCTCATGGCAGACATCACCACCAGGTAACAGCTACACTAAAGCCCTGTTCACACATATGGACTCAGAGACATGCTGGCAGAGCATAGCACACCTCAAGTCTTAAAAGTTGCCCAGTAGCATGTGGGGAAGTAGGGGGACAACCTGGAGACAACCAATCAGACTTGTTTCATTTTGCCTGACAACTAGAGGCAGTTGAATTCTTCCCCAGCTCATTAATGTATTGCTGTGATCTATGGCTCCCTAATTCACTATGCTATAACAACAAGGAACCCGATTAAAAAAATGCAATGAAACAAATTGTTTGGGTAATGAATAGCCTCAGGCTAGTGTGTGAACAGGAGGTTAGTTGCTTCCTAAATTCCCATTCTGATTAATATTACAGTGGGAGGTCAGTCATAAAATATTTGCTCTGCTCCTGGGTAGTTAAAAGCCATTGAGCTGGACCTTATTTAAGCCATTTCCAAATTGCAGGGGGCTGGATCTGTGAACAAGTCAAGTCAAGTCAGATTTATTTATACAGATTTATTTATAGAGCACATTTAAAAACAACAAAGTGAGTTACAAAGAGATAAAAATACCATAAATAATCAGATAAAAACAGATGTCAATAGGAGAATGTTTGCAAAATTAATAAGTGCACACATATTTTGACAAACTCATGACACAAAAATAGCAAAAACAACAAAATAAAAGACAGTAAATACATGTATTAAATTGTGTGGTCAGGTGTGTTATCCTTATGATTATTAAAAGGCTATAGAAAAGAGATGGGTCTTAAGACAGGTTTTAAATGTATCAATGGAGGGGGTGATCTAACTGTAAGTAGGACGCTATTTCACAGTTTAGGACCAACAACTGAAAAAGGCTCAGCTGCCTTTAAATATTAAGTGGGTATGTGGAATGCAGTGATTGAACATATCATGATTGCAATAGTCTAAGTGAGGGGAAATAAAAGTGTGGGCTAAAATCTTTAAGTCTTAGTGGGCAGGAAGGATTCTAATTTTTCGAGTGACCTAAGATGGTAAAAGCCAGTGCTAACAACAGAGGTTATTTGTTTATCAAATATGAAAACAGAATCAAAGAACACACCAAGATTTTTCACATGTGATTTAACATTTAATAACAGAGATCCAAGGGCATTGATTGCGGATGCAGACTTGACAGATGGGCCAAAAATTAAAACCTCCATTTTATCGTGGTTGGGTTGAAGAAAGTGTATTGCCATCCAGTATTTTACATCCTCAATGCAGTTTGACAGTGTCCACACTGTGTTAATTGCAAGGTTTGAGTGGGAGGTACAGCTGAGTGTCATCAGTGTAAAAATGGTAAGATATATAATACTTTATAAAAAATAGACCCCAAGGGAAGCATATACAAGAAAAAGAAAATAGAGCCTAATATGGAGCCTTGTAGTATGCCACAGGAGATGGGTGCAGAGGAAGAGGACATATTGTCAACTAAACAAGAGGCAGATTGGTCTTGTAAGTAGCAGGCAAACCACTGTAGGGCCAGTCCCTTAATGTCAGTAACTTTCCTAAGGCGGTCCAAGAGGATGGAGTGATCGACTGTGTCGAAGGATTAAGAATTAATACAGTGCTATTTCCTGAATCTAGAGGCAAGAACAAACCATTTGTCACCCTCAGGAGGGCACACTCTGTGCTGTGGTGCTTCCTAATGCCTGACTGAAACTTGTCCAGTATGCTGAATTTGTTCAAAAAAGTGATGAGTTGAGAGAGGAGTACTTTTCAAGCATGCAAAGGTGTATGGTTGGCCTTTCAATGGGATCAACAATATATAACAATATATGTATTTACATGATAAATAACTGTATTGTTATTATTAAAACACATTTGAAGTTGTCATCTGATTCCCCAACCAACACAGTTTTCACAGTATTGTAGGGGTCAAATGTGCAGAGCACACATGTGCCACCTGTGGAAAGTGAACTCCAGCCTGACTGCTAAATCAAAATGCCTCACCAAAAATCAGGGGCTGGAATAAACTAAACTAAACTAAACTAAACTAAAATAACATAAAATAACAATTAAATTAAATTAAATTAAATTAAATTAAAAATAAAGGCAGGGTACAGAGAGAACAAGCAAATAAAAAGGAGCAGAGAGGCAACAGCCAAATTTCTGGCCAACGAAAAGCTGTAGAAGGACCAGGTATGACAGGTGAGGGAATGTAGCAAGATAGACTAGCAATGAAAGCCTGCTAAAGCTGGCTCAGTTTTAAAGCTAGATAGAAAGATACTGGCATTATATCACTCAATATGCATCAATATGTAGGAGCTCAATAATACTTACTAAATTTTGGCAAGGGTAAAAGTGGTAATGCCATTTTTTTAATGGTGTATTTGAATATCTCTGCATACTGGGGTTCCTAAACAGTCTTGGAATTGCATGAATTGGGTATCAATGGAAAACTAAAAATGTTGCGGACTCAGTGAGCCCAACTGTATTCATGTGTGATAATGTTAGCCTCCCTAGTAGCCTTTCATTGTAGTGAGACCATGTGAAACTCCCTTTGTTGATGTTGTGGGTGAGGCTGGTGTGGATGAGGGGCTCAGTTGGGAAAATTTTGTCTCCTCATGGCTGGCCTGCTCTCAGGCCATGCACATCCTGCTTGTCTGTTAATATTGTTTTGGTGGCTGATGATGACCTGCTCCATGATCTTCAATATGTCAGCTGTTTATTGGGCTGTAACATGGCAGGATTCAAATTAACTATAAAAAGTAATTTATGTTTACTGATGTTTCTCTTTATCACTTTTTTTAATTGTCATTTTAATCTGCAAGTTTATTAATAGGCACTGCTTCTGAAGCAGCGCCGCTGTTCTGATTCATGATAATTAAGGTCGTGTGAATGTGACTCCTGTTTATGAGTGATTGGGACTCATCAACATTTGTACAGTAAAATGATTGAAAACAGATGCTTCTGAGTGTTTGTCTTTGTACGCTGCATTTTTTATGTGCAAATAATTTCACAAATGCACACTCATCACAGAGTTGTTTTTTTTAAAGAGTTTTTGTAATGAGTATTCTGAACAAATTTATGGCTGCTATATATTAAGGGGACTTTATACATTGTTGCCTTGAGATTGATCAGTTTTGATATGTTAGGAGTTAGTTTAACTTATGTAGTAAAACTTATAAAATGCCCAATGTATTACTGTACATTTTATGCTTATTTTTTTTGTCCAGCTCTTTCTGTTAAGCAAAAGTTTTTCCCCATTTCAGAACTGATTCCGATTCATTAACTTGGACACCATTTACCAGGGTGCTTGTGTTTACCATCTCCACCAACAAAACAAAAAACCTGTAAGCAGAGTATCTCTACCTTGCTTGCTGAAAATGCCGCTGCATTGCATCATTGGCAAAAAATGTAGATCACCTTGCAATCCCTGAAATGTGAGATAGACGCAGCATGAGAAGAAGCCAATAAGGCAAAGGAGGACTAAAGAAGTATACCAACAGAGTGACGGCAAAAAAAAAAAACAACATTTGAAAAAGAATGAAAAATAACCCCAAGCAGGGTGCCTATCTTGGCTCATCCACTGGCTCCTGTTCGCTCTAATTTATACATTAGCTGCTGAGGCACTGTTTCTGAGGACACACTCTGCAGACTCCTGGCTGTGGCAATAAATAGTGCTGACATAATGTTATGCACATTACACCCCTAAAAGTAAACTTTAAGCAGCCTGCCTGGTGGCTGGAATCCAAGCCGAAGTCATGTATTGTGTCTGAAGTTTGAGATTGGTCCTTTTTTTTTTCTTCATATGATTTATCCTCAGTGAAAGAGAGAAACTCCTGGAGGGGTTTAGTTTCCTCATATCATATTTTTATTCCTCTCATTTACAGCAGGCAAGTGTGGACTCAAAATAATTTAGACACAGCTGCTGCTTGATGTGAGAAGAAATGATGTGGTAATAGCTATATGCAGAGCTGCTTGTCTGCATCTCGATACTTTTGTCTCTTTTTTAAGCTGCGTGTCTCTTTTCTCTTTGATACTCTTTTCTTCTCTGATCGGGTTTTATGTTTCATATTCAAGTCGAGCACAGAAAGTGTTTATCATTTGCCAGCAGTCATGAAATCCTTGTAGAAAACAGCTATATGAAAAGTGAGACAGATGAGTAATGCAGAGGAGAGAACAGCAGTGCAGACAGAGAAAAATAGTGCCATTGAAATATGTGACATGGCTTAAACAAAGTTTTAAGGATAAAAAAAAATACCAGCTATCAATTTTGCACATCTAGAAGTTCAGCCAGTCAACTGGAGTGAAGAGTAGGAACGTTCTGAAGAAGTCAATTTTGGCATCAGTGCTCCATTTCAAATTGTTCCTTCGAAAGTGTCATTTAAGGCAAGCAAACACAAGAGCAGGGAGAGATTAATGAGCCAGATGCCAAGTACAGTTTGTGTTCCTGCAGAGTAGCAGCCGTGCAACCAATTTGTCTGTGTCAACAAAGACATCATGGCAAAAATACCATAGAAGGTATAGAAACCTCACACTTTCTTTGCTAGCCAGCATTTCACAAGCATCTCCAAGTCCTTTGAATTCTAACAACAAATACCATGAGTCTTACAGCTTTCCAAATGTGCACTATGCTGGATTAAGAGATTATGGTAGCAGTAAAATAACTAGAAAACACTCAGCAGTGAGCACTGTTGCAATTGAAAGGAACAGTCCACATAATATGCAACAGTAAGCATCTAATTACAGCAGCACAATATTTAGCAGCTTTAACCAAGCAGATCCAGGATCAACAATCTCTACTCCAACTAGTGTACAACTGCGTGGTGTACATATGACATGCCATCATGGCAAAAGGGGGCAGTCCTTCAAGTACAGGCTAAATGAGGCCCACAGATGGAAATGAGCGAGACATATGAAAAAGGGGAATGATCAGAGGGAGAGAAGAGGAGTAGGGGAGTGAATGAGGAGTCGATGACAGGAGCAAGGAGGAGAGCAACAAGGAGAGGACGGGAAATGAAAAGAAAGGAGAGGAGAAGGGTCGCTGAGATGAGGACAGGTGATGGGACACGATGGGAGGAGAGGAAATTAGAGAAGAGTAGATAAGAAGAGAGGGGAGAACAGGAGCTGTGGTGTGAGGAGGTGAGAACAGATGAGAGGTGAATTAAATGTCAGTCCTCCTTTTGATTTTCTAACAACATGCCACCAAGCATTTTGCGTGACCTTCTGAGCAACATAATTGCTGTCTTACTTACCAAATACAGTCGCTGTACAGCGACTGTGTCTCAGTTGCACTGGTTCATAAACATATTTATAATGAACATGTTGATAAATGTTTGTTTTGGTGGCAGGACAGGATCTTATCGAAAGTGGTGCGTTTACTGAAGCTTTGTGACTGAAAAGTAAAAATTTAGGTGAAAATAGAGTTGATTCATTTTAAAATCTGGACCTGTGGTGAATTTGGATTCGACAACTTTTTTCTTATGTGTGACGCAGTGTGGAACTAGTGGACCCCAATGCAGGAGATTACAGGCAACAGGAACTCACATAAAGTACTTTTTTAAATCAAGGTGAGAGCAGGTAAAAAGCAAAACTGAAGATCACATAACAAAACCAAGCCTTCAACCAAGACTGAACCGAAAATCAGAGGGGTGTACCATGAAGCTATATTAATGTTTTAGCTTGGTATGTTGAGTCTAGGCTGCACGGTGGTGTAGTGGTTAGCACTGTCGCCTCACAGCAAAAGGGGTTCCCCAGGAGGGAGCCCTTCTGTGCGGAGTTTGAATGCTCTTCCCACGTCAGTGTGGGTTTTTTGTGGGTACTCTGGCTTTCTCCCACAATCCAAAGACAGGTTGGTTGGGGATAGGGTTAACTGCTGACTCTAAATTGGCTGTAGGTGTGAATGTGAGTGTGAATGGTTGTCTGTCTCTATGTGTCAGCCCTGTGATAGTCTAGCGACCAGTCCAGGGTGTACCCTGCCTCTCGCCCAATGTCAGCTGGGATAGGATCCAGCCCCCCTGCGACCCTCAAGAGGATAAGCGGTTACGAAAATGGATGGATGGATGGATGTTGAGTCCAAAGCCTTACACAAAGGTGGCTCTCCTTTAACGTGGCTAGCTTGCAAAAGGTAACTGCTGATCCTGCAAACCTAACTTGGTCAGAACCAGTTTTTGTTCCAAGCTTTGGCTCTAAATCGTCTGAAAGTGCCTTTCATGGCCTCTTTGAGTAACATCACTATATAGTCAGTGTCAGTTTATAAGGGATACAGATTCTCAGGTAAAGGGAACACATTATAAATGCACTCAAAACGCAGTTGTTGAGCTGTAATATTAGATAAATACCACCTAGCAAAGCCCTGCAATTACTGTACAGCATTTGTTTGTTTGTTTGTTTTTACACTGGACCTACAGTATACCAGTGATGCAGAATCATTAACAAGAATGTTGTTTTACTTTCTTGGCAATGCTGTTCTTGCTTTACTGAATGTAGTGTTCTCTTGTCAATTTGTCCATGTTACCTAAGGAAGCTTTCTACAAAATCACAGGTAGCATACATTAATAGTGAGCCCAGTTTCACCTTAAGTCCTGTGTTTTGGGCAGTGACTTGCAGCATCAGAAATCAACAAAAAAAGGCGTCCTTTAAGATGGGTGGGTTGCCATTATAGTTTAACTGCGCTCTGCAGTGTCAGAGGGAAACACGGCAGGAAGAGGACGAAAGTTAGGTGGCAAAAATCCGAGTAGGGCAGGCAGGAGAGGTGGTGGAGGGGTCCAACAAACACCAACTTTCACCTGAGAGAGCAGTGTTGGCGTCCTGTAAGATTATAAAGCGGAGATTTTGTTTTTGTTGCCTAAATCCAACCATGTGTGTATCTTGTGGAAAGAAAAAAAACATCAATTTGCAGTGTTGTACAGACGTAGTGTGTTGATTTCCTGTGAAAACAAGTGTATCTCAAAAGAAGACAATGCATGTAACAGGCAGAACTTGACACGGCGTCCCAGAACATCAACAGCCAGCGCAGCCAGGGTATCTTGCACGTCATATGTGGACGTGGAAAGTCCATGCCCAAACGTCAATACATGACGAGGTTGGAGTGACAATGTGTTGTATTGGCTAACTGCGGTATAATTTTTTTAAAGCATACCATAAGTTGCCACTTTAAATGATGTTTTTATGCTTGGTCCTGATTTGCTAAAGTCAGTTAAGTTTTTAACTGCTGTTATATTACAGCTGCTAGAACACCGATTACAAAATTGATTTGTGTATTGGTACTTATCAAGATAATATTTAATCAATAAAACTAAAGTGATTTCCACATATTCTCCACCATGAGACAGTGTCAGTATACATAAATGAAGGTTCTTGGGTATAATGCTTAAATCTGCTGCATCAAGGATAAGTGCTGTTAAATGTGCAGCTGTCAGGTTAGAAATAAACAGAGCGGTCAAATAAATACATTTACTTGTGAGTTCACAGAGTAAGTAATTTCGAGCCAGATTTTCTTGCTCGCCCTACTTAAAGCAACAGTGTTGCTTTTTACTGTGATACTATGAAAATAATGAATATATAATAATAGTAATAATAGTAATAATATTAAATCTGCAAGCAGCGTTGAACGGGCCCTCGCACCTTCACGCAACTCGAGGGCAGTGGCAGGATGTCGGCTGACACCGCCGTTCATTCCTGTCGAAGGCAGACCCCTCACGCAGGAGTTATCATACAAAGACATGTCATTTGGCCACTAGGTGGCGCCGTACTAATAACCAAGTATTGGTGTTTAGATGTGTTCAGGGCAGGACTGTCATCAATCCTGTGAAGTTTGGGGAAGACCGGAACATGTACGGTCAAGTTGTGAAGCAGTTGCAAGCAAATTCAAAATGGCGGACTTCCTGTTGGGTTTGGCACATGGCTCCAAGAGGCTTTTTTGTACGTCTTTCAGTGATACATGTGCCTGCCAAGTTTCCTACATGTAGGTGAAAGCAGCTTCGGGGGCTGCTTTGTTGAATATTTGTAGGGGGCGCTGTTGAGCCACGTTGGCATATCAAAGCACAAAAATGACATCAGACAACACAAATCGGGTCCTATCATATGTGTGCCAAGTTTCATGACTTTACAAGCATCCCTTAGCCCTCAAAAACAACTTCATGTTTTATGGCAAATAAGGCGTTAGCACAGTGACAGCTGAGGAAAACTCAAAAGCTTCTGGTGTGATCATCATCAAGGTCTTGGGACTATGTCTCACCAAATTGAGGTGGTTGATATTAACCTGGTAGAAGAGAGACATGAAAGAATGAAAGCAGTAGCTTTCTGCAACCAGTAGGCGGCGCTATGACGGTGATGAAAAATTCTGCTGTCAATGTTTTCAGGGCTGGACTGTTATCATCTGTATGAAGTTTTGGAAAGATATGTCCACCTAGAGTCAAGTTACACAACTTTTGTAATCATGGTGAAACATCAAAGTTTGCCGCCACCTGACGGCCAAATCGTTTAACGATCTACTAATCTTTTGATAGCGTTTGATCACAACGTTGTCTAGATGGCACACAGTGATTTTGAAGTCGTTCTAATTAATCCTATAGGAGGAGTTGGTTAAAATACAACACGTGCAAAAAGCCAAATTTGAGGTGGATATGCTGAACGTGCTCAGAGCTACACCTCAAAGTCTAAAACATGGCTTTTTCTGTTTCCAGCAGGGGGCGCTGTGACAAATATGAAATTTCTGCATGTCGACGTGTTCAGGGCGGGACTATTATATAGCCAGTGAAGTTTGGTGCAGATTGGACCATTTACCCCAAAGTTATAGCAATTTCGTTTTTCATGGCGAGACGTCAAACTTCTCCATCAACAAGCCGATACGCCCCTCAACGAGTAGCTGATCTTTTGATAACTTTTGATCACAAACTAGTCTAGATGGTACACAGCAAGTTTGAAGTGATTCTGATTAATCCTGTAGGAGGAGTTCGTTAAAATACAGCACGTGGAAAACACCAAAAATGGCCGCAAAATTCAAAATGGCCGACTTCCTGTTGGGTTTGGCCTATGGCTCCAAGAGACTTTTTTGCGTGTCTGGGTGTGATACATATGTGTACTGATTTTCGTGTATGTCGGTGAAACCTGCAGTCGGGGCCCCTGTTTGAGGGCCGTGGCCCCACCATTTTATCCTGCGCATCGCCGCAAACCATAATACATGTAAATTTTCACCGCGACTGGTGCGACCGCCAAATTTGGTGAGTTTTTGAATATGATAAAACCCTCAAAAAGCCAATTCATTTGGAGGAAAAATAATAATTCCTTCAGTTTCAATAGGGTCCTCGCGCCGCATGGTGCTCGGGCCCTAAAAATGGAATGAAACCATAGAATTCTAAAGATCAAAGCAAAATGGAATGCACACTTAACACATCATCAAAGACATTCCATAATGGGGATGTGCTTTGTGACATCACCAGATTTTCTTTATTAATATACCCCACGAACACAGGAGAGAACACAGTTCACCGCCACAGTTGATTCAGATACATTGTTTGACACAACTGCAAGACAACTTGGAGAGAACACAGAGGCAGACCACACTGATACAAGGAACATCCTTTCATCAGAGAAAAACTGCAACTGAAAAAAACACATTCATTTGGACTCATTTTAGTGACCAAACAAAATGCAACAACCACGCGAATTCAGAGGAAACAGGAGGCCCCACAGGCAGCAGGGCAGAGGTCAACTTCAGCAGAACCCCTTCATGGAGCGTGATGCACTCTTTCGACAGGTTACAGAACTTGAAAACCTGTTGCAAAAGGAGCAGGCTGCCCATTTCCATGAGAGGAAACAACTTAGCCAGGAGTTGGAGGCCACAAAACAACAGTTGGCCAAACAGAAGTACCTGAAGGAAATGTACATCAACAAGGAAAAAGACACAAGAAGAGAACTGGAGAGGCTTCAAAAATATGCTGATCCAGAAACTCTCGGCACCTACGAGATGGCTGTTCAGGTGAGGGACACCATGAAAGAGAAGAAGAAGAAGGTCCTTCAGAAGGATTACGAGGAGCTGAAAGTGGCTCATATGATAAGCCAAGACAAATTTACGGCTGAGCTCCAGGTTGAGAGGGAGAAGAACAAGCTTCTCCAAGAAGAACTGGACAGGACCAGACTTTCACACCAGGCCCTCAGGCCCTCCGTGACAAAATGGCGGAGGAGATTGAAATCCTTCAGGAAAACGCCATTCTAAATGAAACAGCTTGTCAGAGAGAGCAAGAAGAGCTAAAATCTCAGCTCAAAGTTGAGCGTGAGCTTAACAATGGACTCAGAGCTCACGCAGACAAAGTGTCAGCTGAGCTGCAGCTGATGCAGAATTCAATGGCTGTGCAGGACGTCCTCTGTGACACAATGGCGGAGGAGATTAAAGTCCTTAAAGAAAACGCCAAGGCAACTGAAACATCTTTTGAGAGAGAGATAGAGGAGTTGAAAAATGAGCTCAGCAATCTGACCTCTCACACCCTTGAGCTCTCAATGGAGCTCCAGACTGTGAGAGAGGACAGTATGCCTCCTCTATGCAAAAACACCCATGAGGAGATCCCTGAGGAAGAGCCATGCAAGCAGGAGGCTCTCCCTAATGCACCAGTACCCGAACCCCTGGACACAGTGCAAGTCTGGAAGGAGGAGCTCCCAGCCACGGATGAACCACACAGGCAGGAGTCTCTCCCTACTGCATCGGCTCCCGAACATCTGGAAATCACTAATGTCTCAAAGGAGGAGCTCCTGGCTGAGGATGAGCCTCACAGCCAGGAGTCTGTCCCTAATGCACCTGCATCCGAACCCCTGGACACAATGGAAGTCTTGACGGAGGAGCTCCTGGCTGAGGGTGAACCACTCAGGCAGGAGTCTCTCCTTAGTACACCAGCTTCAGAACTCCTGGACACAACTGAAGTCTCCGAGCAGAGGCCTTCAGAACCAACAAAGACACCTTCCATCTGGAAAAGGGTCCGCCACTTTCTGGGGTTGAGAAAACCTCAGAGGTGGAAGAAAAACAACACCCAAAACTAATCGTCTGTCCGTCCTGGAAGAGGGATCCCTCCTCAGTTGCTCTTCCTGAGGTTTCTGCCTTTTTTTTGCCCCGTTAAAGGGGTTTTCTTGGGGAGTTTTTCCTTATCCGCTGTGAGGGTCCAAAGGACAGAGGGGTGTTGTATGTTGTAAGGCCCTCTGAGGCAAACTGTGATTTGTCATATTGGACTTTATAAAGAAAATTGAATTGAACTGAACTGAATCCCAACCCTATAAGTAGACCCTTTCCCAGCAGACATTTGCACTTGTGAGAAGTCTTTATGTGTGCTGGGAAAAAGTCTGCTTATGAAAGGAGGGGCATGGTGGTGCAGTGGTGAGCACTGTCACCTCACAGGAAGAACCTGCCGACCGGCACTTTAATGTGGCTGTAATTGTGAATTTGAGAAAATGAATTGCTGAATTTGCATTGAAATAAGGTTTGCGCAGCGATGGTGGTATAGTGGTAAGCATAGCTGCCTTCCAAGCAGTTGACCTGGGTTCGATTCCCGGCCATCGCAGTCCTTTTCTTCCAGGGATGGCGTACTGTTGTTTGCTTTTGTTGGCAGAAAGGCAGCAAATGTTCGACTTCTCCACAGTGATTGGTGGTATAGTGCTGCAAGAAATTGACCCATCTTTGGTGTCACTCCATTGCAGTCTTATTTTACCTGCTTTCAAAGCCAATAAAATAACCAAAACAACAAACCAACAATAACTGCCAACATGCTCAGCCAATGGCCGACATGTTAGTCTATTAGTCTCTCTGGGTTGCAGTTGGCAACAGCATCCCATAAAATCTGCCCGCACTAAAATTCAACACGGCAGAGTGATTCCATTTCTGTTGGTATCGGAGGGCAATTTCAGCAAAGGCACCACCAGTCAGTGTTTCCCCTCGGCAGCTCAGGCTCTGGAGGGTCCCGCCATCGGTATCCTCGTGCACAGCGCAGCTGCAGCCACTCCGGGGAAGAACAAAGAGATTTCAAAGCAGCTCCCAGAGTTTGATGTCTGTTCATCATACTTGCATTTTACAAGTTTTAAAGCCATACAATAGAGTTACATCAGTATCTTGATCAGATGCCTCTTCCATTCAGGCATCGCCAATCACATGCAGCACTCACTGGGGATGTAGCTCAGTGGTAGAGCGCATGCTTTGCATGTATGAGGCCCCGGGTTCAATCCCCGGCATCTCCAGCAGGTATTATGGAGATGGAACAAGGAACAAAGCACATCATACATACCTAAAAGCCAATGTCTGTGGGGGTTTGACTTAACCTGTGGCTAAATCTCACAAGACATTTGTCTTCTCTGAAACACTCTCTCTGAAATAGTGGTAGTGGTAGTGCAGCAATGCTTCACAGCATCACCTTGCATTAGAGCTAGAGCATCCACTTCAAGCAGTGTTGAACAGGCACACAACTCGAGGGCAGTGGCAGGACGTCGGCTGACACCAAAGGCAGACCCCTCACGCAGGAGTTATCATACAAAGACATGTCATTTGGCCACTAGGTGGCACCGTACTAATAACCAAGTATTGGCGTATTCAGGCGTGTTCAGGGCAGGACTGTCATCAATCCTGTGAAGTTCGGGGGCTGCTTTGTTGAATATTTGTAGGGGGCGCTGTTTAGCCTTGTTGGCACATCAAAGCACAAAAATGACATCAGACAACACAAATCGGGTCCTATCATATGTGTGCCAAGTTTCATGACTTTACAAGCATCCCTTAGCCCTCAAAAACAAATTTGTGCTTTATGGCGAATAAGGCGTTGCCACAGTGACAGCTGAGGAAAACTCAAAAGCTTCTGGTGTGATCATCATCAAGGTCTTGGGACTATGTCTCACCAAATTGAGGTGGTTGATATTAACCTGGTAGAAGAGAGACATGAAAGAATGAAAGCAGTAACTTTCTGCAACCAGTAGGCGGCGCTATGACGGTGATGAAAAATTCTGCTGTCAATGTTTTCAGGGCTGGACTGTTATCATCTGTGTGAGGTTTTGGAAAGATATGTCCACCTAGAGTCAAGTTACACAACTTTTGTAATCATGGTGAAACATCAAAGTTTGCCGCCACCTGACGGCCAAATCGTTTAACGATCTACTAATCTTTTGATAGCTTTTGATCACAACGTTGTCTAGATGGCACACAGTGATTTTGAAGTCGTTCTGATTAATCCTATAGGAGGAGTTGGTTGAAATACAACATGTGCAAAAAGCCAAAAGTGGCCACAAAATTAAAAATGGCCGACTTCCTGTTGGGTTTGGTCTATGGGTGCAAGAGGCTTTTTTGTGCGTCTGGGTGTGATACATGTGTGTACTGATTTTCGTGCATATCGGTGAACGTCCTATGGGGGTTACTTTTATGAATGGGCGTGACCAAGTCATTTAGCTACGCCCATCAACGAAACTCATATCACATGTTCAGGCCTGGACCGTTAACACACATATGAAGTTTCAGGCAGATATGACCAAGGACACTGAAGTTAAGGCCACTTTTATGCGTTTTGGCGAAACATTGACTTTGCCGCGCTCTGGACGCAACGCCGTTTGACGGTACGTCACAGTCTTCATAATATAGCATTACCAAGGTCTTGAGGCCTCTCTGACCAAATTTGAGGTGGATATGCTGAACGTGCTCAGAGCTGCACCTCAAAGTCTAAAACATGGCTTTTTCTGTTTCCAGCAGGGGGCGCTATGACAAATACGAAATTTCTGCATGTAGACGTGTTCAGGGCGGGACTATTATATATCCAGTGAAGTATGGTGCAGATCGGACCATTTACCCCAAAGTTGTAGCAATTTCGTTTTTCATGGCGAGACGTCAAACTTCTCCATCAAAAAGTCGATACGCCCCTCAACGAGTAGCTGATCTTTTGATAACTTTTGATCACAAACTAGTCTAGATGGTACACAGCAAGTTTGAAGTGATTCTGATTAATCCTGTAGGAGGAGTTCATTAAAATACAGCACGTGGAAAACACCAAAAATGGCCGCAAAATTCAAAATGGCCGACTTCCTGTTGGGTTGGCCTATGGCTCCAGAGACTTTTTTGTGCGTCTGGGTGTGATACATATGTGTACCGATTTTCGTGTATGTCGGTGAAACCTGCAGTCGGGGCCCCTGTTTGAGGGCCGTGGCCCCGCCATTTTATCCTGCCCATCGCCACAAACCATAATACACGTAAATTTTCAACGCGACTGGTGCGACCGCCAAATTTGGTGAGTTTTTGAATATGAAAAAGCCCTCAAAAAGCCAATTCATTTGGAGGAAAAATAATTCCTTCAGTTTCAATAGGGTCCTCGCACCGGACGGTGCTCGGGCCCTAATTAATAATAATAATAAATGTGCTTCAAAAGTGGAAGTAAGTGGCATGCAATTGATCATTTTTAAGGGTCCATTGACAAGCTAAACTGATCATTTGACTTGTTTTACGTGATCCAGCACAGAGCCTGAGGAAGAAAGTCTGGGTTAACAGAACAAGTTGCTAACCACCTTCTTTGTACCAGTTATCTCTGACTTAGGCTTTAAGGATGGTTGAGTCAGCAAAAGCAAAGAAAGCCTTGCTCTGTTGAACTCGCTTCATGGTACAGCCCTCAGGAGAGGAAGCTCAGGTGAGGGGAGTAGGGTTATTAGACAGGAGAACAGACAGTGACCTGATTGACTGGGAAAAACTCTCGAGCATGGATGGACTAATGAGGCTGAGGCAGGGCAGGTGTGTAGAGGGGAAATGAGGGAAAACAGAAGCCCCCTGAACCCAGAAAACACAATCTATCCTCTAAATAATAAACTGACTGGAGTAAAAAACAAAGATAGACGACTTCATACTGGCAACTTAAATGATACTACAGTCTAAAACAAATACTCAGCCCAGCCCCAGAAAGGCTGAAGCAAAGATCCTTCCTTGGTAGGACGAGTCCTTCCAAGGAAGGATCCTACAGAGTCCTTCCTAGCATTCGGTGAACACACACATTGGAACAGGCTAATGAGTGTCCCAAGGTGTACGTCATTAAGCCTCAGGGGACTGAGGGGATTTCAGGATACTGTGACAATTCTGGCACTCTCTAATGTTGTTGTACAGTTGGAACAAATGTCAGCAGTATTTCAGAGTCATACAAACAGGTAGACTAAATGAAACTTTTGTGGCACTTAGCGCTCCATTACTGCTGTAAATGATTAATTTTGAAACTTTTATGTTTTATCTTAATCACGGTATTTTAAAAAGCTCATTTTACAGCAGTGGACACATTGGAAAGTGTTAATTATGAGGTTTCTGTCAGTATTGTTTTCATGCTTATATGATAAAAACTCCTGGAGATTTTACTCTAAGGGCCCCGCCCTCACTTCCAGAAAATCGTGTGCAAAGAATTGTGAGTACTTTATACCTGCTGAGGATCTACACATGCATCCTTGAAAATTCTCTGAATGAAGGACTTAGTCCTCAGTAGAATTTAAAGGATCCTTGACATTGGAACAGTCCTTAGGTGGGATATGATAATGTAGCATCCTTGAAATTCAGCCATTTAAGGATCCTTCCTTGACTTTGAGAAATGCTTATTAAATGAAGGTGGAAGACATGTCTCCATTTCCTTCTACTGTACAAAAATGAACCAAACAATCTCCCGGATACAGCCGCTGCCATCTAGCCCTGGTGACTAGATCATATCAATCATCAGACCCTCTTTATACAGCATCAAATAACTAATTAAAAGCAAATTGACATACATCAGCGTGATAAGAACTACCTTTTTGTTATGTGTATTTTGAGTTTTAGTTTGGTCCATGTCCTATCTGCTTAAATGGAGGCGGTGGGATTTGTGTCCTTTACTGCAGCGAGCCACTAGGAGGCAGTTGAGATGTTTTTGGCTTTACTTTTATGGAGTGGTCATGTGGTCCATCTTAATATACAGTCTATGGTCTGACACCATCAGGACTGTGACAGTATGTTTAGTAGATATAAGATAAAATGAAGTTGTCTGGGTAGATTCAGGCAAGGAAAGGCAAAGCTGATGTAATTAAGAATGTCCAGTGTGAATTTGCACTTATTGTAACCCAGTGTTCAGCTATATCAGCTGTCCATGGTCTGTTAAATAATGGATCTTATGTGGATCTAATTCCACTATATAACACATATGTTATAGCTGTCATACCTTTAAGTATACCCGTGCCCTGTTTTTTGCTGCTCTGGACAAGCTTTGGAGAGTCTAATAACATGACCCTGATAACATCATCTCAGTAATTTCAGTTTGGACTTTTTGAACATGTTTTAAGAAAGCCAAAAAGCCTGTGTTACAAACTGGAGGTTTTGACGCAAATGGCCACCCACCATTAGGTCTTGTTGCTGCTTGAGGTACTTGCTCTTGGTAAAAATTCATTTGAATTGTTGGGTCTCTATAAATTGAAAGAGTATGGTCTAGACAATCTCTATATGAAAAGTGTCCTGAGATAACTTTTGTCATGATTTCTTGCTGTACACTCACCAGCCACTTTATTAGGTACACCTGTTCAACTGCTCGTGAATGCAAGTAGTTTAGCCAGCCATCGTTTGGCAACAACTCAATGCATTTAGGCATGTAGACATGATCAAGATGACCTGCTGACGTTCATACCGAGCATCAGAATGGGGAGGAAAGGTGATTTAAGTGACTTTGAACGTGGCATGGTTGTTGGGCTGGTCTGAGTATTTCAGAAACTGCTGATCTACTTGAATTTTTTCGCACAACCACCTCAGGGTTTACAGAGGACAGGTCCCAAAAAGAGAAAATATCCAGTGAGCGGCAGTTCTCTGGGCCAAAAGGCCTGTTGATGCCAGAGGTCAGAGGAGAATGGCCAAACTAGTTGAAGATGATAGAAAGGCAACAGTAACTGAAATAACCACTAGTTACAAGCAAGGTATGCAGAAGGCCATCTCTGAATAAACAACATGTCGAACCTTGAAGCAGATGTGTAACAGCAGCAGAAGATCACATAGAGTGCCACTCCTGTCAGCTAAGAACAGAAAACTGAGGCTACAGTTCACACAGGGTCACCAAAATTTGACAATCAAAGATTGGAAAAACCTTGTCTGGTCTGATGAGTCTCGATTTCTGCTGCGACATTCAGATGGTAGGGTCAGAATTTGGCATAAATGACATGAAAGCAATGATCCATCCTGCCTTAAATCAATGGTTCAGGCTGGTGGTGTAATTAGTGTAGGGGATATTTTCTTGGCACATTTTGGGCACCAAACTGAGCATCGTTTAAACACCACTGCCTACCTGAGTATTGTTGCTGACTGTGTCCATCCCTTTATGACCACAGTGTACCCATCTTCTGATGGCTACTTCCAGCAGGATAACACACCATGTCACAAAGCTCAAATCATTTCAAACTGGTTTCTTGAACATGACAATGAGTTCACTGTACTCCAATGGCCTCCACAGTCCCCAGATCGTAATCCAATAGAGCACCTTTGGGATGTGGTCTTCCAAGTCTACCAACATAGTGGAACTGGAATACAGAATCACTGGACTGCACAGCTATGCAGCTGGTGAACACATCTCACATAAAAGTGAAAAAAAAAAAAAAACCCAACTACTATCTTTAATGTAGGCTTGTGTTAAAATGCACAGTCCCTTTAATATAATGTTGACTGAAGGGTCTTTCAATATCTAAACTTAAAAAGCCACAGCGTTCTAACGGGTGACACATTTCTTATCTACAATAAACAAGGCAGAGTGTCTCAGCTTGTTAAACTATATTAAATATATAACCATGTCCCTGAGAGCGCTCCATGACACAGAATTCAAAAATTGTTGAGTTGTTTCAGAATACACTAAACTGGCCATGTCATTGTAGTGAAGGAATACAATGTGTATCCCATTGCAACATTATGACCCTTTTATTTATTTATTTTTAATACTTTTTGGGCACTGTTGAGTTCTATGGCTTGGAGGAGTATTTTAATTCAGGTTGTTGCTACAAAAATAATACTTGTGAGCAGGAGTAATGCATTGTGGGTTTAGGTGTCTTCAAGGGAATTTGTTGATGTAATAAAAACGTACAGTAACACCAGGCTTGTTTTTCATAAAGTATACAAGAGAGTATGTAACACCAAGTGGAAGACAGATCAATTTGAGGAAAATCACTGATGCAAGGAGATGGTGGCACAGAGAAGAGAAATGGTTAACAACAGTGGCAGGAGACGGGTGAGGCGGTGAAGGCTAGGGAAAATGAGATGGATGGAGGACGAAGCAATGAAGGGGTTAGACAAATGCTGAGAGGTGAGAAGGGTGACTGAAGTAGAAGAAGAGAGGAGTAATGAAGGGATGAGACCGTTAACAAGCTGGCCTGAGCGGTGAGAGGGCAGCGGGTGAGAACGAGAGAGATGAGAGGGAACAGAGGAGGAAAATGGAGAGCGGAGGTAGAGCAAGTGAGGGAGGGAAATACAGTAGTACAAGTGAAGAAGATGAAATGAGATGGACAGGAGTTAGATGAATAAAGTGAAAATACAGGGAAAATGAGACACCCAACGGCTGTACAGAGCAATGGGAACAAGACAGGAAGAATGAGAGGGCAAGCTTCCCTGTGTGGTCCTGACCAAGTGAGGCCATCCGTAATCCAACCAGGATGTTAATGAGCAGGTCGGGTAGAGGGGTGAAAGGGGGTGAAGGTGGGAGGGGGTGATGAATTGGACCAGACCACTATCCCCGATCTTTTATCTCTGCTTTGACAGGCAGCGTCAGAAGCCAGCATGCTGTCCTCAAGGCCCGCGATCCATTACGGCTCTACCTTCATTATGATCGATCCACTAGGAAACAACTTTACAGGGGGAAGTGGTGGTGATGGTGGTGGTTGGGGGGCACATAGGGTTCTGGGGTTAGATCTTACAGGACGTCATCATGCTGCCCAGTTTCAATTATGTTTCAATAGGTAAGCATTTAAATTTTAATTGCCTTTCCCTGTTAAATATTGCAGCTGAGAGCACAGAACACAATGGCAATTAAGAGCACAGGCCTGTTCTTAATATGTCTTTAGACTGAGTGCAAAACATATTTCTACCTTACTTTATTTAATGCAGATTTGACCACTGGGGTGTTTTTTGCAAACTGTTTATTCATTACAAATAGCTACTTACTTTTTCCCCCATCAGCTGTGCAACTGCAGCAGCTCTAGAATTCAGGTTCTGTTCAGTGTGATCACACCTTTAATGGCTCATTTATGCAAAGGCTCCGACAGTCTTCTGTCCATACTTTGTGTACATTTTATCCATATTTGTCCATGTTTTCTAAAAGTTTTCCTCCTCAGTCAATTGAACTGTTTAAATTTGCATATTTAGGTACATTTGTCTTAGACTGTGTCAGCTGAAGCCTGCTAGCTTCAAAAACACAATGTGTAACTATTTACGTGACTGAAGCAAGAAACTCTTCTACTGAAATGTATGTCTAGCTCGTGGGCTATTGCAAACATACAGAAGCGAAAGTTAGCTTATAAGCAACCTTGTTGGAAATGGGGAAAGTGGTTAGCTAGCTCGCTAGCGATATCATATGGCATTCTCACTGGGGATTTCAAGGGCTGCAACAATGTCTGTCCCCCTTTTTCCCCCTTTAAAGCTAACAATCTTCCTTTTAAAATTTTCAAAGTATTCAAATACATGAAAATGCAACACACTTTCATTAGCACCAACAATGGAACCTTGTGATGAAGCATGCATTATTAACAATGCATCAATAAGTACTTCATTTTACTTAACACATATAATGGTAACTTATGAAACTGCATGGGTTATTACTATAAGTTGTTATTACAGTTATAACTAGTTATAACTAGTCAAGAGTATCCATAAGACACATATAACTCATTTTATGTCACATATATAATGTTTTATGACTGCTGATATAGTGCATCAGGAAGCATTATGTGTGTATGTGTGCAGTCATAGAGCAATATAAATGCATTATAATTCAATATGAAGGGCCTTATACTAGATTATAGATATGGTCTTCATAGAAAGTGTTGGCAAAACTTTTGACTTTGCCCTCTAGGGCCATTTAGTGAATGTCTCTGTGCCAACATAAAGGACACATGGCAGTATGTGGGCAGTGATGGTCACAAGGTTTGAAATGAATAAATCTAATTTTGTACAGAAACGGGCTATAAATGAGCCTTAGGCTTCAACCTAGCTTTGTCTTTACTGTGCCTTTAGTGTTTAAGTTTTAGTCTTTCTCACTTTGTGTTCTTGTGACTTCCACGATGGGACTGATTTAGTAATGGTCAAAGTAAAGCTCCACAACAAAACGCCAACAGTTTACTCGCCAACAGATTTTTCTGATTTGGATTTGGCTGAGACTAAATTGGAAGCTCCCAAGACTCACTGCCAGAATGATGCATCACATCCAAACAGCCCAAAAGTGGTGGTGGAAGAGCTGGTTGAAATATCTGAGAAAATGAACATCTGTCTTCACTGGCAGCACCACTGACAGATGCTCATGCTAGTTTTTTGGAGGGGTTAATATTCTTTGGCTGTCACTACTTGTTTTGATCTCTTCTTTTTACTGTACTTTCATTCCATCCATCTTTCTAACCCTATTACCCCTCCCTGCCCAAAAAAATTACTAATTTTGTTTTCACAGTGTCTCTTTCTCTACCTCAGTCTGCCTCCACCCCCTCTTGTTTCAGGTCTGCCTGCCATAGAATCATTGAAGACATTGCTCAGAGGTTGCTCAGGGAGGTTTATGGAGTATTTAGTATCAGCAAGGGGCTCTCGCTTTTAATTTGCTTTTGTTTATCTGTTGTCTTTGTAGCTTTAGCACTGCCTAGACTTAATGCCTGAGCCTAAATGAGGGTGTTTATGTCTTGGAGTCTGGAGTTTTGTGGGCTAAAGCCCCCATGGTGGTTTTCACTCTGTCAAGACAGTGTATGTCTGAGTTTTTTAGCCTGTGTGTGCAAGTGTGTGATTGTGTATGTGAACGCCTCAGCTGATGCGGTTCTTGTGAAATTTAAATAGCTTTGCTGCACACTCGGGGGCGACAGTGGGGTCAGACATTCTGCTGACAGAATGTGTTTACCCCATTGAAAACAAATCTGCAAATGGTTATTTATTTTCATATACATCCAATTTCAGCGCCGCTGGTCTGTGTACTATCTGTATAAATGGTGAAGTAAAAAAACTGTATGTGAAGAGCTCTTTAACTCAAAGGATTTGTCTCACCTCCTTTGACCTATTTAAGGGAAACAGGCAGGAGATGCTGGTTCAAGTGATAGAGAACTGTTTCTAAATGATCAAGGAAGGAAAATCGTGTGCCTCGGGTAAATGTAATGGATGTAATGTTTTCAGACTGTCGCCATTCTTGTTTGGTGATTTTGTATTTTTCAATTTTAACTGAGTTTACACAGCTCTCTGCCTGCTTGATAATTCACAAGAGATAAAACAGAGGCAAAAGAGGCAACTATAATTCAGCACAAATGTCAATAATAGTCACTGAAATCTTTTTTCTTAAGACTTCAAAAACTTTCAAAGCAATGCTTGTGAGGTAGTCCGGGTTCAGCAATAGTTCAAGTATGGTAATAATGTTAAGCAGATTTATGCTTCTGTTTCAGTCACACCAAACTAAACTTACGGTTTACCACCCATATATGTATTTTTCATAGACAGACCATGTCATGCCTGCAGTAGCTCAGTCCATAGGGACTTTTGATGGGAACTGACCAAACATGGACTGGCAGCTGGAGAGGTACCAGCTTGCAGTCGAGGTGCCCTTAAGCAAGGCACTGAATGCTGAATTGCTCAGGGCACCCATCCATGGGCAGCCCCCTCACCATGACATCCTTCCATTCAATGCATGTATAGGTCTTGTTTGTGCATGTGTGCGTATTTTGGGCCTGTGCGTAAATGACAACAGAGTGAAAGGGGTAAAATAATTTGGTGCTCTCATCAGTATGTATGTGTACCCATAGGCATATTGTGATATCAGCAGTAGCTAAGAAATCTTGCATCAGTGATTTGTTAATTATTTTGTCTATGTTGATGCTGGATTTCTATTCAGCCAGCCCTATCTCACATGGAACTCGTCAAGTACCGTCGCTTGTCAAAGATTTCAGCATCAGATACTGACGTACAGGCGCACCTTTCATGGCAGCAGCTATTTCTGACATTGTGGGGCCTCAACCAGAATCTGTCAAATATCGTGATTCATCAGTGTTAGTGTCACTATTGTCTTGTAATTCTTTCATCTGTGTTTGACTATCACTGTTGTCAATTTATTTGTTTAGTTCAGTGGGGACAGCTCTACTCAGCTGATTAATAGCCGCAGCAAACTGATATGATGCTGATTTACATGAATATGTACGTAAAATGGGCACTAAATGTTACAGATCGTCTGTAATGCATTTTAATATGCTACTCCATTAAAATCAAAACAATTAGAGACTGTGAACAATCTGCTATATGGGTCTCATGATATAAAATAATGAATCAGAATTAGAATCTGTAACTTCCTGTACAGACTGATGTTCCGCTGGAAACTGTTTGACTTGACACCAGCTTTTTGTCACTACAACCAGCTGCTGCTGCCTGATGTTGTCCGCTTTCTAGGCAAGCTCATCTCAAGCAAGCTAGTAATATGCCTTTCACTTAAGTTGGTGGAAGGGAAAAACAAAAAAGTTGACATGGCAGTATTTTTGTTGGGATGTTGGGCCATCTTCTACATCTTCCACTTCCATACACTGACACTGGATAAAACAAGCACACAAATCTTTGTTCCCAATGCCCCAACATCAGTCATGTAGTTTGACGTCTGCATTAACTCTGATCAAACATGTTGTACAAAAAAAACACACTCAGCACAAAGCTAACAGTTCTTGTCAAGTCAGTGGTATCTCTGTAACCATGTAGTCAAGTTTGCAGAGCCTCTCTAACATGCTGATACTGAATTAAAATCCAGTTTTAATGCTCTTGAAGATCCACCAGTGCTGACAAACACCCAAAGTTTAGGAGATTCAGTTGTTTCCTCTTCCTTTGCACAGTCATATCTATTCACTGTCAAAGTCATCATTTGTCTCCATGAAATTCAGCAATACAGATTCTTATACCTGCTTTCATTTCCGTGATTAAATAGAAGTAGAAGAGAGTAAACACACTCCCACAGCCCTTTCCTCTGCCAGCCAAACCTAGATGATATCCTCAAAAGAAGCTGCCAAATTAATCAAATCTCCTCCTTTCAGGAGAAGCCCAGTGCTGGGGGAGAACCTGATGTAATCACTTACACACAGTGTGTGTGCGTGTGTGTGAGTCCACTTCGCACCATGAGATTCGAAGGAGAAGCTGCCGGAAGCCTGAGGTTTTGGAGAGGTGTGGGGGGGCTGTTGGAGAAAGGCTGGAAGCAGCAGCAGCAGCAAATGTTTATCATATCACGCACACATGCACACACACAATGTTACTGACACATTTCCCCCGACAGCTATGATGAGCCAAGCCGATTCATGCAGAAAATTGTTAGCTTCCTCCCAACCCCACTTCAGCTCAAACGGATTTTTATCTTGGTTACATCCTCCTCATACCCCTGATATCTGCCTGCCTCGGATTCCTTCATCCTCCATGTCTACATCCCTTTGGTGTTCCCTCTTTCTCTCCGCTCCGTCCTCCATCCTTTTCTCTCTGCTTTTCCCACTTAATGGTGGGTGCGCTCTTTCCATGAATGGACAGAGGGAGCGATGGAAGCAGGGAAAATGAGACACAAGACAAGAAGCCAGTCTGGAGCCGTGTCTGGCACCTTTTCCCCGGCGATATCAAAGAGAGAAAATATAGAATCATATTATACTTTAACTGTATTTTCCCTCAAAATGGAGCTTGATGTGGGGAAGAAGAAAGAAGGCTGCAGGGACAGTACTGACAAAATGGATTACAATCACCAGGAGAGATGAATGCAGAGCTGAATACCCCGTCCCTTTGTGAGTGAATTGCTTCTTAAGGCATCATGGTATAGCAGGCCTACGATGTGAGAAAGACGGAGGGGCTGAAAGTTAAAATGATTCAACATTATGCAAATAAGGATGAACTTCTCTTCAAACTACCGTAGCCTAGTCATTTCCCTTAAAAATATGAAAAAAGTTTTATCTTCACCAGCTGTGGAAAAGCTGTGGAGTTCCTGTGATTCCTCTTTTATACAAACTTTGCATTCAAGACTACAAAGATAAGCAAAAATGAAATGCTGCTTGCCACAAGCCACCCAAACTCTTCACACCAGTCGCCAGCATGAAAAGGTGGCACTGTACATTTCTGCAACTTACAGATATACATTTATACCTTTGTACATTTATGCATCCTATTAATGTTTTTCATTGGGAGATGGACAAGATGTTAGGTGCTGTGATACCTAGGCGAAAATAGCTGCCAAGCTGCAGACGACAGCAGACCACTGTTCGAGACCAACAAAAAAACTGAGTGTACCACCAAAGCTAAATATTTAAAGTCAAAGCATGATCTTTTCCTAGCTACAGTCAAGTGGTTTTTGTGCCTTAACTTGACCACATGTTACCATAGCATTGTTGAGACTTTGCTAAAAAGTTTAACATACCCGTTTCATGACATACAATGTTACATATCAATGGTTTGTAGAAACATGCAATTCAGACATTTTGGTTGACTTGTTACAGGGTTGCTTGTTTAAGCTAGTGCTTGCTAACAAACAAGACTTGCCAATACTTCCAACACTGAAAAGATTTAAGGGTTGGTGGTTTACCTCCAACTTGAGCAAGACAATAAACCTCAAATTGCAACACATTATCACCCTGACCTATTCACATATCAGTGTTTGGTCAAGGACTTTCCACATCCAGATACAACATGCAAGGTACCCTGGCTGTGTTAGTTGTTGACGTTCTGGGACGCTGTGTCAAGTTCTGCCTGTTCTATACATTGTCTTCAAAAATACACTTCCGTTTTCACAGGAAATTTACTGTTTACATACAGTCTCTTTCAAAATAAACACACTACATCAATACAACACTGCGGATTAATGTTTTTTTTTTCCTTCAACTAGTAATACATGTAGTTGGGTTTAGGGTAACAAAAGCACATGGTTAGGTTAATGAAAAAAAAAAGGGTTTGGCTTTATAATCTTACGGGAGATGAACACTGCTCCCTCAGGTGAAAAGTGGTGTTTATTGGACCCATCCACCACTGCACCCATCTTTCACTGCCTTAACTTTCGTTCTTCTTCCATCGCGTTTCCCCCTGATGCTGCTGAGTGCGTCGGTATCTGATGTTGCAAGTCACTGCCCAAGTGCTGGATTTCAGCAACGACTTGCAAATTGTTCCTTCGGCCGTCTGGCTGTAGGTGAGGGCAGGGGTACTTTCAGACTTGAGCCAAAGCTACAAAACTGGCTACATGAAACACCAACTCTCAGGTGTATAGTTGAGCTCAGCTCTACACTCTACACACAAAATTCCTGTTTTGACAGCTGTTGCCACTGTGACCTGGAGTCACACACTGAACAGTACAGTGCAGTCCAAAAGGATGTGGACAGTTTTGGTTTGTACATGTACTTCAGCAC
Organism: Cephalopholis sonnerati; assembly: GCA_019142605.1. Lineage (NCBI taxonomy): Eukaryota > Metazoa > Chordata > Actinopteri > Perciformes > Serranidae > Cephalopholis > Cephalopholis sonnerati. Next base: position 10,283,405 of record JAGQAX010000017.1, on the reverse strand, counting down.
TTAAATTTTAAATGTGACAATGACTATGATGTGGAAGCGCTGACATCCTGGCATTCTGTCTAATCATTGCTTTTATTTGGAACATTCCATTTTTACTAGGGGTTGCAAGCCCTGAGGGCTGAAACCTATTGTTTTTGTTTTTTATTATCCATCATTCTAGATATTTAAGAATGATTAGAATTAACTAACATGTATATCTTCAAAAGTCTTCACTGACATACAACCAAATTGACACAGACATTCTTTGGATACTAGATATCACATTCCAAATGGTGTTCATTTCATCTCATTTTACCAAATATCACAAAAATATTTGACGATATACCCAAAATAAGCAGAATGATGAGAGATTTGGGTTTTTTTTCTTTAGATTTTTATCACCAGTGCTTTAACTGTTATTGATATCTTATTGCTTTTTGAAGATATTGACCAATAAACTTTAGAGGGGGCGTGGCTCTGCAAATGACTCCACAACCAATCATCACAAAACTTGCTAGCAATGTCTAAGAGGTACCAGGAACCTAAGGGTTCATTCAAATTGACCACTAGGGGGCACAACACATGCAAAAAAAACTGCTGGGGACAATACAGATCAGACTAGAAATCAGAAATTGATTGTCAGTCATTACAAAATATTATATATTAATAATAACAATGATCCACATGTGTTAAATTATTCTGAATTCAGTCAATAGTTGGCCTTTCACAAAATTTAGCCATGAATCGGTGAGGGTTTGTTCAAACAACATCAAACTGAGGGGACTTTTTTAACCAAGCCATTAAAGTATGTTCCAAAAATGTTTCTGCCGTCGACCAACAGGAAGTGACAGTGTTTCTTAAGAAGAGCATGGCCCCGTAGAGATTTGGACGTTAATGAACGAGTACCTGTCCTAAACTGCGAAAGGTCTTGATTCTCCCCAGCTTTCAGCTATGAAAGGTCCATGCTGGCTTGAACTTAGAAATTGCTGCCTGCAGCTATATTTATAATCATATTTTGAATGAACTGACTTTTGTTTGTAATGAAGTATCTACTTTGTGGTCTTACTAAATCAAATTCCATCATATTCGTCTACTACAGCATACATATCTGCTCTGTAAATGACTTTGCCTGTTTTCTCCTTTGAGAAAAAAAAATCTGCAACCAAAAAGAGGAATTCAATATAATTTCATTAACTCGATGGAAAACCATTAGGTATCTATCTACACAGATGAAGACCTTATTTTTATACAGCCAATGAAATTGTTGACATTATTTTAGACTGCAGAGAGAAATGACTAGATGTGATTTCAGTTGGACATTAAGGAAATGATCTGAATACCTTTCCCTGACACTAAGGCTGCACTGCATGCAGTGAGAGATGGATGGATGGATGGATGGATGGATGGAGTCTATACATGGAGGATTGATGACGATGACATTTTGTCGCAAAAGTGAAGTTTCAAGGTGTCTAAATTTTACAAGAAAGCTTTGCCAGCTAAATTCCATCAAGAAATTGAAAAACATTGTCAAACTAAAGGGTGATGGAAACATTGGATGTCATTGAACGCATGACCTTTTGAATACTGACTAAAAGCAGTGTCGCACCACCTTCCACTTGCCTCTAAAACTGCAGCACAAAGACTCCTATTTTAGAGTTTCTTCACATATAGTTTTTTGCTTATTTTGTTATTTCGCTCTCTGGTGGGGATATGTGTATATATAGAAACAATTTTTCTTTCACCGGGCTTTAATGTTAGGCCTTTATCTGTGTGTTTCTTTCAGATAAAGCAGCACTCATGAATACAGGGGGAAGCTCTTTTTCCTACCTTTGTTTTGCTCCTCTAAGCATCTGCCATCAATAACACATGGTTTTCTAGGGCTATGGATAATTGTTGTTATTCATCATCATTGCTGGAGAATAGCATTAAAAAAAAGCCAGTGAGCAGGTGGAAAACCCACAGCAAGCAGACTGATGTCTGACACTGGTTTTTCACTTTACACGAATGAAAATTATGTTGCAAGTGCAAAGACATACAGTGTAACTTAAAGCAGCTCCCAAAAACATACACTTTATCATTTACATTTACTTTTAGATTATTTTACTGCTTTGTTTTGTCTCTATCTTTGGCTCCAAACCTTCAAGGGACATCATGCAAGGTAAAGGTCAGGTTGATAGCTTAGCTCGCAGTAGCACTAAATAGTTGATCCACTTGTGTGCTTGTTGTCATATAATCACTACAGACCTTTTTCACAATATTTTGGCTTGTCATAGTAGAGAAAGCACAGGTCTTACAAATAACATTGAGGATGGACCTGCTTTATTTAAGTGTCTCAGTAAGCCATGACAGTGTGACAGTAAGTCTGTATGATTTAGACCAGGAACCTGAAATTGAAGCAGCTAATGCCAGACTTTATACCAAATGTCAAATGTCAAAATAAATTCACGAGAGCTTTGCAAGAGTTTTGTGGATCTTGATCATTTGGTGTAAGGTGGTCATTAAACACAGTCCAAGCTTTCTTAAGTCAGTCATTTTCTCAATTTAATGTTCCAATAAAATAAAACATGATTAATATTATCATAACATTTTTTCTTGGCTCATGCAAATAGTGAAGTTCAATGATGTAAACATTGTCAACAACCAATGGCAGCGCTCTGTCTCGTACCAAACAGGAAGCAGCAACCACAGTCAGTAAACATGAGGGGGACTCCAGGGAGGTGCAAGCACATGAGCAAGTCTCTTAGATTGTGTGAAAGGAGGAAAAACTGGTGGAGTTGTGGAGTGAACAAGTGTTGGTGTTAAATTCTGCCTGAATCTGAACCACCAACAAGTGCTTTTCTTAATTTTTGAAAGGGTTTGTCTCTTATTTGAATATCCTTCTTCCACTAAAATAGCACAGCTCACCAAAAGAAGCTGGTAGTGAATTGAGGCATTATATGCCAAATTGACAAGAATACTCCTGACATATGTTACGCTGCTATGCTAGACCTGGCTCGTAAAACGTCATCAGCCTGTAACTTAGTGCCTCTCCGTACGCGTTGCATTAGACCTGAGCCATGTGCCTGGACTTCCCTGAGTTGACCTTCCCTATCTGGGGGTGTGTGTGGTTGAATTACCGCCAGGCCACCATTCTTGCTCCTGGCAACCAGCTCGCTCTGACTGGAGCTCGCTCTTCTTCATGGTTGTTCAGAGTGAATGTGTATTTATATAGATAATTCATAGTGTTGTGTCAAACACTTTCTCAGTCTCTTAAGTCTCCAGAATGTCTTGCCTCCAGCGTCTCCCTCGTGGCGTGCCCACTCAGGTCAATGGCTTGTCCAGTTCTCCTTCCAGGTGCAGGCTAATTGTGGGTAATGAGTCATTAACACCAACCCCCAAGTGTGACGTCAATGCTGACCCTGCCTCCTACCTAAACCACACCCACAAGACATTCATTAAACTATCAATAAAGCTATCATAACACATATGACACCTTTTATTTGGGGTTTCTAGAGTTGTGTTTGTGAATACATGTAAGGCAATGTTAATGTGTTTCTTAAAGGGAGTTTGGAGTAATATTTTCCACCATTAGCGAGATGAGAAATAATCTCAAAAGCAATCTTCATATCTGAATCGTTTTCAGATAAGTTAAGTCTTCTAGTGTATAGGCATGAATGACATTCAGCAATAATTTGATTATTTGCACCTGTGCTTTTCCTAATGCGATGTGTCAAAAGGTCCTCTGTAAAAAAGGCCTACAAGCTTTAGGTTTGACTGTGCGATTGTATGTTTGAATAAAACAACATCAACACAATTTAGACAGTTCTTTAAAGCTGCTTTGATCAGTGTTGAATACCAATGTTATTCTGTATCTGCTGGATGAGTAAACAACAACGGTTTCGCCATATGGTGATAATATATCAATGTTGTGTTTACAGCTTGTTTCCACTGCCCCCAAGTAGCCAAACAATCAATTAAAAATAGTCTCAGATATTTCCCTACTCATGCATTCCAAACAGTCTGTAGTAGTCTTTGGAGGAAAATCTAATCAAATACAATGAGAAGCTATGATCATGAAGGTTGTAAAGTACTTTGACAGGAGGCTGACTTGCTACAAATCTTTATTTAGTTTCCTTCTCTTCGAGTCATCTTTCCATTTTATAAGGTTGCACTGATTACATTCAATCATAGTAATATAGTGCTGCATTGTCAAAACTAAATAGAGACACAAGAACATAGAAACTCTGCAAGTTGATTTAAAAAATTTATCATGTTTTCCTTTAATGCAGTTTTACTATTTTATCAAGGACAGTTGTGTTGTGCCCTTCACCACTGATTACTCTCTTACAGTACAAACAGCTAGCAAGGCTACCAAAAAAATAGCCTTTAGCATTTCACAGTGTTTCTCAGATGACTTGTATATCAAGCAGTTTTGATAGGTCTTCTGTATTTCCTTGGATTTTCTCACTTTCGGCTTTTCTCTTTGATTTTAGTTAAGTCTACTCTTCGTCTTTTCGGTTGTGTTGAATATTTCATGTGAATCCTCTCCTAAGGTGCACTAAGTGTTACCTATGTAGTTTCTGGTTAAACAAACCAGATGTACCAGTGTTAAAACATCACATTTCAAATGATTTGATGTATTGGTCAGAGGCAGAATCAACTGTGCTGTATCAATCATTAAAAGAGGCTTTACAAACAAAACTTCATTTGAAATAAACTTTGATGGATGATTACTTTAAAGGGATAGCTTGGATTTTTTGAAGTGGGGCTGTATGAGATACTTAAACATAGTCAGTGTATTACGAACAGCAGATGGCGGTTGGCATGCTCCCTGTTTAGAGAAGCAGACAGGACTAGCAACCCCGAAGCCTCAGCAATGCATTACTGTGAAATGGGGTGTTCAGCAAAATGTATTTATGCCATTTAAAAGAACCTAAAAAAAATAATATCAGTCTAAGTGGATGCTATAATGAGTATACTTTCCCTGCTTTACCTTGCCGGTAGACAGTCCTTTCCTTTGGCGCTGCATTTTATCAACTACATAATATATTCTTACGCGAAAACACTTAACAGTGCCATGCACTATATTACACTGCAGGTACAGCGGTGCTCTCACAGACATGAGCAGCGTAGGTGAATCTGAAATACTTTCCTTAGATTTATACACTTGAATACATTATAATATGTCATTGTTGTAGCATAATGCCTCTGGGTGTTAATTCTCGGTTCGCCACTTCAAAAGTTCATCAGTTGGTTTTATAGATCGTTACAGTAAGTTACGAGGGTGTTGGACCCACATGAGCCCAAACTGGCCTCAAGTTAAATCATGATGAAACCTTTGCTGTCTCACTTATTTTGTTGCTGAGACAGAGAGTAAGTTAGGTGAGCTGACTAGAGACCTTTAAAATATATCACATCGACTACAATGTGATGACACACACACACACAGACACACACACACACACACACACACACACACACACACACACACACACACACACACACACACACACACACACACACACACACACACAACAGGACAGTTGGGAGCATGAGAGCCAAAGAAAACCTTGACAGAAAGGGAAGATTTCATTTACATTCACCTCTTCTTTTCCTGCTCTTTTTCTTCATGTCTCTTCACTTCCTGCTTCTTTTCTATTCTTTCTTCACAGTTTGAGTAAAGGGGTTTGAATAAAATGTCATACCTTCAGTGCATTTTTTTGCCCATATTCATAGAAGGCACATTCTGTGGAGCTTTACCATTATGGGTTTCAAATGCATCTCATACACACCCATACAATGGACTTAAAATAAAAAAAGTTGTAGAAGTCTCTAATAGATTTTTTAAGTGTCTTCAATTTTTGTATGTGTGTGTTAGTCTGTGTGTGTGTGTGTGTGTGTGTGTGTGTGTGTGTGTGTGTGTGTGTGTGTGTGTGTGTGTGTGCGTGTTGTAGAACAAGAGGTCCAATATCATAAAAAGGGCAGTGTGACCCTATCAGCACTGATGCTTCCCAATTTTGATGTACAGGCCAATGAATCAGGGAAGATGGACAGTTCTATTGGTTCTCTCATCAATATGTTTCCCCACAACACCGCTGTCTTTTCACCCAGAAAAAGCTCCATTAATACCAACAGCCTTTTGACCTCTAAAGGAAATACACTGACAAACTGCCACTAACACACACTACAGTAAATGCATACACATGACACATGACATATCACATGACATAACTGGATTACTAATTTCTGCTGGCAGTAGCTCAGTTCATAGGGACTTGGCTTGGGAACCAAGACGGCTCAAGTCCCCCACCCGCACCAAAATATGGAGCATGGACTGGCAGCAGGAGAGGTGCCTGTTCACCTCCTGGGCACTACCGAGATGCCCTTGAGCAAGGCACCAAATCCCCAACCGCTTGGGCCGCCTGTCCATGGGTAGCCACCCCCCACTCTGACGTCTCTCCTTTTTATGCTTGTATAGGTCCTGTTTGTGCATGTGTGTGTATTTCGGGCCTGTATATGTATATGAAAACGGAGTGAAAACATTGAATTTCTCCTTTGGGATTAATAGAGTATATTTTAAAAAAATAGAAAATTAAATTGAATTAAAAGCGGGATATAGGAGCCTAGATGACTGTAGCATACATTCTGAAAACATACAGTGGACTTTAATGTGAAGTCCACTACGCTTGGACTAATTTTATTTATGGTAAAGACAGATTTTTTTTTCCCATGAAAGTGCCGTACAAGTTCAATGTGTCTGTGTTGGAGGTATCCTGCATTGGAATTGACTACAGTATACTTTTGGAATGACATGGAAAAACACATCAATGATTTCATCTGATGGATATCTGGGTAGGCTATAGGACAAAATTTAGACATTAATGAGATTCGGACCTTTGCTGGGAGGAAATTTTAGTAACTGGTCCTCTTTGAATTTTAGTTGAAAACCTTTTATCTTTAACTTTAATGTTTGCAATGTTTTTACTTTAAACTTCATAGTTATACTGAATTTGTTAATACCGTGATGCCCCAAAAAAGAAGAAAAAAAAAAAAATATATATATATATATATATATGTAGGATCATTTTTGTGGCTATTTTTCTCAGCAAGTACACAAAATGAAAGAAGAGGTTATAGTATCGAGGTGTAAGGCAATCTGAGTGAAATGTTAAATTCTCCATAAATTAATGATTTTTTTTCCCCTCTGGCCTCAGCAATGACACAATTTTCCTACAGGGATTAATGATGTTTCATCTTATCTGACATCCACATGTGCATTCATGCAGTATAAACACAACCTGTTATACATATGGGTATATTTCTACGAGCATATACAACCATGCAATAACACATATGCATGCACATACATAAACATGCACTTCTCATCTAAAGAGATGCTCTTTCAGTATTTCAGGGCGGCTCACAGCTCGGCTACCCCCCGGCTTGAAGACAGGCAGTTCGATGAAGCATGGAGGATCAAGGCTGTACCAGAGAGCTAAGATTCTCTGCTGAAAAATTAATGACCAAATACAGACATCTACATCATGTAAACACTACAAATAAGATGTCTCTATCAGCACAGAGCGGAAACGTAGACGGTTAACGATCTTGTTTTTATGGGTGGTGCTGAACAAAGGCAGCAAGCCTGAATTATGCAGCAATCTCAGCAAAATGCATGAGCTGGTTATAGCTAGTGTTGCTCCTAATGTGAGTTTCTTGTGAAAACAAACCCTGTGAGTACACACATTGACACATACATTCACACTGATGCTCATTCATGCGTGTTCTCGTAGACACACAAGAACACAGATACACAAATTTGCACTTAACACACAGTGCTGGGGAACCTACGGCATAGCTTTCCTCTGGGGAAATATGGAGTAAAGTTTCTGCGCAAAAGCAATTTAAACTTTGTGTATAAAATGATCATATCTGCAAATGCAATGTCAAATAATGCAAAATACCACTGATTAATGAGGCTTACAAAGGGGGCTTAATTAAGACATGAAAGGGTTTAAGCAATAAAAGATAACTGAAAAATAAATAGGATGAAAACTTGCAATTTCTTTTCTTTCTTGAAAGCTAACAGTCAGAGGCAGTTATAGGCCTGGTTCTTACAGCTTCACTGGGCATGTTTGTAATTGACACTGAGTGGTGTCAATTTAAAGTCTGAGCACTTTTATATAACTTTCTGTCAGTAAACAAGTAGCATGATTGAGTCATTCTTTATTAATCACAAGCAGCAACACTGATTATGGTGCTCTTTTGTGTGCTGGTGTTATGTGTAATGTATGAGTGGCTGATGTGCAATACTGTTATATGTAATATGTGTCTTTATGTTTATATGGTGTATGGTTCATTCCTTATGGATTATTATTGTAAAGCAGCAATACTTGTGCAGCTACTGAATCCAAAACAAATTTCCCTACGGGGGATAATAAAGTGCATCGTATCGTATCGTATCGTATCGTATCGTATCGTATCGTATCGTATCGCATTGTAACAACCACAAGTAAATGTTCGAGCCAGTACAGAGGTGCTTTAACTTGTCTCAAATCTAATACTTATGTACTTACACTCACTAATTTGGGAATAAAAGTGCATTCACGCTGAGAAGTATGGCACAATGCAGTGTACTTGGATGGTGCACTCATAACAGTCAAAAAGTTGAGTTTTTTAACTTTGACACTTCTCACCCTCAATGGTTGCCATGTTGCCTGGGTAGGGCAATTGTGCAGGACCACAAACATGCTTCAACTTGTAAAAATGTTGGCTGAGGCGATCACTTCTTTGCTGAACACCAAAGCACTGTACTGTTATACAACAGTATTTTTCGCTACCAATATACTGTTGTCGGATAGAGGCCATCAGTTTATTGGGTTAATTCTGTTATAATTTAGCACTGTGAATGACAACGCAGTGCTAACGCTAATGGTACATTTTGTCACCAGGCATTAACATTACATGGTGTTGTGGTGTAAGCTCTACAATCTATGGCTGTAAGGTACATTTGGTGTTCATGCATTCAACCAATAAATACAGAAGAAGTCAAGAGAGCAAACAAGTAGATATAGCTAGCATATATTTGGACAAGTGACAATCGTTCATCAAATGCTGGCAATAATGCTGCGCCAAGTTGAAATTTGCCAAGCAGAAGAAAAGCTGCCAGATCTTGCATTAATAATTTCCCTGTGGTCTGCAATGACCGTGTTTGATTTGAGACACTACGCTGTCAAAATGTGCGCACTAACTATGTAAGTAAGAACATAGTGTACGCAGGGTACTACTGTACATGTAAGTATACTAACTGAGGTTTCTGATTTGAGACACAGCAACAGGTTTCTGTTTGCTTTGAAGAAAGTGCATTTTGGATTATTAAACAGTGTCTCAGACCATTTTTAACTTAGCTCTTGGTGAATGTAATTGCTCTTGAAACAAACTGGGGACCCTAAATTGGTCCCAATTACACGTCCCCAATGTCCACAAATAAGAGGTTTAAAGTCTGAAATTGGTCTCCAAATGTTATGTACTTTCACACACACACACACACACACAGTATGCTTCCTTGTACAGTATACTACAGTACACCTGTGTGCCCTCATCACCATATTGCCGTCCTCGTCCCTGCCGGCAGCCTCAGGAGAGCAGCTAGCTCTGTCTGCTCTTGTTTTATACATAACCAGCAGGCTAATCTAATTACTCTGTGATGGAGAGCAGTCAATTTCACAGTCAGCCAGACACTTCTGCTGCCTAAAAATTGGGGCCACCCAAGTTTGATATATGAGGCAATAACCTGTAATGTAATGAAGTCACCTTCAGACCAAGACCCCTGTCATTGAAATAATAATGAATTATAACAAGTATAATAGTATTTGGGTTTGACACGCTGAGACTCTTTTGCTGTCTCTATCTCTCTCCCCTACACTCTGTCTTCCTTTCTCTCCCTCACTCCTGGTTGAAATAGATTTTTTTTTTTTTTTGAGATGCAATATTAAGGTGACTTTAAAGTTCATGGGCGAGCCTGTTGAGTGGGCAGTTTGACTGTGGGCCTTAAATGAGAGGCATATGCAGAGTGTGAAATGTCAAACACCTCCAACACTCATAGTTCAAACTAATTTACTTAAGCAAGGTGGTGGGCCATAAAAACCAAATCCTGGTCTTGTCATCGTAATAGTAATGCTATATTTAAAGTGATGAGTTCAGTAGCTTTATGAGTTGGCAAAATGTCTGCTTATGCTGTGTAGCAGAAGAGAATCGGTAAAATGCAGCCTAGCTGATGATGTGGTGCGACTCTTTGCAGAAAAGTTGAATGGACTGATTTCTCATTAGATTCACCTTATCCTAGATTAAAAAAAAACACACAAAATAAATATCACGAGAAGCAAAATGTATGTAATGAATAAATGTGCAATATGAAAGTAATTGACAAACTAACAGAAATATCTGCTCGTCCCCTCTGCTCAGCTCTACAGAGCATTTTAATGTCATTTAACCCATTGTTTTGTTTTTTTACTTTTTTCTTTCCAACACAGAAACCGCTGTATTCCATTAAAAAGCCCCTAAAACCCACTGTACACTACCTGTGCCACAACAAACCTCCCACAGTCAGACAAAAGGACTAGCTTGTTGTTGGTGGAGACTCAAACTGAGCTAAAAGAAGTGTTAATATTTGAAATATATTCATTAAGCGAACAAAGAGGGCTTACACCTATTTATACTTCTGCAGAGTTGCAGAAATAGTCTGTGGGGCTCACAGAGAGCCACAGAGATGCCAGGATTTCAGGGCGAGTACCTCACATCCGTTAAAACAACAACAGGAAGCATTGAAGAAAGGCTAGTAGAGCATGTTAGAAGATATTATCATCTGTATGATCTCTCCTCTACAGAGTAAAAAAGTTAAATGTGGTCTTGTAAGTAGAGCTGGAGAGTGATGTTGGAGAGTGTACCCGAAAATGTAAGCTTCCGACAAATTCGTAAAAATTAAAAGAGAAAGTTAGCAAAACAGTGAGAATGAAGGGGGGTACAAGATCCTGGCCTTTTATGTAATCTAATGCTGTCCTGGCTTCTCCCCTTCATCAAGCATAGAGAAACAAAGGGCTATTGTGGAGCTACAATGGAAGCAAGTCATGCAAACTTTTATACTAGTTTTGTTTCGTTAGATACATAACAACACATGCAATACCCGATCCAGTGCAGTACCATATATGGCTGGCGTGAGAGAGGTGCCTGCACCTGCTACACAGAACGCAAAGTATCACAGCCACAGAGGTACAAATTAAGCATTTGACTGCTTTTTTTCCAACTCAATAAGAAGTCAAGCTACTATTTGCTAAAGTATTTGCGATAAGAGGTGATAATATGTCAGTGTTGCGTTTACAGCCTTATGTACTGCCCCAAAGTGGCCAAGAAATTAATGAATTTAGGATGTCTTAAAAGTCCAGTATGTAGGATTTAGTGGCATCTTTAGTGAGGTTTCAGACTGGAAACTTCTCCCATGTGCCAAGCATGTAGGAGAACTACAGTGGCCCTATCTAGAGCCAGTGTTTGGTTTGTCCCTTCCGGGCTACTGTGGAGCACACAATAATATAACTAATGAACATAGTTATGAATCTCATATATAATTTCTGCCCATAGATGTCCCTGTATCCTACACACCAGACCTTTAAACCTCAATATTTCTCAATATTAAACTAATTCTTTTTCATATTTTGTAGCCTTAGCCTAAACCTAATCACATGCAGGATATGAACCTGAGGTCCGAGTTATTGTCGACAGTGGTTGTGATAGATTTATGCACAATTTTGGTTCCTGTGACAACTTAATTTCAGAGTAAATCCAAGAGCACTTATGGAGCCCCTGTGTTCATTTTCTCTCTTTTACTTTCTTTCTTGAATACAAAGTGTATTAGTGTTAGAGTATCTTAATTAATATTAATGGTTTTCCAGTAAGCGTTGTTAATTCACTCTTCTGTGTTACATGTTTTTCATTTAAATGATTAGATTTAATGAGTCATTATGCGTGTTGGAAATCTGAAACCAAATGGATTTAGTTAAATGACTGAACAGGCATATATAATTCTGCTGTGGCTCTCATAGGAGTTTTGTGGGATTTCTCTGGTAATTATTAAGATGTAAACAGTAAAGAGTTATTGACTCTGTTTTTGTCTTTAGACTATTGCTAATAAAGTAAGTGGCTGACTTTGGCACTGTGAAATGTAAGGACAAGATTATTTTGTTGATCTCTTCCTAGATTCCCTCTCATTTTCTTTCAAAGTACAAAATAAAACCCAATAACTGGTGTAATTAACTATAATAGTCACTCTATTTAGTATGTTTTGATTTTAGGAATTGGATACATAATCCTAGCAAATTTACGTGGGAGCTCCATAAAAGATTTTCTTGAAGTTTAAACTGCCATTACTGACATCTGACTGCTTTCACATTAGATGCCATCAAACTCTCTTTTGAAGTTATATTCCAATGCTACAAGACATAAATACCAAAGTACTTTCTTTTACTGGTAGGTTGAGGGGTGGAGATGCATGTGTTTATTCGCACAATAAACACAGATTAAGGTTATGTCCCTTTAGCCATTGGTTTTTGGTCTGACATTACAAAAGGTTAAACAATTAAAATCATGAAAAATAATAATGATCAAAAGAGCCATTCAAACTGAACTTAACCACCCTGGTCATTTTTAAAAATTCATTTCTGCAGGACTTTACTTCAGTTCAGCTTCTCGTGTCATTGTTTAGTTGTGAACATACTCAATATTCAAAACAATTACAATTCCTATTTAGCTTCACAAAAAAAAAAAAAATCTAATCTCAAGGTTCACTTACTTGCTTATTCCAAAGTGTTCAACCACATGTTATAGTCTTCATCAGCTTATGGTGTTTGCACAGTTAGAGGCAACAGGCACAGATGATGCAACAACCTGCGGGATCAATCACTGTTATTTTGATCCGTGCAGTGATGAAATGCATTATTCATTGCTGTCTGTTAATGCAAATGATAGAGCACAAGCAAATCCAAACCTCTCATTACCTTCTTTATACTAAACAAGAACTGGGTTAACATAATTTAAAATGATTATCCTAAACAATGCAACATATTCACTTGCTTTATGTATAGTTGACAGTATTTTCACTGATACTTTGTAACCTTTTTGAGTCAAACTTCATATTTGAAGACATTCCTTAAAGATCACGCAAGCTCCCCTTTTCATAAAATGAGGTAGAAACCACCTGGGGTTTGTTTTCAAAATAGACAGATGTGCCCAACTGCTGGCTGTGTGTTCCTGTGTTAGCAAACAAAGTCCTAATTTATATGTGAAGGGAATAAATAACATTGTTTGTAATATGGCCATCCACTGTTTTTAACTTTGGAGGTACAAGGTTTTCATCTGGCTCCAGTGATGTTCTTATTTTTAACAATGGCTCTGCACAAGGCCACTGCTTACTTTAGATGTAGTGAACAACAGCACTGTGGGTTTCAACTGTGGAGAGGTGAAACTCAGAAAGAGAAGCGACCTGACAGGTGCATGTAGACCAGAGCAATGATCAGGCCTGATTTTTTTTAGGCCTGATTATTGCGAAATGAACCCACATAACCTCTGTCCAAGCCCAAGCCAACTCAGATTTCCACTTTAAAAATGATCGTTTTTCTTTTTTTTTTCTTTTAAATATTAAAGCGTTTATTAAAAGCTAAAATCAACGTAAGTCTTTGTGCGGTAGCAGACATTCTTGACCTGATCTCTGACATGTGCCTTCCCCTAGTGAATGTTCAGCACAGATCAAAAACTGTCATATGCCATATATAATAACCAGAGACTATATAACATTTCTCCTTATCAATGAGAGGCAGGAGTTGTGATGGGTTCATGGCAACACAGCCCAACAGGGAACTGGTGCAAACTCAACCCAATGCAAGCCCGGCCCGGCTCAAACCTGGCAGGCTGGACCCAGTTGGGATTGGGCAGAGAATCAAAGCTCTAGTGTAAATATTGAGATTGAGGACATTTTTGTAAAGTGAGGACATTTTGACCAGTCCTCATATACAGACAGACCTTAAAAGGTTTAGGGTTCAGACTTTCAGGATTTATCCCTTTACATCAAATCAACGCATTACAGAGGGCGTAGGCTCTGTGTCAACGTAGAGCCTTCGCCATACCCTACAGTGTCGCCTGACGTGCACCTCCCCAGAAATGTAACTATGCATCGCGGCGACGTAGACTTGTGTATTTTTATAACCTGAAACCATTTCCCTCAGTGGAAATGAAGCTTTTATTCACTTCAATTTCACAGATAAGAAACAATGAATTGTGAAGACAATAAAGCCTCCACAAAAATAGCATTTTAAGTCTTGTGTTTCATTTATCCTTCAGGGATTTATACTTCAGGATTTATCGTGGCTTCATACGAGCAGAGGAAATCTCTGCTCATCGCTAAGCTAATTTGTACAATGTAAAATGCCATAGGCTTGTGCTAATGACATTTGCATGTTATAACTGGTTGGAAAACGTGTTTAGTATAAGACAGCTATTTTGTCGGTGAATCTTATGAGCTGTAATAGAGCTGAATTTTGTAACATTACCTTTGTTAAATGTTACTGTTGTCCCTGGCTCTATATGCGTAGAGAGGAGTCCGCTAGCTGCTAGACCAATGTATGGAATGTAAAAAGCCATAGGCATGTGCTAATAACATTATCATGTTGTATTTGTGGGGAAAATGTGTCCAGCAAGAGACAAGTGCTTTGTCTGTGAACGCTGTGAGTTACAATGAAGCCGATTTGTGTACTCGTGTTTGAAGTTGTTGCTAATAAGCCATGTTTAATGTGTGTTTAATGCGTGTTTAATGTGTGTTTAATGTGTGTTTAATGCGTGTTTAATGTGTGTTTTGTGTGTGTTTTGTGTGTGTTTTGAATCAACTAAACTTTACAGCGCTTCACAGAAACCTCCACCGCTGGCTAGTGTTTTGGAGGTGTAACTGCAGAGCGACACAGACACACCATTGCACAAGTATAAATGCTCACAACGGCGTGGGACACTTGCGTAGGCTATGGCGACTGCCACTCAAGTATGAGGTTTAGGTTAGACTTAAGTTTAGGTTAGGTTTAAGGGGGGGCTTAGGGATTTTATTATATTGGTTTAGGTCAGAGGCTTTGAAATGTATTGTTTCAGTGACTATCCTCACAAGTGTAATACAAGGTACTACAGCAAAGTGCAGGCTCGTGTGTGTGTGTGTGTGTGTGTGTGTGTGTGTGTGTTTTCACTGAAAATTTAAACAGTCTTACTTCAGTCATGCATACAGTCATGAAGATGTATATGCACTGCATGTCTGCTGTCATGTCAATGTCAAGTCTGTTATCTGTTGTGACCTTTAGTGAAACTTGTTATCCAAAGTGCCCTGTGGAGCCACATAATCATGTTTATTTTTAGCACGGTGAGGAAACCTGGCAGCTAAGTGCGTTCTCTTACAGACATTTTTCACATCAGCAGGGTCAACATTAAACACTTGGCCCCTATTTAAGGAGCTTTATGCAAGACTGGGACTATAAAATTAACTCATGATGTTTACTGATGTTTTAACAGGCCTCTAATTTCCTACTCATGTGGTTAAGCTTTGAAATTTAGGAAACATTCTGCAGCCATGCTAGTGGCTCTGTGAGACTATACTAAGGCACGGTTTGCTTTGTTAACTGAATGCTAACATTGGATAACATGCTCACAATGACAGTATTACCATGCTAATGTTTTACCAGGCAATGTTTACCATGTTGACCAGCGGTTTAGCATGTTTAGCATGCTAGTTATCAGTAAACAAAAAGTAGGAGGCTGATGGCAATGTCAGTAGTACTTGACAGAAAGGAAAGGGATCACCAAAGTTGTTAGACACATAACCTGCAAATCATGAAAGTCTGTACAAAACTTTATTTCAAGTAGATTGCAGAATCTCTCCCCATCACTGTTAGCTAACCTCCAGCAGAGGAGGCCAGACACCAGGGGCGGAGCCAGCACTAGGTGGGCAGAGTTCTCAATCAGGAATACCTGCACTGCCCCTCACACTAACCCGTTGAGCTCCCAGCTGAGTCCCGTCAGCAACCACTGACTGCTGGATAAGAAGGAGAGCAGGTACTGTCGGAGGAGAAACTGAGGAGCTGGAAAGAACATAAGGAACTAAGGTGTTAAAACAAAAAGTAACAATCTCTGTTTCTCTCTTCACTGTGTACATCAGCTCCTCAAAGAAAGGAAAGTGACTACCCCTAAGGGAAGAACCTACGTTTTGTTTACTCCTCTGCCCTTGTGTCCTGGCTGTTAAAGAAATCCAAGTGTTTTCTGTTACTCCAACCCTATGACACTGGTCTGCTTTCTCCTATCATGCTACAAGATAATGAGATATTTCGCAGAGAGAGATTTTGGTCTGGATCAAAGTCGCTAACTAACTAACAGACTGACATTGCCCTCCATAGAAGCTGTAAACATAGCAGAAAAAAGTGAACTGTTTGGTAGTAAGCAGAACAAACAACCTTTTTTTTTTTTGGTGTAAGCACTTCTATCCACAATGACCTCCATCCTGACCTGTGGACAGCTACTTGGACTGTGATTATTCACATAACTACAACAAGTCACATGTAAAGAAAGCAACAAAACGATACCGTTGTTTTTCCAATAATAAAAGTCTCCAACTTTTATGCCAAAGCACTGTCTCCATTGCAGTTGGCTGTGCTGTGCAGTTTTGATGCTCAGTTTAGACTGCACTTTCATGATTTTTTCAGGGTTACATTAATGCAGAATCCACAGTTGTTTGTAGACTGTACAAGGTCTTTTACTTTCAGTAGATTAAACACCTGCGGCAATTGGAATAATATTTGTGTTTCACTAGCAGTTTCTATTTGCAGAGTGTGTGTGTCTCAATTAATAAATTAAATGACCAGTACCCTGGGAAGTTCTCACTGCAGCTGAATAAAATGTTTTGTTTACATCATTTACATTTGTATTAAAACACACTGTGTGTATCCACAAGCCTGGATACAAGCTTTTAAACCTGTTGAAAAAAGCTAATTGGTCAGACACGTGAGTGGCCAAGATCAGTGGCCCCACATGAACCTGTTGCCCTCAAAGTCTAACACCATGTCACAACCTCCGGGGCTGAAAAACAAAGCCAACGGAGAGGTTGGCAATTGCAGTTACTCTAATGGCCACTTGAGGCCGACTCCAAAAGCCAGTCAACCCCAATGACCAGCAGAAAATAACATGTTTACATCCTGGTAATTCCCCCCTTCGTATCAACTGTACTGGAGGTGAATTCTTTATACACTCACCTGTTTACATTTTATCAAGGCTCAGAGTTATGGATAATTAAAAGGGGGGCTGCTTTGAGTAACCGCCACCCCTTGCTCCTCCACAGCGCCACCCTCTCGTCCAAATATGGTCACTTATGGCTCCAGAAACCAATATGGCAATAGTCAAAATGCCAAACTCAAAGCTTCAAAATAAGGTCCACAGACCAATGTGTGATACCAGTGGCTATATCCATTGTTTTTACAGTCTGTTCCTACTACAAAAGAAACATTAAATGAGCAAGTTGGAAAAAATGCCTGGGAGTTTAAAAAGATGCTGCATATCATAGGATAGTAAATGTGAATGAAGAAATTCTGTAGCCCAGATAGCCTGACTGACAATCGCATTTGAAATGTTTCCAGTGTAGACAGGGTGTGCGACCCTTGTCTGAACTGAAGTAAACAGAGCAGTTGAAATTCTGAATATATTAGTTAAGAGTAAATTTGTTTTAAATCAGAAGTATCCCAGCTGGTTCAGAGGTGGATAAGATACTAGAGGCAAATGGAGCTGAAAGACCTCTGAGGAGTTCCTGTGCTGTTCTTTGGGAACTGCTGGTTCACAAGTTTCTTACCATGTTGAACTCCTCGTGTGTCTTGGAAAATGCTGGTAAATAATATGAATGAGCCATTCTCTATTGTTAAAGAGCCCTAGGGCACAGCATTTAACAGCCAACTCTTCAAGTGAAGCTGCCAGCCGGGGTTCTACTGGTCTGAAAAAGTGGACATGTGTGGATATGAAGCAGGTGTTGCTGAAAGGAGTTGACATTCCCTTGGTAAATAAAAGTTGAGGGGAAAAAAGTATGTGTGTAGGCCTACCCTTGACTTTGTGTGAAGCAGTATGTGTGTGCAGTGCTACTGATGGGTGTAATATATGAGGCGTGTGAACAGGCTGTTTGCACTGCCGCTCAGACTGCCAGGCTTGTCAAGACGAATGAGGGATCTGTCAGTGAGAATCCCCTGTGTTGGCCTCTGCTCTGCTCTCTGCTGCCCTGATCCACCTTCATCTGCTCCGCACTTCAGACAGCATCCAAGAGAGGAGCAAGCCACACTGGAAACAGGAGCAGGGAGTGTGAGGCGGGAGGAGGAAAGAACTAATTGAAGCATGATGTGTTATGCATTTGTGTATTGCTGCAGGGTGTCCAAATTTTTTATTTATTTTTGTATTGTGTCTCTGTTTACAGGGGAATTTACAGTAAAGGACTGGCCTCCTGATACTGCTTGCTTGCACATTTGGGCTTTGTTCATCTTTTATTGCGCCTTCACACCAGCGATAGACATGGCCGGAGGCATTATGTTTTTGGGTTGTCTGTCCATCCTATTATTGTGAATACGATATCTCAAAAATAAAATTTTTGAATAAAATTTGGCACAAATGTTCATTAGATTTTGGTTGTCAAAGGTCACTGTGACCTTGCATACGTCTCATTCTTGTGAACGTGATATCGCAAAACCACATTGAGGGAATTTCTCCAAATTTGGCATAACCTTTCACTCAGACTTAACAATGAACTGATTTGATTTTGGTGGTCAAAGGCCAAGGTCACTGTGACCTCGCATCCATCTCATTCTCATGAATCCAATATCTCAATTGAGGGAATTTATTCAGATTCAAAATCTAGTTCTCCTATTAAACTGCTCTATCCATTCACCACCAGTCTGTGTGGCGAATGAAGAGATTGTATCTATAATTCATCATGTCTGAAGGCCTTGGAGTGTCGAAGGAGCCGCTGTTTAGGCTGGTGCAGGTGTTGATGTGTTCCGTGGTAAGGGTCAGTTTAGAGAGCCGCAAAGCAACACACTAAGTAGCTGTGAGTCCTGCATTCTGTCAAGATGAAGACTCAGTGGCACATGGAGACTGTAAAGCCTACTATGATGAACATAAACACACATACACACAAGCTGGCTTTCAGTTTATACCCATCTTTCTCAGACAGCTGCTGAAGACAAACAAATCATGTCATTGGTTGAGTGGAACCTCAACAGGCGGAGCTAAAGATCCAGAACAATTTCCTGACGGAGGCCTCCATTACTTCACAGAAATCAGATTGATTATTCATCCTGAAAGTCGAAGCTGCTCGGCCTGCTCTTTATTAAAACACACTGATCAAATATGCAGATTGGCACACACACAACATCCAAATACTGAACTCTGCTAAATGCCTCACAGTTTGCTTCCAATTAATAATGCAGCATATTGATGCGTTTCATGGGTAATTAGTCGGCACACTCACTACTACATGGGTGCAGAGCAGATCGAGCCAGCTGTGATCGTAAACAGAACATTATTCATTGCTGTAGTCACATTTTAAAATGATGCTTTCCCTAATATAACTTTATTTGTAAGCCAGCATGCCACTATTGATATTTTTGTATCAAAGCTGATGACAATATCCCAAATCCTTAAACTGTACCAATGCCTTACCAAAATGACTTCTGGCCACTTAATACCTGCAACGGGAAACCTTGGAAATACAAAATTTAGATGGAAAAATGTGCTGAAAACTTTAATTTTGATAGAGGTGATTAAATAGTATACAATTTGGCTTTCAAGCAAGTTGAGATCAAAAAGTCAAGTTACTACATTATATAGTTTCTATATTTCCATGCGATTAAAAAGCCTTGTTTTCCCTATCATTCATCTCGTGTCTGAGACAGTCTCTAGCTGTGTCTCAATTCCGGGGCTGCAGCGTTTGAAGGACGCAGCCTTCGCGGTCGACGTCGGCCATGTCCTTGGAAGACCGCATCAGCCAAACCGAACGGTCTCCAAAATAAGACAGTCTGGTCTGCGGAGGATTTCCTAGTTGCATCACCAGTTGTTCTCGCCCCGACCTATTGGCGTTCCTATTGCATAGCAACCAGCTGTGCTTGATGAAATAAGGAGTAAGCTAGTAAGTTAGTTGGCCCTAAATCATGGACTAAGAGATTTTTTTTTTTTTTTTTTTTTAATATTCGAGGAGATGACCAATAGCTAGTTAACAGCTGTTAACAACTAAATATCTAATTGTCACCAGTGTGCAATGCATCTTGGGATAAGCTGGGCCATGAGGGATTCATCCGTTGTATCCTCCAAATTCTGAGAAAGAAGGCAGCATTTTTCAGCCGCATTTGAAGGTGCCTTCAAAATGGGACAGCCTTTGTCACGCCGATGTAACGCAATCAGTCTTCAAATGCAGCCTTCAAAGGCTGCAGCCCCTGAATTGAGACACAGCTTCTTTCTCTCTGTAGTCTGTCATGTTAATCTCATCTGTTCAGTCTTAAATTGCATTACAGATTGCATTTGTTATTCCATTGCTTGCTCACGCTGTAAATACTCGAGTTATCCCGAGAACATGAAATATTGTGAGGTTTTTCTAGTAAGAGCAGCCAGGAGCTCCAGGTCTCTTCAGGTCTGTCTGATTAACAGGTGGGTTTGAAATGAAGATGTACTTGAAGTGGATGAGCGGTCCGATGTGGATCGATGGAGAACAAAGAGACTGAAAAGGCAAAAGAGACAGGAGGAAATTGTGGTGATACAAGACTAGGGTCTTGTTCTATCATCAGCGCTGACACCACATCCTTACTCTGTTGATACTTTGTCACACATGAATGTTGCAGAAATAACCAACCAAAAACCACTGACAGATAATACATCAGTGTTTAATAAAGCAGTCCTAAATTGTGGCCTCAAACTTGAATGTAGGGGTGCTGGATTGCAAAATAACAACCTGCAAAGTAGCTCTGCATGTAATGAGGGTGATTCCTGAGAGACAATATTCCAAACACACTGACAAAGGAGATTGAGGCAGCAAAGAGGAATGAGAACTACCCAGCATTTCTGAAAACGTCCAACTCTTAACATTCACACCAGAGCACAGCAGTTTAGCCTCTCTGAACATCACAGCAAACCACCAAGAGCTCAGCCAAGGTGGATGACACTTTTTCTTTCTTTTTTTTTTCATTTTCTCTCTTTTGTTGTTTTTTTTTTTTCTTTTTCAAATCTTATGAGCTTTGAAGAGGTTTCATAAGTCCAAAGGACATTCAATTCTTTCAATGCACAGAAGAGTGTGTGCCCATGACATTCAGCATGAAGTATGGAAATCTTTAAAACCTCTATAGCTCAGAATGGCTTTGGGTACACATTGAGCAGAAAATGAAGAACCCAGTGACCAGCTGACAAAAGGCTGTGTGTTTATGGCCTCTGATAAATATATGTTTCTGAATTTCTTGCAGCTGTCTATTCAAATCATACAACAGTGCACCTAAAACAAAGATCAGGTCAACAATTTAAACCCCATGGAAAACCAGAGTGCAAGGATTAAACTGCAGGTAACCATAGCAACACTGCTGATTACAAGTGATTATACTGAGGAGGACGCACACTTTTTATGGCAATCCATGTAATGCTTGTTGATTAATTTCACTCAATGGGCTAGAAGAAATGCCAGGGGATATACAAAGTCTATAAGAGTCATGCTCGAGGGAACATTAATTTCATGGCAATCCATGCAATCGTTGCTGAGATATTTCAGTCTGGATGAGAGTGGATTTCAACACAGCTTACCTTGCTTTCCTGCGGTAAACAGCCATAGCATAAGCATGAAAACACACTCTGAGATGTCCTGTATAGGAACAAATGGACTCTTCACTTTTGATTTTAATACTAATAGCCCCACTGCACTTCAATCAACACCATCTCCTAGAAATTCTGTTTACATTATATTTATTTGTCTTATTAATTTTTTTTTTAAAGAAATTTAGTTGCTACCTAGATTATTGAGTTAGACTGTGTCTGCCTCATTAAGGAGCAGTGCAGTATGTTCACACTGGATTTGTGTCCTTATGTTTAAACAACAAAAGCACTTTAAGGTAAGGAAAAGATCATGTTTTGGTTAAATGTTAATAAAGCAAACACCCTGTTTCACGCTTTGAGTCACTGTTGATTTTGTCAGTATTAAACCAAGGCCACGAGCTTTCTGAATTCTTGAGCAAGCGCTCAGCCCCTAAACATAAATATGTTTAATCATGCTTAAATTGGTATTATATTGCAAGAACAGATATTGAAGGGGAAAAAAATCAATAAATGTCAGTGATAAGTGGCATCATGATGCAGTGATGTTATACAATGTGCAACTGTGTAAAAAAAAAAAAAAAAAAAGGACTACCTATTAATATGCCTGTATAGCGCACACAGTCTCACTCCAAAGTTGTCAAAATCTGGCACGTGGGCAGTATCTTGTGATGTCAGAAACCAATAAAAAGGCATCCTTCAACGTTGGCATGATATGCAGCCAGTTGCCATAATAGTTTAACGGTGACTGGCGGCGTCAGGGAAGAACGCAGTGGGACAAGGACGAAAGTTAAGGTGGTGACAGTCTGTGTCGCACAGGTGGGAGAGGTGGTGGATGGGCCCAACAAACATCAACTTTCACCCATGACAGCAGCGTTCACTTCCCATAAGATTCTAAAGCCAAATCCTTCTAAAGCACTTTGTTTTGTTGCCTAAACCTAACCACGTGTTTTTGTTGCCGAAACCCAGCCATGTGTGTTTGTTGTTGAAGGAAAAAAAAGTCAATTCGCTGACGTGGAAAGTTACATGAACAATTTGAGGTTGGAGTGAGAATGTGTTGATTTAGCCTGTTAAAATCATGAAGTCTTGTGAGCCATTATGGACTCAAAGAGGGAAAGATTTGAAGATTTGTCCACTGTTTAAACCAGTTAGTTTTATATGTGGAAATTCGTCACATTTTCTTCCACAAATTCAGTTAGTTGAATTACTAACAGAAGTCATAGTACATTGTTACTGCTCAAACCAGATCTAAGCACTATTCATAATGATTCATTGCAGGTTTTTCAGCAAATAATAATGATTGCTGACTATGCACCATGGACATGGAACAATCTTGAAAAAGATCTGAAATTAGAAACTATCAGTTCATCCATTGATGAATTTAAGGCCATCATAAAGAAAGTGGTGAAACATACATGTGCTTGTTTTTCTTGAGAGGCCACTTTGTTTGAATAGTTGTTGTTTTATTGTGTATTTTTGTATTATATGTTGCATTTGTTGCTTTTTAATGTGTTTGGATTAGCTGCTACCTTGGCTAGGTCTCTCTTTCAAAAGAGATTTTCAGTCTCAATGGGACCTCCTGGTTAAATAAAGGTTAAATAAAAATACATTTTTAAAAAGTAATTGCACACTGTCCTTGCTCCAGCTGCACTCTGGAATACATTTTTTGCAGGCTGGCAACAGTGTGAGGTAAGTTTTTAAGCAGAAATCTGTACAGAGGAGAAAATAAAAAAAGCACTTTACACAGCAGTCACACTCAAAAGTAAGTATGCAAGATTGTAGTGTACTGTAGATTATAGTTCAATCACAATACTTTTCATATTGTGGGTTGTTTATATAGTGAATATTGTCTCAAAGGGAAACTAACAGGAGATTTTAAGTATATTCCAATTGTAAAATGTATGAGTCTGGTGCATTTTGATATGAACATGAATGTCTACATCTATAAAGCAGCAAAGAATAGAATTTAAACAGCAGTCTGTATCTTGTGTTTTTAAGCTAATTAAAGACATGTTATCTAAGGAGTGCTCTTATCAGTCTGTCTTGTTTCATTTTGATGTTTAATTAAGTCTTGAAAGACACATACATTTTGTAGATATATGGATTAGTCTTTAAGACAGGTTATGTAGTAAACAGAAGAAGTCCTTCTTCTGGCTGCATTGCATTCTGGTTATTTTCTGCCAGTGTGGTCATGCAACTCAGTCTCTTTGTCTTTTTATACTATGAATTTTTCCGTGTGTGAGAGGTAAACGTCATTTTGAAATGACCGTTCCACAAAAGACACCCTGAGCTGCCCTTCAGTTCCAAGGGAATGGCACCAAAACCTAAAGCCCACTGTTGATGTTTTAGATCGATTGAACAGTCACCATGAAGCCTGGCTCTGCTACTGTGGATGTTTGTGCGCTTTCCCTGCTTGAGCCCCACTGAGCAATGAGTCATGAGTCATCAGAGGTAAGCAACCAAATCAAAGTGGACCTTGACAATTCATTTTTCTACAGCCTGTCTTTTATGTCTTTCACTTTCTGCCTTTTTGAGAAACCTGCGCCACAGCAGCCACGGAAACGTTTCCTGGAAACCAGCTGTGTTTGCACTGTTTTTTTGTTCTTCAGGTCAGGGACCAAATAATGGAGCCATGTAGCCACCTGCTGTTTGCCGTCACTTTCCTGCCATGGCCATCACTTATGTTGGACAATAAAAGTAGGACAGTGAAAGGACAGACACCAGAGTGATGCAAGAGCCATTAATCTTGAAAACATCCATAAACAAGTTTAACAATAGATGGTTGACAAACAGACAGACACACCAAACATCAATGTGACACAGAACAACAAAACAGATAAAAGTACAAGACATAAATAATGAGGATATTTTCTCTGATTAATGTGTTATGTGATTATTTTTCAAATTACTCAATTAAATATATCGTTTAATAAAAAAGACATGTTTTATCAACAGTTTAAAGCTTAAAGATTTTCAATTTGCAGTGATACAAAAAACACCATAAGTGCTATATGGTAGGCAGCTGGACTTGCTTGTGTTTCTTGAAGACGTTTCCCTTTCATCCAAGAAGCTTCTTCAGTTCTAACTGTAGTGACTGGTACAAAGTTGCAGGCTTTAAACTTAAAGTGAATGGGTGTGAACCCTGGCAGAGTCGTTAGGGTCAGGATGGTGACCATCATTAAACAGAGGAGGTGGACTAAGACACCACTTATCACCCACCCACAATGCAGTCTTGGGATCCCTCCCCAGACGACTTCACACCCATTCACACCTAGGCCCACCTGACTCTGACAACACACAGGTGGCCAGGTGGGTGAATGACTCACATGTGACCCTAACAACTCTGCCAGGGTTCACACCCACTCAGAGTTTAAAGCCTGCAACTCCGTACCAGTCAGTTAGAACTGAAGAAGCTTCTTGGATGAGAGGCGAAACGTCTTCAAGAAACACAAGCAAGTCCAGTTGCCTATGATACAGCACTTAGATTTACTATGACCTGGATGACTGAGAATCTTCACCGACATATAAAAAAAAAGAAACCCAGCAAATTCTCACATGTGTCAACGGATATGCAAATTCATCCATCTTGGTTTATTGGAGCCAGAAGTGACCATATTTGGGCGAAGAGCCTGGAGCTGTGAAAGAGAGTGGATCTGTCTAAGAAGCTACAGAAATTGTCAGCAGAGCAGCTGGCTCTTAATTATGTATAACTTTAAAACTTTAACTTTCTAAAAATTCACTCCCAGGACAGTTGTCGTTAGCTATAGAGACCAAAACTGTTGTTATGTACCAGACTGTTAACATGTTTACTTCTGCTGTTAAGTTAAGCATTTCAACATGGGGGTCTATGACAACCCTTGCCATTCTCAACTCGTCACATACCACCACTATGTCAGTGATTCTGATGTCAAATACCAACAGAAAAAGGTGTCTTTTGCAGGGGTATTGCAGCAACCAGGCACCCTCGGTTTGAAACACTGCTGGTAACAACCTTGTATAAGGAGCTGGAAACTCCCTGTCAGCCAGGTGGATGGGTCCAACAAACCCTGGACTTTCACCTGGGAGTCTGCTGTTCACTTCCTGTGTAAGCGTTGAGCCAATCCATGATGTTTTTTTTCCTAAACCTACACGTGTGCTTTTGTTGCAGAAGGAAATAAATGTGAATACAAACTGTTTTACCAACATTTTAAGTTTATTTTGCATCTCATGAGCAGACACTGTACATTCCCTGTGAAAACAGAAGTGTATTTTGAAAAGACACAATGCATGTAACAAATGTAAATTGACATGACGGACACGGCATCCTAGAAAGTCAGCAACAGACACAGGAGGACACCTTGTGAGGTGAAAGACCATTGACAAAGCAGAAATATTTCACGTGTTAGAATGAGAACTTGTCTGTGGGGATTGACTGGCTTCTGGAGGCAGCCTCAAGTGGCCATTCAAAGAACTGCAGTTTTTTACACGTCCGTGTTGGCTTTATTTTTTAGCTGTGGAGGTTACCACTTGGTAGAAGCCAAAGCTTGTGGTTTCTACAGCTGTTGATTCCTCAAGTTAAAACACCTAGTAATGTACAGCAGACTCTAAATTGTCAGAAGTTATTACTTTCATGAATCAGGTTACTTTTAAAGAATCTGGAAATTAGCAGTCTTGATCAACACTTTTACTCAGAATTTATTGTGTTTACTTCATTAAGATAATTAAGATGCTCTCTTTTAGATGCTCTATTGCAGCAGGTTAAATTTTCTTTGTCTGTTTATGTTGTTTGTATTGCATTGTTATTTTAACAATGATTTTATGTTGCCTTCTTTGCCAGATATCTCTGTTGAATAAGAGATTTTAATCACAGTGAAAGCTTTGCCTGGTTAAATAATGGGAAATTAAAAGAAGAAATGAGATCCATGAGAAGCAAAGCCAGTGGTAACTGTAGGTGAGAGTCAATACCAGTCTTATCAGGTGATTAATTATAAACAAAGACACTCTAATATCTCTTTTGCTTCAGACAAAACTAATTTTTATAACCTAATTACAGAGTTTAATAAATTTGACCGGAATAACATTCCTATCAATGTTTTTATTGCCTGCGAGCTAAAACACTGTTTGCAACAAGAGTCCATTAAGAGTGGAAAAAAACAAGGAACTGTAATCTGAGAGCTGCAAGCTGATGTGTGCTTAGCAAGAGGACGTTCATGAAAGAAGATATCTTGTTTTTTCATAGCTCAATTAAAGAGTACCACACTGCATATTATTAACTTTTTTTAATCACTCCATATTGCAACATGCTTTGTTAAACAGGAAATTAAAATGACAGCAACTGGGCCTTGTTGCTCTTAATCCAGTAGGGAGAAATATTAACCTGGTTCCGAAATAAATCAGCTTTACTGCAGTTTATATTCTACACAAAGTTGCACATTTAGGAAAGCTTTATCTGCATTTTTAATTTGTTAAGAGCTAAATAAATGTGCAGCCTGTGCTGTCAAAAGACATCCAAAGACAAACTCCACAGGCATTTTGTCCTCATGTTTATTAATACAGCTGTTGTGACAAGCCTTGCATGTAATTTCCGCCGCAGTATGTTCCCGCTCTTCATCGTCAAATGCAATTAGCCGCGACCTACTTCATGAGAGGGAGAAATACTGTTCTTTAATTGCCTTGCATCCTGGAGAGCAGCAAGTGGGGTATGTTTTATGTAATACTGCCAGTCAAGCTGCTGGAAAATAACTGGGAAAATGGTAATGATGTGCTTTCAGGAACACTTATCAGGAAGTTAATGAATAATTACTAACTTTCGTCTGAAAAAAAATGAGAAAAGATCCCATTTCATTCAAATTATGGGTAATCAGGAGAAAATTAATGGGATGAACATTAAGTGAGCAGATATATGGTAAATGCAAATGGCAGCACATTCCTCTGGCAAACCAGCAATTTATGAATGTAAAGGAAATCCATTTTGGTGTATAGATTGCAGCCTTTCAGAGTGATTCTCCTTCATTTAACTAATGACAAATTTCCTGTATATCTTTATTGCACACTGTTTTGACTAAAAAGAATTTGTATGGTTGCAAAGGGCCTCAATACATACATCAAAAACAGGAATGAAAACTGCTTTGCATGTAAGTTATGCAAAAGTGTTGTTATAATTCAAATATTAATCAGTAGCCGTCAGTATATGTAAATTATTTTAATGTATGAATGTGCTAATGCTATTTGTCGTTTACCATATAACACACATACTGTAAACATAGTCACATAATATTACTATAAAAGTGCTCTGTACTTTGCTGTTTATGTACTGAAGATTGAGGTTTAATATTTGACTCTAACTTTTAAAGCACATTATTAGTGTTTTCTTTGTCTGGAGGAGTGTGGAGTTCAAAACAAAGCCCAATATTAGTTTAGTGAAGGGAAAAAAAAGTAATTTTGACAGAAAACTAAGGCTGACAAATCACAAACCACTGAGTGACATTACAGTAGATACGTCCATTAAATTATACAGTCCATGTTTATTTATTTATTTATTCATTTGTTTACCTATTTATTTATAAGTGCCAGTGGTGCTTTGAGGTAAATGCTATGAGCATACTAACATGCTCACAGTGACAATGCTAACATGCTGATGTTAAGCAGGTGTAATGTTGCCCACTATCTTAGTTAAGTATGTAAACATGATAACAACAAATTGGCACAAAGACATGAACAGTAAAATATAACACAAAGTACAGTTGGGGTTGAATATCTTTATTGTTGGACACATGCGGTCATGTGAATCCAAAATACTGTGCAAATTGAAACGTTGACCTGCTGGTGGCACCAGAGGAAAATTCAGCAGATCACCAAAGCCAGTTGCACTGTCTGCAAACCATAAATACCAGAAACACATTTTTGTGACAGTCCATCTAGTGGAGATATTTCATTGGATAAATAAAAACGTGCACCTGCTGTGGCACTTAACAGAGCCAGGGGATCAACAATGTCATTATGATTCATCCTCTGGGGAATATGGATGTCTGTAGTATAGAGTTGGGTCAATTTCCAGTTCTCCCGGTCAAGGCCGGTATACAAGCTGAAACCAGCTTGATTCCATGCAAACCATTGGAACCAGCCTTTGTCATTATGACACCATCAGCAACCTGTGTAATGGTGTCACAGCTCTAAATCCAACTTGTATTGCATATGTATAGGGAATATTACATGGGCCATGACGGGCCATGTGCAATTTTCTGCTGAGTGAGCACAGCAACATGAAGGAGCTCAAACTCCAGTAGAGGTGAGAGGGGGAAGAGCAACGCACATTGTGTTTGTTTACTAGAAGGTTTGTGGTTTTGGACCAGACGAGGCTTGATAGAGTCCAAAAACTAAAACTGTGCCAGTTTGACAACATTTTGGTTTTTGGAGTTGGAGATTTTAAGCTGATGAAATAGGTGTCCTACTGCGAGCTATGAAGCTAGGCCCACCTTATGAAGAATGACTGGTTCATAAAGTTGAAATAATGAATTATCTACACAAGATGCCTTCTTATTTCACTGCAAAAATCAAAATAACTGTAGCTGGCAGAGGAGGATTGCTGGGGAGCTAAAAGTGCCTGGGAAGCAAAATAACAAGCTAGGCTACTTGCCGTTGGCATATTGTGTGTTATTTCCAATAAATATCACAACAAAAAATGTATTTTCTGTTTCAAAAGTAATGTCACAAATGTAGGAAGATAGCAACTAGGCTACTTAATTACTTTTAAGTGTTAATGTTTGTAGTCTGATCTCAAGTGTACGTTGAAAGCTACGGGCTTTGTTAATATGATTTAAAAGAAATGTATGTTTAAGGGATACAGTGTAGACAGAGAGCTCCAATGTTACGTTATGGCTATGGTTTGACGATGGTTTGTTGATAGGAAATGGCGTCATTATGTTCTTCTTGGGGTTTCATCATTTTATGTGGTTGTTTCGTCAGCTAGTAGTTGTTGAGATATTTCAGTCTTGACCAAAGTGATGTACCAACAACCCAACAATACACCACAGGGCTTTTTTTAAGTGCACTTTTTATGTGCACCACCTGTCCATGTCTCGGTCACAGTTGCAGCAAACTCAGAAGTGGCCAGATGCACTTTACCACAGCAACATCCGACAGCTCCAGCTCCAGACATGGGGTATACATAATCCAGGCCCCACAGTCTGCTCTGAGTCGGACATACCAAGAATATGTCCACAAGAATGTATCTAAGGCACTAAACATCATTAACTGGCTTCTTTCAACATGAACGAGCTGTGGTGTCTTTCCCAGCTCTGCACCCATCTCACAGAGTGACATCAAACACCCTGAGAAGGAAATATACCTCAGCTGTTTGCACAAGGTGTATATTTTATTAACTTACTTAGCAGCTCACCCCCAAATCAACCTGGAAGGGTCTTTTTTATATGAACAGGTCCATCTCTGGTAAGGTCGTTTTGGGGTTATGTTCTGCTCTGTCTCCTTTTCACTTTTTCCTCACCCTGTCTGTCGTGGCTTTCTATCAGTATTCTCAAAAGGTGTCAGTGTCACAACCTTCCTGTGGACCACACACACACACACACACACCCACCTACACACACACACACACACACTGTACGCACAACCCCAAGTCCACACCTGTCAGTCAAATGAATCATATCATGCTCTCTTTCAGACTCTTGCTCACTCTGTTCATTAGCATCACTCTCTCTCACCATCTCTCTGCCTCTTTGTCCAGAGATGAAGTCGTCAGTGGGAAACTTCACTACCCCCTCTACTCCAAATTCTGCCAACCATCCAGCCTCATCCTCTTCATCAGTTTTTCTCCCGCTTACCTAAGCTGCACATTCAAAGGTCATTTCGTTATAATCACCCTCACATGAACACACACACACACACTTTCAGTTGACACCACAAGCCCACGTGTGCAGTCCTCAGCTCTGTGAAACAGCTGGCCGCAGTTTGGAGCAACTTGATAAGCTTGACTATACTGCCGTGACCAAATTAATTAGTAGTTCATCGCGAAAATGATCAACAACAATTACATCGATGATGAATCCTTGCTATTTCTAAGAAGATGTCTGGTTATCAAGTATTATGTCAGTGAAAAGAACAATAATCTGTAGATGGAAACCACCACATTTGCTCTCAATTAACCCAACAGCAATCAAGATATTTAGATGTATGCACATTGGAACTCTCAGTATTACTGAGTTATAATCAGTACACTATTAAATGGTAATGATAAGGTTAGACTTATCATTTAAATCTATAGGGAATACTGCTTTAGATACTGGATTTTGATCCTGTTGCTATTTCCTGACTTCATGTAACAGTTCAAAATCAACAAATTTAGGTTTTAGTGTTTCTGATTGTCTTGTTAATACAAAGGCTGATAGATGTACATGTATGAATGCATTCAAACTGGATCTAATCATAATGGATGATGCAAGCACTGTGTTTGATCCATGTTCAGAGATTCAGACTAGTTTTATATGAGATGTGTGGTAATGAGACTGAAAGTGAGAGCCTACTGTACAGTAAGTTTGAGGGAAATTGCACAAAGAGAGGAGGTTGGATAGTGGTCAGAAAGGAGGGGTATAGAGAATTCTGTATGAATTAAATAAAGGAAAATGAACGTCTTACTTTAATATGTCTTTTTATGAGACAGTGCCGAACTTGTTTCGCAAAGGAACAACACTTAAAATGCCAAAAGTGCCAAACAAATCGCTGCAGCTTCTAAAATGTGAGAATTTGCATCTTTTTTTTCACAGAGTAAATCAAATATCTTTGGGCCTTGGACTGTTGGTTGGACAAAACAAGCAATCTGAAGATGTCACCTTGGAAAAAAAGAAGATGCCCCTGTGTCACGTCTGTTTGATGAAGCATTTTATACCACACAGATTGACTTTTTTTCCTGGAATAAATAACAATTTCATAATATAACAAAAGAAGGTGAATGCATGGACCTCTTTCTCAACATGTGTGGGTGTGAAAACTTGTAAGGCTGTACATGTCAACACATCACACATGACAAAAGAAGTCTGGTGAAGACTGCTACACAAATTAAATCTAATGGATCTCTGACACGAACACACAAACTCCATTTAATTAATCATAATTGTCATCCTCTTTTTCGCTCCATGTCTTGTATTAATTGCTCTCAGTAAGAGCAAGTCAAGTTGAGAAAAATACAACCTGCATTTTCCACTTCATCAGTTTGGCTCCACACGTCAGACTTGGGTTTGCTGCACCAGTCGTCACTATGGAAATCTGCAGAGAGGAAATACTTGGAAAAAAGATCTATTTGATGGGAATAGCTGCATTCAAGATGTATGAGGGATTATAGATACAATGATTTAATGTTTAATTTAATATTTAATGCCAAAATATATTTTTACAAGATGCATTTTGAACCACATTATGAAATTCCAAATATCACATTACAGAGCAGAAATGAAACTAACATCTGTAAGACAGTTAAGAAACAACTAAGAAATATGCAAAGTAACATTTGCTCAGGTTTTGACTCAAATCCAGCCATGTCACTAATCCTTATGACTTAATAGGAAGCAAGGGTCCTCTGAGACTGTGAACTATTCTCAAAAACATCATAGATAATAATCAATAAAAAATAGAGTCAAATATTCAATGAAGTCTGTACAGCCAAAGCTCCAAAGCTCTTGATCAGATCGATCACCATCATCTTTTGGAGAAACTTCATCCTATTGTGAAGTTTCTATTATCTCTGCTTACCCAACAGAGAGGTGTACCTCAAGGCTATGCTTTAGGACCACCTATTTTATCTGTTTTCATTACTGACCACTCACCTTTTTTTCCAGTTGTCCACAACTATATGCAGATGACACTATTATATGTACATCAAACCCTTCTGTATCACAAATTCAAGAGTGCCTAGAATCCAATTGAAATATGCGACAAACCTGGTTGTAAGCTACAGAACTACTCCTCAATAAAACATAAACATACTTAATGCGTCTAGATGTGAGGCAGAGCTTCCAACTCCAAATCAGATTCTTTGGTTTTAACTTGGTGATGGTGGATCTCTTTACATAGTGGAGCAAATTAAATATCTTGGTGTCTGGATTGCCTCCAAACTTACCTTTAACATTGATCATGTAATGAAAAAAAAGCAAAATTTTGGTCTTGGTGTGTGTATCACTCCAGACACTTTACATTTAATGTACAGAAAGAAACTTGCTTCCCAGCTTGTACTACCAATGATGGACTATGGTGACACTGTTTACCTCAATACCTCTAAAACTGATCTTTTCCCCCTCAATGTTTCATATACCAGACTCTGTAGGTTTATACTGAGTTGTTTTTGTTTTGTTTTTTAAATGAAGAGAAAAGATGAGAAGAGAGAAAAAATGAAAATGGTTCGTCTCAAGAGGTTTACCTGTGACTTTTGAAATAGAAGGTTGCAGGAACGGTAGATTCAGGGGCTAAAGGGATAGTCATGTAGGAATCATGCTGGAAAATAAATAAAGTCAAGATGAACTAAAACTGCAGGGGAAATTGTGTGCACCTTTATGTCCAGTACTGAGGTGTGTGAGCATATCGAGTAAATAATGTTTCAAAAAGAAGGTAGGCAAGCTGCACCTTTCACTGAGAGGTGGATTAGAGCCAAATGAATCAATCAGAAGTTAATACCTTCCTGGCCAGTCTTAACCTGCCTCTTACACACACACACACACACACACACAGTTGCCTACACTACTGCCAGATAACCCTGGAGTTGAGATTGATTCATGAGGCTAGTGTCAAGTTCAAACCAAGGACACCCGAGCACCTGCTTTCAGCCACTACAGCTGAGCACCACACACACACACACACACACACACACACACACACACACACACACACACACACACACTTGTTCAGATATATGCCACTAGGCCCTGGCAGGTAGTGAAGCACACACACAAACACGCACACCAAAATAAAAGTTCAGTGACTCCAACCAGTTAATGACAGCCGATCCTTGGTCAGCTCCAGAGAAATGTGCATCCACCTCAACCAAGCTCTTTCATAACAATAAATAAGAGGTCATGGGTGATCTAATTTATTAGAAGTATGAAGGAATTTTTTGTAAAATAATTTGAAAGAGTTAAGTTGGATGCTTGCATCTATGTACTTGGTCAGTGTGTCCAGAAACTATACACAAACAGACATTTATTTTACACTTCTCATTAGCCAACATAGCACTTATGCAAAATCCACAAAAGAAAAAGTCTTACTAGCAGTGTTGGGCAGGAACACGTTTAGTAGCTAGCAGCTAGTGGCGTGTTACAGTAATAATATTACTTTTCCCAGAAACAAGTAGTGTAATGACCTACTTTGATTTTGTTGGGAGGAAAGACAACAGCAACATTGTTTTTCCACGTAGTGGTACTAAGACTCTTTCCACTGTGAATAGCACAATCTCAAACCACTTGAAACACCCACTGCGGCTGACATAGCATTCATGTGAAGTTCTGGGAGATGGACCCCACTAAAGGTGAGCCTTTTGCAACTGCAGAGGATGGCTGTAGCCCTACAATGGCTAAACAACCCACACTGGATTTTAATTGTGAACAGCTGCAGGTGACAAGTGACAACGCACTAATGAAGCATGTGGCAGGATATGTGGTGGATTGAATGTTGCCTGTATCCACATCTGACTCTCCATCTTACAGATCCTTTGGAAAATACTGGCCACAGGCAACAGAAGACCTCCAGGCAAAAAAAATCATTTGCAAGCTATCTAGTCTTAGCTGGACATAATAACACATTTTGTGTGGTGTGACAGAAAAGTAATTTAGCAAGAGCAGCAGGGAGTAATCAGTAGAGTATAGCATTGGTTTTAAAAAGAGTAACGAGTAATAAGTAATCTTTTTTTTTTGAGTAACGAGCCCAACACTGCTCACTACTGGCTCTAAATAAATTTTAGATTCAGCAGCCACTCAGACAGTTCACTATTAAGCCCCAGAACCACATTCACAATAGATAACACTCACACACACACACTCACTCTAGTACAGCAGATAGTGCACAATACTCTCTCTCCTCTGTCTTCCCCTCAATCTCTCCTTGTGTGTGTGACTCGCAGGCAGGAGAGCAGAGGTCAGAACTCGGCACTGAATCAAATTCACGACTTTGCCTTCTTGCTGGAAAATGGAAAATGTCCGGTTGCTTCACGGCGAGCAGATGATGCCTATATAGCAGCTTAGCGCTGTCATCCGGATTAGTGTGTCATCAAGCAGCATTAAGGTCGTTGATGGTCGTGTGACAGTCAGGAAGGGCGAGCCAATTATGTGAGGTCGAAGATATCTAAGGAGCACATTCACCAGGCTGTGCACTGGGGGATATTTTTAATGCCTGCATCTTGAATATCTTCAGTGGCTTCGGCATTCATCGTACTGTCCAGTTTTCCGTAAATAATATTTTATTGATTTGTGTCTATTCATCATATCACATATCAAAAGCCTCTGTGTCTTCTAAACAAAGCATTACTCTGGTTTGTTGCAACTTCAGTTGTGTTTTTGCATCTCTGACCATGAGCTCTATCAGTTATAATAATACCTTACTTACCAAAGTCACTGCTGAGATCTCTACAGCATTAATAAAACTGGGTCCAGTCAGGGCAACAATTATGATCAGACAGGTTGTAAACAATTCCCCAGGTTGGCCAAACTTATGTGGAAGAGAAAATTTTTTAGTTTGTCTGAAAGTCTGTCCCGCGAGATTGTTACCGACATAATTGATCTGTTTAAATTGTCTGGGTTCTTTTTTTTGTTTGTTTTTTTGCCTGACTGCTTCTTATTCCTCTTAATTTAACTGACACTATACTCATGAAAAAAAATTACCACACAAGACTGATTTTAAATCATTACTGGAGGTAAAATTTGTTGTCTCTCTGTCTTGCCCTCAGACTGTTGGAAAACATGGATGTTAAACAGGTGAAGTCTCTCACAGCTTTCTCAAGGTGCATTTTGAAGCTTGCTGAAAACCAACTGAACTGAAGGAAAGGGACCTAGGTGAAGTCAAGGTGGAGATAGGAAAAGGCAACCACCATGGTACCCCCACAACCCAACTGGTTCCAGACCAGGCCTAACCTGAATTTCTCCAGTCCTAAGGTCTGTGCTCAAATACCACCTCAGAAAGAGTCAGTGCATTTCAAAACAGATTTTATTGACAAATGTGCCAGATTTTGGTGAGGTACAGTGACTGCATAGTTTACCCTCACATTTTACAGACCTAGGTAATTTAACTACACTATACTGCTTTTATACATACTGTGCATGCATTGTCAACTCAGAGACACACACTTAAAGGTCCAGTGTGTAGGATTTAGGGGGATGTATTAGCAGAAATTACTGTCAATTCAGCTTTATATAGTAATATTTTCTCAAAACTGCATGCGTTTGGCAAGTACTGAGCATACAACTTGATAAATGGCACTTCAATAATACTACATGAACTGTGTGGGAGTTTGTGAATGGATTCTATGTCATAGTTTTGTTGCTGTTAAACCTGGTCCCCAGTCAATTAGTAAATCACTATGTTTGCCATTTTCCGTGGAGGCGTGCAAGAGAAACAAAACTTTCTTTGTGCGATCAAGGTAACATGGCATGACTAATTGATATACAAATGCTCATTTTGTGGATGACGTTTTCCTTTAAATAGAGACACCCTCATCGTTTCGTATAGAGAGAGTTACCGAGTTCATTCTCTAAAAGACTTTAAATGTGGTCCCATTTCACTTTTCAGCCAAGCTTTTCCATAACAATAGACCAATCCTTGTGGACCGAGGAAGGCCATAAATGAAAACCAAAACAAGGAGATTGAAAGAGCGAAAGACAGTCTGAGCAAGAAAAATACATACAGAGCAAGAGATTCAGAGGGCAAGAGGGAGGCAGAGAGAGAGGGCAACAGACATAAAGAGTGAAGGAGAAAAAGTTGGACAGAGTAAGGGAATACTGAAAGGACAAAACTTTGGAATAGAGAGACAATCAAAATTTTCATGACTGCAAACTGACAAAAACAAACACAAAATACTACAAAGACAATATTTTCATGGACTGAAACCCATTTCACATGCTGGGCTCATTGTTGCCCCAGGCAACCCAGGCTCCTTGCTCAGGTGGAAGTGAGCAGCTGCCTTGGGCCATAATAACATATTTACCCGACTGTTAATGAAGAGAGTGGACTCTCAGAGGCCCAGAGGTCACAGCTGCCTCTCGCTGACAGCATCCACTGAGATCATAATATCTCATCTCATCTTTAAAGGAACGGGTCATTGATTTTCATACGATAAGATGATCCTTGTGGATACCATTTGAGGATTCCCAGTCCTCCCCTCTACAGAGGGAGCGACAAAAAAACAGATATGTTGAAAGAGAAAGGGTACAGTATGTGTAGATATGTAAATGTGGTCTTCAAGGTGGCGTATCAACAACATGTCACCACAAACATAATTGATGCATCCTGACCCATTCAGGTAGACCTCCAGAGAAGGTTTGCTCAAAGTCACGAGGAAGAGGAAGTTAACTTTTTTGGATGACATGCAGCAAGGTCTAATGATGATGAGGTTATTCAACCTATGTGCTCTGTCTGTCCCCACCTACTGGCCAAATCACTATGAGATTCTTAACAGACATTTCAGTCACAAACATAGTTAGAGCTTGGCATGTAGACTCCAGCCTCATTACTCCCCGCAGATGAGTTTACATGAGATATTGGAAAGTGATGATTAAATATTTTCCCCCCTTAGCCAGAGCCTGCAGGTGGATGCTGGAGCTGAAAGAGTGAGCAGCAGTAGTGATGCAGGGCAGCAGTGGCATAGACTATGCAAAGGGACAGCTGGGAAGATTTTGCAGCTTAAATAGACCGCCAAATTAGGAGGGTGTGTTTGTAGATGACATTGGGGAGTGACGTATGACGTGTGTGTCTAAATCAGTGCAGCATGAGTTGACTTCCTGAACTAGCGTCGCTCCATTTCTGGTCCCCAAAGGATGAATTCTAATGATTTTGATGAACCCCTCAAAAATTGATCATCCAGGCAAATCAGGCAACTGCCTCAGTTTATTGCAAAGATTAATTTGATGATCTGATTTCCATTAGCTGATGATGAATCCTAATATTTTTGGTGACCCTCCTGACCTGCCTGCTAGCACAACATCTGGCCACAACTTCAAGTTGATCACAAGCTTTATCGAAATCTAGTTGGTACATAGTCATGGCATTTACTAAACAGGTTCATATTCCGCAGAGGGTGAACCCTCTCCATTTCCTGTAGCACCATTTTGAGACCAACATGTCAATTTAGGATTCAAAAATGGCAATTTGCCATTAAATTTGCCAAACACGTTCTTACCCAACAGCAGATAAAAACCTTTTAATAACCCCAAACCGTGATAAAAACAGCAAAATTGTACACTGCTCAGTCCATCCAACACTGTTACTGTGTGGTCTAAATAACACTGCAGTCTGTCAGGGCCCCCCAGCAGGGATTAGACTTTCAGTCTTGTTATTTCAGTGGTCAGTCTGGTGCTGATGGGGAGTAGGAGGGGGAGCTGCCCTGGATGAGTCAATGGTCTCCAGAGCATCAGGAGGGTGATGAGACTCAGCTGAATATATATGAGCTCATCTGAAATTCAGGTTTGGGTTCAGGGGATGGCCAGAGAAAAGGTCAGTGTCATCAAACCTGGACTGGACACATTTTGCTCTTAGACCTTTTGTCAGTGACAGAAGAGGGAAGTTTGTGCTTCTAGCCTAGACTTCTCAGTGTCTCCCTGATCCTGCACATAGGGAGAAATTTGCAAGGGTCGCATCGGTGAGGGTAAGTTGCTTCAGGCGCCCTAAACAAATGAAACAGGATACAGGAAGGCCTGTTTAAGTAAGAGAGCCATGAGTTTTAAGCTATACACACTATAGAGGTTACAGAAAGGGTTATAATAGCCTGGAACACGATTCTACATTTCTGGAAAGTTACCATGGCTGTAATTATTCTAATCTTTCACAGCTAGAAAGGTGAGTTAAGAGTCAGATATTCAGTTCACATTTCAAAGTAATTTACCAGGAGTTACTATATATTATTGCCTTTGTGACTTTTAATGGAAAAGTGTCTCAGGTACTTATTCAAACACGAGACCGACATATAAAATTGCAGTCACATTTATTGTAATGAAATGTCTGAGAGGGGCTTTTGACTGTCAAGATGCATTGGTTCCCACTGTAAGCAGCAGAAAGCACACAGTGGGGAGCTAAATTTAATTTCCCTTCCCTGGAGATTTCTCTAAATAGATGCCCATAAAGATAATTGTGAGTGAGGGCTTGAAACTGGAAGCAAACTGGGAGCATGAGGGCACAAATGTCACTCAGATAATAGTGTATCCCGCAGGGGAACACTGGCCTTTCATGATGGATCATGGTAAGCTTTATTATGATCATCCGTAGCTAAACTGAGAGGAAGCACTCCTCCTGTGGACTCGATTTCCTGCAGGCGGGGAAAAAAAAGGCTTGGTTTAAATGAGGAAAAATAACTAACATGACAGTTGGGTAAGGAAAATTGCAACTGACTCTCACCATATTGTATAAAATGGCAGGAAATTTGTTAAGGGGTGGTATTGAATTAAAATTGTTATTCAATCAAAGTGATATAAGAGCCCTTGACAGTGTGTAATTGCAATCAGTTGAATTGCTTAATTCAAACAGAGAGCCATGGGGAACCACAATTTGCAGAGAGAAAAGAGAGAGAGCAAATAACAGACAGAGAGTAGGAGAGAGGGAGTGGAGAGAGATTGTGAGGATTTTATTTATTTTATCCTAACCACCTCTAACTATGTTTACATCAGGCTGTGCAATTAATTAAATCTGGATATTATGTTGATTTTATTATGAGCTAATGTGCTGGGAATATACCTGATAAATCAGAGCGACTCATCAAAGTGCTACAAAAAATAATCAAATTTTCATATTGCGTCATTCACATGGATTTAACTACTGTAGAGTTTGTGGAGTATTTAATCCCCAAAATTATAACATTTAGCAACATTCCTGTGTGTGTGTGTGTGTGTGTGTGTGTCTGTGTCTGTGTCTGTGTCTGTGCTGCATCCTTGGGCCTATACAAAGCCATCTATTTTCATGTGAACATGACGTACGTCCACTAGCATTTCTAGGTTTTCAGAAAAATCACAGTCTACCGTGAAACCCCTGAACAATATAAATGCCTAACCTCTTCTTCTCCCTCCTCTTTTTAGTAGTTGGCAAACAACAAAACTGCATCACAGCCAACATCTGGTAAGGAGTGGGACAGACCCAGATCGGTTACTCTGCTGTGTGTGAGCCCGTTAAACATCTGCTCAGTCCCCTCCTGCTCTCTGTGATCACCTGTCCTGTATTTTAATACGTCTGGATACATGATTTAGTTGTTCTTATTTACATCCTTTTTTTTGGTTTCTGTTGTCAGACAACAAAACGAGTATGAAATAGTGATTCAATCCGGGCTCATAAATACTACATGTTAAGCAGCAGCTATTCTCAAGCTGCGGCGACGCAGCTGCAGACAAGCTCAGGTTAATGACGACAGCTGTACTGTATGATCAGCTGTACTAACACTGAAAATGTATGATCTTGAAAACTGTTTGAATACATCTCAGTTTGCACCATTCTGAATGCATTTGTGTTGTATTCATTCATTTTCTATAGCTGCTTATCCTGTTGGGGATTACAGGGGGGGCTGGAGTCCATCCCAGCGTACACTGCTTACGTCCAGGTTAGCTATGTAGATTAGGTTTAGGCAAGTAAATTTACATAGGTTAGGTTTAGGAAAGTAAAGTTATGTAGATTAGGTTTAGGGAAGTAAAGTTATGTAGGTTAGGTTCAGGCAAGTAAAGTCACGCAGGTAAGGTTTAGGAAAGTAAAGTTACGTAGGCTAGGCTTACGAAAGTAAAATTACGTAGGTTAGGTGTAGGAAAGTAAAGTTATGTAGGTTAGTTTTAGGAGGGTAAAGTTATGTAGATTAGGTTTAGGCAAGTAAAGTTACGTAGATTAGGCTTATGAAAGTAAAGTTACATAGGTTAGGTCTAGGAAAGTAAAGTTACGTAGACTGGATTTATGAAAGTAAAGTTATGTAGTTTAGGTTTCGGAAAGTAAAGTTACATAGGCTGGATTTATGAAAGTAAAAAGTCACATAGGTTAGGTTTAAGAAGTAAAGTTACATAGGTTGGGTTTAGGATGTAAGCTGAGTACACCTTGGACAGGTCGCCGTACTGTCGCAGGGCTAACACAGACAGACAACCAGTCACGCTCACATTGACACCTACGGCCAATGTAGAGTCATCGATTGACCTAACCTATATGTCTTTGGGCCCGAAGAAAACCCACACTGACGCAGGGAGACATGCAGGCTCCACACAGAGGGGCTCCCCCACCAACGAGTTTGAACCCCCCTTTCTGGGATTAAACCAGGAACCCTCTTGCTGTGAGGTGATAATGCTAACCACTGCACCATCGTGCCACCTGCATTTGTGTTTGTTCACTTTAAATTGCATCCTTTCATTGACTTTGTGTGCAACAATTCTGCCTCTAAAACGTGCTTGCAGTTTGGTCTGAACACACATTTTACTTTCTCAAACACACTGATGTAGTGGGTACAAAAGCCTTGAGTGCAGAAAATCCTTTCTAATCAACCCAAGTGTGCAAATGTCCAAAGAAGAAAAGTCGCGAGGCTACATCTTATATGAAGCATGAGCTGCAGTGAAAGAAATTGTCTGAAATGATGAATTAGTTCATCCTGGATTACAGATATTATCCCAAAACGTCTCAAGCGTGTGTGAAAAAAAAAGCTTTTACTGCATAGACGTACTTTCCAGTGAACCATGCTGGAGGGGAAACTGGCTCAATTCTCGTATCCATACATGTACCATAGTGTATAATCAGGCATAAAAATGGAGTACGTAATGGCACAGAGAGGCAGTTTAAACCGTTTGCTGAGTGCGTGAGAGATAAGGTGATAAAAAAAAGAGAGAAGATTGAGCGAAACGGAAGGAAAGAGCAAACGTAAGGAAAGAGAAAGTTTCATCAGAGAACCAGAAGAAACTAGAGAGAGAAATAATGAAGAAAGAAGAGGAGAAGGAGGAGGAGGACGACACAAGTAGCTCTCTGTCACATTCCTCCATTATTTCATCCAGCAAGAGGAGAGAGTCATCTGATTGAAATAATACATTTGGAGTGTTAGTAATGCCACCCTAAGTGCTGCTGGAGAAGTGGGGAGAATTAATTGCCTCCCTGACTCGATTTCAGCCAATCACATTATCTCCTGATTTATGAAACAACAGGCCTCAACGCCACCATAACCTTGAGACCAAGAGGTGCCGGCTAAAACTGGATCTCTGCGGCATTCCAAATTAAATGTTAATGGTAAAATCACTTTTGAATCAGAATATTATCATACTGTCAGTAATGACATTTTATCTTAATAATCTAGTGCTTTCTGTATGTGGTTTCTAAGCTTTCATGATATCATATTTTAGATTCTTACACTTGGTTTGGTTTTCACATCAGTATACGGCATACATTATGTAGGAATATAGAATAACAATAAAAATCAATAAGTAGCATGAGTCTCTGTCAGCTGTGGATTCTCACATACAGCTGTATCTAACTTTTCTTAAGGGGCTTTCACACCACTGCGCAGTACCTCGCTCCCTACAGTCATTTCAATAAGGGGAAGGCAGCAGAGGG
This sequence comes from Cephalopholis sonnerati, assembly GCA_019142605.1. Taxonomy (NCBI): domain Eukaryota; kingdom Metazoa; phylum Chordata; class Actinopteri; order Perciformes; family Serranidae; genus Cephalopholis; species Cephalopholis sonnerati. Next base: position 10,240,832 of record JAGQAX010000017.1, on the reverse strand, counting down.
AAAGCACTTTGTTTACAGCAGTAGGGGTATGAAGTAGTTGCCACCCACATAAGCATGCACAGATTTTGCTCTACAGTGCACAGTTCACCTTGTTGAATGTCTTGCGATAGCCGACTGGCTTTAGCCAATCAAATGGAAGGGGTTGGGCTTTGCAGAAGCAGAAAGACAACAAGGTGGAGGAGCTGATAATATTCGTGTCTGAATACCTGGATTTGTACAGCACGGGGCTAGCATGTTATAAGGACTACCAGAAGAAAAACTAGGCCTGGACTAACATTTACATCAAACTTCAGATGATCGGTAAATTGTCCAAATACGAAGAAATCTTTCTTTCATTCTTCTTGTCATCACAGCCCTGGACAATAGCTGCAGTAGCCACTTTAACAAATGTTTTGTTTTTTGGGGGAACAGGTAGGTGGTTGTAAAAGCAGCAGTGGTTAATCAATATGGCATGCAGGTGCAAAGAAATCTAATTTCCTGAAACATTGTGCAGCCCTGGTGTTTAGTAACTACTAAAAAGAATACATGACCAGTTCTTAAAGGCTTCTTCTTCTTTGATTTTTTTAAGGTATTTTCGCCTTTAATCAAGTGTTGACAGAAGAGACAGACAGGAAATCTGGAAACTGCAAGTGATAAGACATGCAACAAAGGCATCAGGACCTAACCCTTCAGTTACTTGTTTTACCAGGCCATTGCCATTCAGATGGAAGACAGCCCTGTGGTGAAAGAATGCCAGAGGTTCCATTAGTGTTGTTTCAGGGATTGGTGAGGTAATCGCAGATATTCAGGTACGCTAGATTTCTCATTTTCGCGTCAAACACAATTCTCCTCCACGCATGAAGGAAAAGTTTCAGTTTGTTGCAATATGCAACTTCACCACTAGATGCCACTGAATCCTGCAGACCTTTAATTTCTTGACAGCTTTAAGGTGTTGGATTTGTCAACATCTTTCCAACACCCACAACCCCCACCTGCCCCACTTGGACTTGCCGCCAGGTGCCGTTAAACTACAACAGCAACAGGCTGCGTATCATGCCGGATTAAAAAAAAAAAAAAAAAAAAAAAAAACAGCAGTCCACACCGAGCCAAAGAATGAGCTGCCGCACAGCTACAGACTCTCTTTAGCAGCTAACCTAGTAGCACAGTAACATATACAACCCCTGAGCCAATGCACAAGCCAAAGCACGAGCCACTGTGCAGCGAAAGACTCTTGTCAGCAGCCAAGCCAGCAACACACACCCACAGATTATTATAATACACGCCCTGAACCAGGGAACAAGAGCCGCTGCACAGCGATAGCCTCTCATTCAGCAGCTAACGTTAGCACAAAGTACACACCTGCAGCAGTGCGCAACTGCTCGCAGTCTGGGTAGCCAGACTGTGACAGCTATTTTGCTTGTGTTTATATGATTGTGGCATTTAACAAAGATGTTTATTCATGTATTTATAACACTGAAAGAGCTAAGAGAGCTTGGGGGACATAACGAACTCGCCACTGACAATCAGTGAGCGAAATGTCCCCACGTTTTCAACAAAGCGTTTGTGTAACATGTATAATGTGTTGAGAAAGAAATCACTAATTTTGCCTTACCCAGACCTTATCAAGCTCATTTCAGCCAGACCATAATTCCAACTTTGTACAAAATAAAAAACAAAAGTCCAAATTATGATGTTAATTTCAATGCATTAAAAAAGAAAAAAAAACAAGGACATGTTGTTTGTTTTTAGTCTCATTTATTTTAATATAATATTAATATTATAGGGAAGGAGGAGTTCATACAGGAGATATAGCTTCCCACCCCTCCAGTAAAAACATATCACTTTCCTTTACTTTTAATTTCCACTGACTCTGTGATCAACTCCATGGCTTTATTCCCTGGGGCATCTGAGAAAGAGAACAACCAGAAAAGTCAGCAGCGGCACCAGATCCTCGTCTTTTGACGGGCATTGTGGGTGATTGGATTGTCTGTATCAGCGTGTCGGCGGCTGAGAGCCGCACGATGGAGACCCTGAAGCTGATTAAAGGCTGGCGCCGTCCGCCGCCTCCTAAACAGCTTGTGACAGGCTGGAGTCCGGCGGGCTCCACGGAGGCTCCTGCTGCAGCGAGGCAGAGACTGGAGGTGCCATCGCTGCTTAGACTGTGTGTGACAGGAGCAGTTTTACAGAAGGACGGACAAAACCCACAGAAATCAATGGATGCGAGGCAGTGGCAGCAGCATCGCAGTTCTGCTTGGTTGCTGCTGTTGTGACGCGTGCTGGTTAGCTGCAGTCTGAAAGCTGATTATTGTTAGCTGGTGGGTTTGAGAGAGAGAAGCAGGTATAAATACAAACCAGCTCCCCAGAACGTCCTTTTCAACCTTAGAGGACTATCTGCCTTGTTGAGTGGCAGACCCACAAACTGCTGCCTTAACGGCTACATGCAACAGTAAACACAGAAAGAGGAGTGAACATAATGACTTTGCTCGGTACAACCCAAAGTCCTTCTGAGCTGAGAACAAAGTGATGGCTGCTAAAGATATCCAAAGGCAAAAATACCAGGTGTTTTCACAGAAAACATTATTTAGAGCCTTTAACAACAAGAGATTACTAGGGCTTTACATTCTGACATTTATTTCTGTACTTTTAGCTCCAGGTACACTAATTGCCCCCATTGATATTCAAGAGAAAGCACACTGCATTTTACCTTTTTTAGCTACATCAAAGAAAGCAAAATACTTTGCGCTGCAGCAAGATAAATGGAGCCTGGTCATATGTTTTTCTCTCTGTTAAAATCATTATTATGCTCTGGGCCGCTGGGAGTACTCATGATTCTTACACTAATTTTGCAAAGCTGAATACAAACTGAGACGTTTACAAGTCTTTATCAGCAAAAAATACACATTTATAAATTTGAAATGTTTACTGCGCATACAGTCTTTTAAGCATTCATAATTAAGTAAGGTATAATGCAGAGTGTAGTCCCCATAGGTAAAACTGAGACAGAATTTGTTAACATTTATGGTCCGAGAACTGAAGAGTGTTTACTTATACGGTATGAATCAATTAACCCTGCCACAACTGGCCTGCAAACATACACTAATGTTCCCGAACACAATGCCATGGTTGAATGCACCTTTGATACTGTGATTAACTAGAAAAGTGTGCAGAAAAAAAGTGTTTGTCAGCAAAGGTGTTTAAGAGAAATGAGGCCTATGACAACAGCCGCAGTGCAATGAAATATGTGTAGGTAAAGCGTGACCTCTTTGTTTCGAAATCTGAGGCTGAGGAGGAAACTAACATGCACAAAATATTCCCATCCCTGAAGAACACAATTTAAACAATTTCCCCTGGGGATCAATAAAGTATTGCTGATTCTGATTCTGATTCTGATTCCTATAGGTGTTGGACAGTAATGAAGTACATTCACTTAAGTACTGTCTCATTCCTTGTTACATTTGCTTTGAAGTCAGTGGATGATTTGTCTTTTCTAAAATGCAAATGTCCATAAACTTTGATCATGCAGTTCTGCACATGGTTTGTTAATGGAAGTGGTGTCCCATCCCTCTACCTCGCACATGTGCTTCTCAGATTGAACAGCTCAAAGGTAGAGACAGGTAGAGAGGAGAGGTTATCAGCAGGTGGTTGTATATAGTTATGCAGTGTTACTATGGCTACAGCAGCAGATGGAGATGTTAAATGGTGGTGGTACTTCTGCCAGTTTGAGTTTCCGTGTGCATGTCTATAGGCTTTGCAGCATATTCAACAAGCTTTTCATTCTATGGGTTGTACAAGCAAGTCAGTGCAATACGGGGGTTGTTTTAGAGTCACTAGGCACTAACAATATACAACAATGTGTTGAGATTTTTTGACTTTGAGTACTTGAGATTAGAAAAAAAAAAAAGTACCTCAGTACTTATTGACTTATAGGCCTATCCAAAAACGAGTTAATATCCAGGTCTTTCGTAAAATTGAGTGTGTCTGCCTCCAACCAGAGATGTTGTATACATGTCCAAAGAATGCTATTTAAACCCACGTGTCTTAATCGGAAAATGCTAAATTTGGAAAAAGGCCTAATTTGGAAAATTTGACTGAAATATATTGTTTACATGGCCCATACAGACTCCGGGTGTATTCATATTTGGAATAAAAGTCTAACATTAGTGTGCATATGAACGTAGTCAGTTAAGCGCTGTTAAATTAGTTAAATGTGGGACTGTAACAATGGCTGCATCTGCATATTGAGAAAGCTGGATGCTTGTGCTCCCTCCTCTCGAGAATTTGCAAGGTGACAGTGCAGGTCAGGCCAGACAAATGACCATTTGGACATACACACAGACTTACGCTCAGGGTCAAGTGTTAGAGAGCCACAGATCCATTATCCAGATCAGCCTGTAGAGGATCCAGGTGTCTAGACACAGAGCACATTACATGATTAAGGGGAGTTAAGATGCCACACAGGTTGAGTGTGTAAGTGCATGCTTCTGTGTGTGTGTGTGTGTGTGTGTGTGTGTGTGTGATTTTGCGGTGCAGATGAGGAGTGCAGGTTTCTTCAGCAGCACAGAGCTCTTCGTTGAGCTCCCAGATGAATCAATCCATGGCCATCCAATTTAGACTGTGGGGAAAGGGTGCATTGATCCAGGCTTGAGGTTTTCCACACATGGTTGTATCCCCCATCCCCACCCCCACCCCCCCAAAAGAAAACCACTCCCTGCACTAGCACTGCAATGGCCCCTGCAGCATATTTTACCTCTTGTAACACACACTATTCTGCTTCCTCTTCATTATTTTCACCACCTGATGAGTGGTGATGATTTTGGTTTATCTCTGAGAAATTTCTCTCCAAGGAAGAATGTAACTGTGCAGCGTCATATCCTCTGTGTTGAGACTAAATGCAGAGGGAATTTTAGAGGTTGATTGATCTTCTAAATCAATGGAAAGACTAAAAAAGACACAAAGAGACACGGATTTGCTCGAGGTGGCACAGACTGATGCAAAGATGCATCCGTGCAGCAGTAATTTAATCCTTCAAGTTCAGTGAAAAATGCACACTTTCCCTGATAATAGTGAATGGATGCACAGTGGCAACAGGAAAGGAGAGAACCTGAAAGAAAATAACAGAGGCTGGAGTTTCTTGTAAGTTTTGAGATCAGCCTGAGACTTGGAGCTTTCTCCCTCTGGCACACACACAAACACACTGCACACAAACGTTTGCTTTCTAGCAACATCTGTACAGTGGGTATATTGGTGTTTGTGGTGAAAAAACTGAGAGTGCACCAACTGTCAAATTCATCCCAATGAAATGAGGAGAACATTTTCTTCAGATTCAATCTCAACGCACTTTAACTGTCCAGTACAGGAACGTGTAGTCCTGTGTGAAGTAGACACAGTCTAGCACCAGCAATTTCATCCTATTTAGCCGCACAGATAGATAGTTGATGCTGTTCTAAACATGTCCACCACTGAGATTTTTGCTACCATCACAGTTCCCATCTGATTGAATGTCAGTACTTTTGCATTTGTGTTACTTACAACACCAAAAAGTGCCTTTTGAAAAACTGAAAGTGTCATCCATGGTTGATCCATGGAGGGCTTGCTGCAAACTTTTCAGGGTTGCTGTCATGCAGCGTAGGGCTTGCTTTATTGGAGGCAATGTGTATCTCTGCAGACTCTGTACATATTCAAATGAATTAAAATGAATACACAATGGGCCCCATGAAGCAATATTCTCTTAAATTTTAACTTAAATTTATCTTAAATGTCAACTCCAGGTGCACCAAATGTTCTTTCCATCCAAATCTGCTCTTACCCAGGTGTGCTGAATGATGAATACCACATGATTATTAGTCACGTATTAGCATAGGTAACACCCCCCAGACACTATGTAAGTGCTGGCATTGTGCAAGATCTCTGGCACATACCCAAGAATTGGAGAGTGCCATCCCAAAAAGGCAGGAAGAAGAAGAAGACAAAATTTTTGCAGTAGTGATTTGATGAACAGTTATATAAACTTAAAGTAAATGTGATTTTCGGGGTTAGGGTTAGTGTTGGGGTCAGGAGAAACAGATCAGAATGTAGTACTCTCAAAATAAGAAGCTGATTTACTTCTGATGAGACAAATACAACAATGTAAAAAATACTCTCTTCATAGTAAAAGCCCTAAGTATAATCAGGGTAGTGTATTTATGTATGAAAAGTAAAAGTACTAATGCAGAAAAGTTTAAATAGATTTTTTATTTAATTAATTTAAAATAAAAGCAACAAATCCCCATATTTGAAAAGCTGGAACAATGAACTTTTTGCATGAAAAATGACTGAAACAATTACCAAAATAGTTGCAAATTAATTTTCTTATCAGTAGACTAATTGATTCAGCTACACTTGTATATTGTCATATGGCTGTGTGCGAAAATCTAAATTTGCAAAGTAACTAGTAACATATGTTATCAAAAGAAATAGTGAAGTAAAAGTATGATATTTTTCTGAAGTGTAGTAGAGTGTACAGTGGTACAAGTACCTCAAATTTTTACTTTAGTTTGGTACGTCAGAGTAAATGAGTAAATGTACTTAGCTACAGTCCACCACTCAGCAGGGGGTCACACAGTAACTGAAGTGACAGTAATTTGGGTCATAGACCAACTATAATGGTATTTCTTTAGCCCTGAAATTTAATAATCCAATCATAATATTTACCCTATAACACAATGAGGAAAAAATAGGGAGTGCTGAAGTGGGTTAAGGCTCTGTGTAGTTAGTTGTAAAAAATCAAGTGCTCTTCAAGAATGGGGCAAAAAGTCACATAAGATAAAAAACAACAACTGGCCTGCTCACTCAGTGTGAAAGTCCATAGTACAGGCAGGCAGTCCAAAAATGCAACCTGAGGCACTCTGACTGTAGTTAAAAATCCTTTATTTATACATGGATAAACCAACGTGCTTCAACTAGAGAGTCTTCATCAGGGTGTCAAGACTCTCAGACTCTCTAGGCTCTCTGACTAGTAAATCTGATGACGACTCTCTAGTCGAAACTTATTGGTTTATCCATGTATAAATAAAGGATTTTTAACTACAGTCAGAGTGCCTTGGATGCATTTTTGGACTGCTTGCCTGTACTATGGACTTTTACACTGAGTGAGCGGGGCTGGCCAGTCATTGTTTTTTATCTTTACACACTGTAAAACATAATCTAAGATGAATTATATGACGTTCATGCACTTTTTAAATTTTTAAAAGATGTTTTTCTCTTATCTTTGTAAGAGTGCTGTGGACCACTCGTGACATTTTCTGTTACCTAAGAGCAGAACAAAAATAAGGAAACAGTGGTGAATCCAAGAAATCAATGTGTACTAACAAAATAAAAACAAATTGTGGATACAAACAAAAATAAGAGAACATTTGTTCATATATCATATATAACCTTAAAGAGGGGAGACAGTCACAAGGACAGACTGAGGTTGTGACTGAGAGGCAGATCCCTTTAAAGAGATTTGGTTGAGCCTTGTTGACATGCTCCACATGCCTGCACCAATAATGACAGGGAAAAATATTGCCTGGCAATCAAACCACATATAAACCTTTATCACTCTCAAGCTTTGGCATTAAAAACACCTCAGAGTAAACATTCCCACATATAACCAATATAACCAAAGCTCTGTGTTTATGACCCCTCTGGTGCTATATGTCTCACATGTTGATCACCATCAGATTGTCAGAAAAATCAATCTCAGTCTGAGCCTCCTACAGTCACCCATCGTTATTGATGCATTTTACGATCAACTGCAAGGGTCTGGACCCAATGCTCAGGTTGGGAACTATTGCCCACTGAGCTAACATTCAGCCATAAAAACATCAAGGAAAAAATCCCAACATCGCAGTGTAGCTTCAGCATGACTGTTCGAATCTGGGAAGTGAATGTGACACATTTTTGTTTCACCACTGCTTCATCAAAAACGGGTGAAAGCAAAAAAGTCTCTACTGATACTTCATTAATGCAGAATGGATATCCCATTATGGCAAGAGACAGCTGTTGATCATTTTACCATCACTGATTCCAGACTCTTTGAAGTAATAATTGTGAGGCAGGGGAATGGCTCCTTGAGGGATTTTTTTTTCCCTCCACAGTGCCCGTCTTGTCACACTTCTTGTTAGGACAGTTATTGCATTCAGATATCCAAAGACTTAAAGAGGTATTTCACTGCTGGAAAGACGTGGTCTTTAAAAAAAAAAACTAGGCCGTCTGTGCAGTATTAAGACACTAATACTTTGGACATTAGTGCTACATGACCAGAGAAGACAGAAAAAGGGCTATGGCAAGATATAGAAAACCTACAACTAACAGAATGCACTGAAGCATACTGGACCAGTAAATACTTGTTTTACAGTTTAATTGGAGTTTGGACTAAGTTTGAGAGAAAGAGGGGCTGCTCGCTCCCTTGATCTGCTCTTTAACCCAGTTTCCACCAAGCAATACAGCATGGTACAGGTCAGTTTAGTAAGTATCTTTTTTTTTTTGCTGGGGTCTAGGTACCATGTATGAAGAGTTACTTTTGGTTCCAAAGGTACCGTACCGAAAGTGTTTGGTGGAAACCGGGGCATCTGTGTCTGTGGTGGCGGGCATATGAAAATGTAGAGCTACAATCTGTGGTTTGAGGAACAGTCTTAGAGCAACCAAAAATCTGCCAGATGATGCATCATATGACAAATGACAAAGCTGAGAGTTGATCAGGGAAATCTGGGTGAATGGACGACTATAAACTTTAATTTGCTGTGTTTTCTCTTTGTGCCTTGACGTGATGATTAAATAGACAAAACTTGTGTCCTTGTCAAGAACAAAAGTTCTATTAAATGGAACAAACCTCTAAAAAAAGAGCCATCTACAAAAAAAAAATAAAAATGTGTTTGATGTCACATGATCAACCTGAACCCACAGTTGTATATTTTATCTCTGTTATTTTTGGAAAACATGCTGAAGTTGCAATCAGCCACAAGTGGGCAGGTAAACTCCTGTGGTCTTAATGTGCCAACTTCCTGTTACTTTGGAGTCATATTTCAGTTTTTAGATAAAACATCAAAGACGTCATGGAGGCGAGGCGTGGACAGAATGCATATTAGTTTCCAGACTTCTCCATCTGAAATTCAACAGCAGCTTCTTGTCCTTGAGTTTCGATGCCTCCTGGAATCTTCGCCACAATCTGCTAAAAAAGATGAGGTTCATTTATCTTTTTAAGTGGGAGAAACACGCTGAGATGTTTTGCCGTTCGCAACAAACCACAACCTTCCCCCAAAACAAACTTGCCTGCAACATTTCCAAACCAATTAAGGACGTAATTAATGAAACCCAGCACCTGTAGTGCCAGAGCAATCACCAGAGAGGGGACAGTGAAAAATGTAGCAATCAAATTAATCAAGCAAAAGGCACAGGCCAATTACTCACACGCCATCTAGAGTGCGGCGCCGCGCTCAGAGAACAGGTGATAGTTATCATTAAATTAGAGGGAGATCAGCGGCTCGGGCTGTTTCATCATGTGGGACCTTGATGAACCGCGGGCCAGGCGCTGCATTTGTTGTGGGCACAGTGGCAGACAAGGCAGCCCATATGTTGGATTGTTTAAAAGGAGTGGAGGAGAGGTGTTGAGATAATGATTAATGAAAATGTGAGTGACTCTGCAGCAGCAACACAACAACAACATCTGGTCCTGCATCGGGCCCTTGTGTACATCCGGTACATCGGTGGTGGTCCTGTAGGTGAGCACACAAGTAGCCTGCAGAGTTGGAGAAGGTTGTTGGAATTAGAGGGAATTTTACAGCTGTCTCACTAATTCCCTCACCACCCACAATGGCAGCAAAGTGAAAGAAGTACCCAGATTCTTTACCTCTCAGTAACAGTTCCAACTGCGCTATAGTAATCTACAACTCGATGTGATAGATTATACCTTTCAAGTCATTTTGAAGTCTCTGTAAGTTGATTTTCATACCAAACAAGGAACAAAAGGAGGGAAATCCAATAAAAAATATATGATTTATGATTGCATGGTTAGAAGTTGGTCTCAGAAACATTAAATCATCCCGCTAAGTGAAAAAAAAAAAAAAGAGAGAGAGAGAGAGATTGTAATTATAGCTGCCCCATCAGGCTAATCACATTATGTTCTTAGACACTGGAACACAGTGAAAGCTATATAGGCTAGCCATCAATACAACACAATGAGTCTTAGCCATGCTAGGTGTGTTTTCTGAATGCTAACAAAACAATCAATCCTTTATCTTGTTTCATGATGAGTGTTTGTCAAATGGGACTCTCCAGTAAAGTTACAGATACTTTATTAAATGCTGGATATAAAATTCCAGGAACACATTTCAGCTTTTTGAGGAAGACGGATGAAACAAACTTATGAGCAAACACCTCTGACCACTGAGAGCCAGTGGAGGTGTCTGAGATGTCACCTGAGGGATCATACATCATGTGGAAAGTTCAACACGTACTAAGATAAGTACAGAGTGTCTTACAATATGAAAAATGTACACTAAAACAGCTTGCAATATTTTGAACTGAAGTAAGAAAGACATAAAAACATGCCATGACTTCCTCTGATGCTGTATTGAAAACACTGTCTTGAATGTCACAATGTTTGCTGGCTGCTGTTTTTGATCCTGTCTATAGTATGTTGAGTGTCACAGCAAAGACAAGAATTGCTTTGTGTGGATGAAATTAGGTTAAGCTTGTATTGCAACGGTAAACAAATGGTGGAGGGCTGCTGGGACATGAAGCGAAAACAAAGGCCGGACCAAGTGTACTGGAGCATAAATAATGTGCATTTCAATCGAGTGAAGCGGTGGTCGAGCTGAGTGAAGTGCGAGGGGCGCTGTCCACGGTGCTGATTAGTCTGGACGTGTGTTACAGGTCGGCCGAATGGAAACGGCTCTGATGGACTGTGTGTAATACACCATGATGACCTCCTGCTAATCCACACACTGCGGCCCAGAGTGGCTAAGATGCAGCCAATGAATGGAAAGCCATCCTGTCAACTCTGTGCATGTTTTGGTCATGCAAACTGTAATATTCAGCTGTAATTTTGAAAAAAAAAAAAAAATACTAGTGACTGAAAGTTAATACTAAGAGAAATTAAAAAAATATATAAATTAAAAAAAATAAAACACCACTTGGTGAGATTAGGCCTGTTTCTCCATAATTAATTTGTCATTGCATGGGAGAAATTGCTTTGAGGAAGTTTCCTACATCTATTCTAAAATCTTGATTTTTGGCTGACATAAAAGTTAGTGATGAGCTGGTAAACATATTGGAAAGTTGAGCTGCATAAGAGTCAGAAATTTCCCTCTGGAGCTGATTAGAAAAAATGGACCTACATTTGTCAGGTTGCCAGAAACATGACCACAGATATAAGCTAATGGTTCTCCATGTTACATGTGTAATAAGAAATGGTTTGTTAACACGTTAACAACTTTATGAGGCACCTCCAGATGCATATTTGCATTTCCTATGATAGCGAAGGCATGACCTGCCCTACTCTGTCTCTGTTTGGCTCGTACTCAGTCCCTAGTTGGTTGGACTGGTTAGATTTAGACAAGAGGTGTGAGATAAGGGTTAGGATAAGGATGTCATGGTTAGCCAGTCAGAGGCAGAGTAAGGTGGGTCATTCCGTCGCTATCCGACGAAGTGCAAATTCAACCCCCTAACCACTGAAGATTGTTGTTAAAGTCAATCTAAAATAAAAACTGCAACTCAGATGGTCAGACTGCAGGCGGATGGTTTTAGAATATAAAGACGGTAACTGTTTCTTCAGCCCAGCGGCTTGTAGTGAAGTCCACTGATCAAGTCAAAATGACTGCAGGCAGCGTGTTTGCCACAACATGTCCCCAGTGAGCCCTTTGTTTCTGTCCTCACGGTCTGCTGGTGTCGGACGGTGGGTCGCTGCTGCTGTTTGCTGTATGTTCTTTTGCCCCTCCACACACACACACACACACACACACACACACACACACACACACACACACACACACACACACACACACACACACACACACACACACACATATTTTCACCTGACTGATTAATTGGCACTGGTTATTTATATTATTGTGGCGTATTTAAAATGAATACAGTCCATCTGATGCTCATTTTGTTTAAGTTTTTCGTCATTTCATCACTACTACAAATGTAACTGTAGCCAGTATCTCACTATCACTATCCTTATTTATATTTTAAGAAGCTACAAATCATGTTCAGCCACAAAAAAAGCCTGAAAATCTGGAAATCAGAACAGAAGTACAGTGCAGTGTTGAATAGAGATGATACATCATCTCATCTAGTTGCATTGGTGTGAAGCGGCAGGTTTTTACAACATTGCAGAACGTCACATTGCAAGTAGTTGTCTGTTTCAACTCGTCTCGTCACAAATCTCTGGTCTGAAGTGGGCTTTAGGCCCCTGTCTTCCGTGTCATGCCATTGTATGCTTGTGATGATGTTGTTATGTTATGTTATGTTATGTTATGTTATGTTATGTTATGTTATGTTATGTTATATGGAGGAATGAATGATGCATCTCTCAAAATGCTTTTGCCTGCTGCTCATAAAAATGAGCATATGAGCAACTTCAATACTTGAATCAATCATTATGGTTTATTGACTTACATAACCTTTTAGCTCAGACTGTAAAGATTATAGAGATATGAAGTGTTTCCACTCCAAGAAATGACAACACAATGGGCAAAAAATGTGAGTGTGGGCACTGAGGTATTTCTATTGCAGAGTTCTAAAGGACAGCACTCACCCTGTGTATGATCAGATTGAACTGCTGCTGTACTGCTGTTGTTTACCCATTTTTCATTATTACTGATATTATTACTACTTCTTCAAATTGATTTCTAGATTAGGTGCATCTAAGTAATATTTTGTTGTTGTGTAAACATATTTAATTTCATTCATGTCTTCATGTTAGTTAATGTTTTAAATGATTCCATGTCTTAACATTGCAATGTTCTATACTGCTGGGTAGTCAGAAACAAATATCCCCCACAGTGGACAATTAAGTTTTATTTTATAGGGCACAAATTAAATGCTTTCACACTTTCAGTAAAGCCTTGTTTGATGATCCAGAGTAGCTGCAAGATGCAGGGCTCATCACAGCAGCACATCAGGACTGCGAAGGAGAGGGTTCATCCTCAGATCTCTCATCAACACAGGCCACAAGGCTGATTTAATCCAGCAAATATCTTGGTGGATTAGAACATAAATACTTAATCCATGCTTGCAGGTGCTCATCAAGGTGGGTATTTGCCTGTTCGATGCCATTTTTGTGGTGTTTACGTGTGATAAATCAGATGCTTAAACGTCTACATGGCGACTTTTATAGTAAAATATCGCAGTTGGATTTAATATAAACGAAGAATCATTTTGTTCAATTTAAATGATCTACTGCAGTTTGTATGTCACAAGCTTTCTGCCGCCACCACAGCACCGTAGAAGTAAACAGAACTGGTGTTTTTAGTGCAGTCCTGAACCACAATGTGTTTTTGCCGAAAAGATTTTTGGCTTTTTATCTGCTGCAGTGTTGGTTAGTTTTATCTCACAGTTTGAGTCATGAGGTCCACCAAAGTCTGCTGTTCAACACAGATACCAAAATAACCAAATTCAGCCACCAAGTGGTTTCCATTTGGTTTGGATTAGTTTCTTATCTGTACTGTACAGATGGATACAGTGCAGACACATTCAAATTTTTGTCATTTTTGATTCATGAGGTTCTCAAAATTGGCCCAGCTCGGACACCAGAGACACACAATCCCATTATACTGAGTTGCTGATTGTGAACTACATTTGGAAATGTGATGACTAATTCCCTTCTTTTTTCATTTCTCTTTCAACAGCTCGACTGGAATAGGAACAAACACATCATTAAATCAGCAACGTCCCACTGTCGTCGCCATTATGAAACTCAGTTTGATGCCAACATCTTTCATTAAAAAAACATGCAGCCATTCGGGGACCAGAGTTCCCTCGGTACGGAAATATGATGCTAATCACGGACACAGTGCACGCCAAGCACGGGGAAAACTGCTCTCTGCTTTAGGAGCGTTTTCAAATAATACCATTAAAAAATAATAATTGATGAAGTTGGCTCTGAGCAAAGGCACTAAGCGCTTTAAAAGCCTTCCGTCGTCTTACAATACAATTTCCAAATCAATATTTCATTAACTGGATAGAGGTGCAATGTTCCTTGTTAATAAAGAAGGTTTGGCTCAGAGTTAACGTTTAGCTTTCGTGAGTTTCAGGCAGGGAGGTGGGCAATTATGTTCCACCTGGCCTTCACACTCACACACAAAGCCATACTAACATTCAGTATATTCTCTGCACACAGCACACACACACACGTCTGGTCCTCTCTTGATTGTTTCTGTGTTTATGGGCTGTTTTATGACCAGAGAGCCTCTGATCTCCAGCGTCGACGGCCATCAGGTGACTTTCCCCGCGGCAACAGCGAGAAACAAACGTGAGCTCCTCTGACTTTGGCCCTAATTCAAGTGACAGAGAGAGTGCAGCTGCCACACTAACAGCGCTGTAAATACAGAGAGAATTTCAGGACAGAATTAGCTCACACACAGACTGTATAGATCACGTTTAAAGAGCTGATTTGAATTCTGGTGGACTGATTCATGACCGCGATTTATGACCACTAAGAATATTCATCTCTGACTGGCTGGAGGGGGGGCATAGTTTTAACATCAGCTGTGACAGTCTTATCACCCTTCAAATTTTATATTAGAGCTAAAAGGTTACTTGTCTCAGCTAAACTCTCTGAACCTATTTGTTCTATCTGATTTGACCTGGTCTTTTATTACATTTTGATCACAGCATGTGCCTTTAAATACTCACTGTCACTTTAACTATGTCATTAAAGTGGATTTCTGTGAAAGTTTTATGCTCTGCTGCTTTATGCTAAACATTTATCTACTGACTTTAGATAAAAGTGGTACTGAGAGTAACGTGGAATTTTAATGTTTGTGAAGGCGGTGTCAAAGGATTGCTTGTTGCTTTCATAGGGAAGATATGGTTAGCATAAAAAGTAAATTAATTATCACACATACATTTCTCAAAGTGTGATTTATCAGGATCATTTCCCAGACACTTTACTCTAAAGATCTGCAGCCCTGTTGCCAGAAGAAAATGTTGGCATTGTACACTTCTGCAAACTCTGGATACGTTACATTTGTCCATTTAATATGTAACATATTGTTTCTAAAGTGATGTTGTTCTGATTACATGTCTTTGAGCTGACTTTGTCATCTGGAGGTTGAGGGGTTGGTAGATGGCGTGACACCTTGGCAAGACAGCTGCCAAGCTGCAGACCACTGTTCGAGACCAACAACCAACAGGCCTGGTTGTTTTTGACTGCCAAAGAAAGCAGGTGTTTTTCAGTGAGACACCGAGAGCATTCTCAGACAGGATTATGCCACCAAAACGAAGTACATTAAGCCAAAACAAATATTCCTTCACATAACATGGTTTTTGTGCCTAAACATCAACACATCTTAACCACAGCATTGAAGACATGTAAAGTTCCAACATATGCACTACATGATCATGTGCAAATGTTACGATGCCAACAATTATTCTGAGGAGTGGGTTGAGACCTATCCTGTCCTGGTGACCTTCTGATCATAGACTGTCAAAATAATGGACGCAGTCACCATGACGTCACCCACTGGTTTGTGAACTCCTGTTTTGAAGCCTCAAGTTCAGCATTTTGGCTGTCGCCATCTTGGATTGTTGGAGCCAGGAGTTACCATATTTGGATAAGCTGGTAGAGCGAGGGGTGGATCTCACTCATGACTGTGTTGATCCCTCACAGACAGCCTGTCACTGGCCCCACCCTTAAATATATGTAACTTCAAGCCTTAATAAATTTAAACAGGTGAGTTTTATAAAAAAAAAATTAACCTCCATAATGTTGAAATTAGCTACAGAGACCAAAACCATTTTGTGTACCAGGCTGTAGGCTCAACACATCTCATCTGAGGTCTTTGTCAGTGGCCTGTCACGTTCACATATTACGCACTAGGGATCCTTCTGCACATGGTGTTGATGTTCCAGGTTGCCGCTAGCAACACCAGGATGTCAACAAAAATACATGGTTAGGTGTAGAAAAAAAACCCATCATGGTAGAGCCAACTACATTCATACAGGAAGCGAACAACAGGCATCTGGGTGAAAGTCTGTGGTTGTTGAAACATCCATCACCCTTCCCTCCCACCGTTTGGGATTTTCCAACTCCTCAAATTATGTCATTACCAACAGTGTTTTAACCCGATGCTGTCCAGCGGTGTATCACCCCGCTGCGACTGGTGCTGTCTGGCCAGATTATAAACTGAAGCCAACCATCCGCATATCATACTGCCAGGACAGGTCCCATCCAGCTGACCGGCGGCATATCATAGCACTACGAAAGGTAACGTCTGGCCACTGTCACATACTGATGCCGCCTAGCTGTGTAGCATACCGCCATGAAAGGTGGCTTTTGGCATCAGGTGTCTGATGTTGAAATCACTTTGGAATAAGGACGGACTGGTAGGTTGGACATTTTAACATGAGTGTCTATTTGTATTGACTTACGCCAGCCTCAGGTGGCCATTCAAGATATTGCAGTTTCTGGCACTTCAGCATTTGCTTCATTTTTCAGCCCCCAAGGTTGATCATCCCTGACTTGACTCCTTGTTTTTTGTCATCCTTTCCTTTCTGGGTATGTTGTCTGTTGTTCTCTGCTACCTACTCTCAACTGAAGACAAAAATGGAAAAAAAAAAAATACTGTTTGTTCAGTAGATGTGCACCTTCAACTGTCCCCCTGAAGCTTATTGTGGATGATGCTGAGGTGTGAATGTTTGCCCAGCAGCAGACAAAGTGGTTGGATGTAAAATAACACTTTTGCTTTATGTTCATGATCATCCATTAGAGATGACAGCAGCCTTGCCAGAAGAGAGAGCGGACATTATCCTGAACTGTAATGTAAAAAGTACAAATGAGTACAACTAATGGACACTAAACATGAGCCAACTACCATCATGCATGCACAGGCAGAAGAAAACAGGTCAATAAAAAGATAAGCGGTGTGCGAGTATTTTGCCATCTGCCACACTGTGTAGTGATTAGTAAACAGTGAATGAGGGACACAGCTTCTGTCTTTCAACTTACTGTTGCTAAGGAATAACTGACATTGTACAACATAGTGTCTTTTGTTGTGAGTTGATGAAAATTCTACTTTGCTGTTTCGTAACAGAAGGAATCCTGGTGGAGGTGAGGTGGGACAATTGCGTCAAACTTGTTTGTTTGTCTTCCTTTTGAGCCTTTGTCGCTCTGCAAAATGCACTTTAATTCAGCTTTAGATGGATTTCTGTGGAGAGGAGTCTGTGTGGGGTTTTGGCGTCAATGCAAATGCAGTGGTGCTTGTCATTCAGGGCTGTGTGCCTGGACATTTGATTAACTATTGTACAGCTGTAATGAAATATTGGAATGCACACGCACAGTATCAGAGTTACAGAAAGTCAATTTTACTGTAACAGTCTTTAATAGTACTTTTTTTCTCAGCCTGCTGCACATCGTCCCCGCACTGCACGGCTGTGAGCGGAGCGCTGCAGCATGCGTGACAGATTGAAATATTGAAATTCATCTTGATGAATCGAAAGACATGCCGTGCACATACCCAGCAGGATTGTGCCAGATTGGTTTCTGTGTCTCTGGTTTCACGTGGGATGTGATCCGTTGGAGGAGTCTGCAGGCATGTTAAGGGAAACCGTCCTGTGTGTCCTGTGAAACGTGACGCTCGGGCTTTGAGCTGCTGCTGCTGCTGTTGAGGCTGTGGAGCGGGAGGATTCAGATGTGATGCAACAGTGACACCCAGTGCAGCTAAAATGGAGGGGTAGTTACATCGCCATGCATTTAATCTGTGGTGGGTCACGACAACCATGGTGAATTCATGGACATTACTCACAGTATGAAAATAATCACTCATCAGTAATATGAACATTTTCCAATCTGAATATCATGTATTATTTTATTTATTATATTTATAATATATTTTTATTATGTATGAATCTTGAGCTTGTAGAACCAGAAGGGCTGGTGGATTGCATTTTTATCACCTCAATCTCCTTATAATCCAAATTTTCACCCAAAATGACACTTAACACCTGGCTGCAACACCTCAATCCTTTTACTTACTGGATCATATTCATTTGCCAACAGTAATCAATAAAGGTTCATCACTTGAATTCTCATGCTCCCAGTAATGTCTCCTCTCTAAGCTTCATTTGCGCACCTAATAATGCCATATTTTTCTCTTGCTTCCTCTCTGCAGGGAAGTCAGTTGGTGTAGTCAGTTAGTGCTACTCAGCAGCACCCACTGGAGCTGCAGAATAGCACCCATGCTTTGTGTTCTCAAACAAAGCATTACCATAAAGTAGAGCAGGCCTGCTGCTCCACTGATCTAGACCCACAAGAGCTCTTCAGCTCTGGTGACAAAGAAGCAGCATTTCAGTGTTATCGTTCTTTGGTAAATATACATGTTTTTGGAGTTAAGCCTGAAGAGCAGGCCTGAAAAGTGAGCACGTAGGACTTGAAGAGAGTAACTCACAATTACAAAACTGAGCATGCACTGTCAAGCTGCAATATTCCACAGAAACAATCACTGTTTGGAGCTGAGTTGCTGCCCATAATGCATGGGTTCACCACAAGCGTAAGACTGCAGATACGATCAGCCTCAAACAAGTTTCCTTTGCATGGTGTCTAAGCTTAGCATGAGGGAGCAGGTGAGGAGCAAGAAGAAGCAAAACGGTTCAGGTGGTTCAACCGCCCTGAGAGGGTATTCTGGATAAATTCAACAAGGAGGAGACCACGGGGGAAGACCCAGAACACCACTGAAGAGATTGTATTTGGCCACTGGAGTCCCCAAATGTTGCCGCCCAGGCCATTTCTGTCTTTTATCTGACAGAAAGCCCAGATGAGTTATTCCCAGGAGGCGCTCGGGATGTGGCCGGGGAGAAAAATGTCTCGCTTAAAGCCTCAGTATGCTTAAAAGAAAGTGCTCGTTGAAACACTATTTTCAACAGTGGAATTGGAGGTCTGTGTTCATCAATTTTTGTAACTTAAAGAAAACAGGCAGTCTGAAATGCAGCGATTGGCCACGACTGCTGAGATTAGAAAAAAGAAAAAAAGTGGGCAAACTTTGAATATCTCTTTCAAGCTCTTTTTTCATTTTTTTTGTGTGTACAACACCATGAAGGCCTTTAAGGAGAGGATATCCAAAAGTGTAAGCGAGTATCGCATTTTTGTGTGATTCACTATGTTTCACCTTTCTATGACAGGCCTTTAGGCTGTCTTGGAGCAGATATAAACACAACTTTGTGTTTGAAGCATACTGAAACCTTTTGGCAACTGCCATCAAGATAAGTGGCCAAAAAAAGGATACGGAGAAGTGGATTATGCCGCAGTAGTGGTTTAAGAAGTTTATTTTTGCTGCAAAAACTATTGTAATACATTGATCACAGGCACTATCAAGAGGCAAAGTGTAAGCCCTTCACAGCCACCTTTCAAGCCCACAGGATGTTTGATACTCAAAAAATCTAAAAGCATGGATGGATTACGGATTAGTCCGGTATTTTGCAGACTTATCCTTTAACAAGTCTACAGGGCACGGGCCCAGAAGCCCAAAGTGTAAACGGCTCCCTGGCCTTCACCTGCAAAATGTCACTCAAATTCAACACACACATATCAACCAAGAAAATACTCAAAGTAACCACAAAGAGATTCAAAGAAACTAAAAAGAGACACAAAACGGCTACAAAGAGACACAAACAACCAGAAGAGACACAAATATACCTCAAAAAGACACAACATTACTTCAAAGAGACACAGAGTGACTACAAAGATAAACAAACCGACCAAAAGAAGACACAAATTTCCCCCTAAGAGACACAAAATTACTTCAAAGAGACACAAAACAGCCACAAAGTCACATAAAAAGACCACAGAGAGATACAAAGTCACAAAAAGATGCCAACAACTACAAAGAAACACAAAACAACAACAAAAAGAGGCAAAGCCAGCTCAAAGTCTGTGTGTCCTGCTCCTCTGTTTGGGAGGTTGGTAGGGCCTTTTGCATGTTTGTGCTTAGGGGCCCATTGTCTCATAATCCGCCCGTGACAAGATCAAAAAAGTTTAGGTTAAGTGTGTGTTGCTTTGTGTGATGAGGCATTTAAGCATTAGAAAAGCCTCACGGTTGTTATTTCCAAAAACAATCAACTGAAATATTAAACTGCAACAAGAACAGACAAGCGGTTAAGTACTTTTGTGTCTGCTACTTTCTTCCTTTCTTTTAAGAACAGATGCGTCCCTGTCAGAGAGATAAAGACTGTGGGCTTTTTTTCAGGGGAAAAAGAGGTGAATGTGGCTTTATTGGAAGCTGTCCAGAGAGCTAACAAAGTGTTTTGTGTCTGGATTTGTTTCTCAAGGGCAAAGCATCCAGCGACGGCCAGCAGGCAGCCTGCTCTGTGGTGTTTGTGCCGAAGATTTCATTTGGGGGCTAACACCATTTTGCGGCTGTCGTTCTCTGCACACCACCCCAGAGAGACAGGGAGAGTGAGAGAAAAAAAATGGGAAAGTTAAAAGGAAATGAATAACACCCCGAGGCGCTCCCCACACAACTGGCTTCTGATTTCTATTTGTTTCTCAATCTGAGCCTCTGCTGGGCCGCCCCGGCACGTTGACCGACAACCGACATTAAAAACAAATTAAAGGAAGCGTCATGACATCCCATTCTTTCATCCAGGTGTGCGTGTGTGTGTGTGTGTGTGTGTGTGGTGGCCCGGGTTGTGTAGCGCATACACATGTGTACAGATTGTTTTCAATGCACAATTTCACCCGTCATGAATAATAAAGTCCAGACTATTTGAATCTTTCCTCCAGTTAATTCCCAGTGCTGGTAGCACGTTTTCATGTCTTGCTGCTTGATGAGCTCATGCTTGGAATGAGATGATACATAATTCACTTCATGTAACCACTGAACTCCACCATGGCTTCCCTGTGGAGGGGCGGTGAGGGGCAACAGAGAGGATAGAGGCTTAGCTTCTCATTTTTGATCAATTATTTACGTGACTTCTCATGAAATCCACAATAAGGAAAATAAATGTTTTACCACACAGGTGACTCCTGACGAAAGAGATTTGGATTCAGGAAACAGTCTGTTAGTTCTGCATGCACTTTCACTTGTATTTGTGCTTCCTTGCTCGTAGGCTTTGTGTGTTTTAACCATTTGGGTATTTGATCTCTATGACAGCTGAGCAGTCTCTGTTGATAAAGACAATGGGATATGGTTGAAAGCTCAGGAAAAAACATAGTAAGTGGGCCTTGTATTGGTATTTTTGTCAAAAAAAATTACTATTGTCTAGTAATTATCTTAGTATGGTCTGTCTGTCCTGCATTGACCCACTTCAGATGACATGATGCCACTGACTTACTTAAAAGTGGTCTTTGTAACCCAGGGTAAAAATAATTGATTACTGAGTCTCATTCCTAGATCATCAAATACCAATGCTTTGGATTGGTAGCTGGGCCGACCCACCAACCTAAGACTCACTAGCAACTATCTTTGTTAAATATAGCACTTTTAGCCCTATGTTCTGGCTGTGGTTGTGGCTCTGTATCCATTTTACCAGTCTTATTGCAAGTTTTTGCCCTTCGACTACAAATGATATACTTTACATTTGTGCTGCCCATTTGCAAATGAATTCTCTGCAGTTTGGGTTTTTGGATGTCTCCCCCACCATTCTAGGCAACCACTGGCCTCCATTACTTCCTGTCTAGTATGGAAATCTGTAAGTAGACTTGACACTTGCTGGAGTTGTGCAACCCACTAAGGTGGCCTCAGGAAAAGTCACCATTAAAGTATAGGCCAAGGATAAACTACACATTCTCTCAAGGGGTTGTTCACCCTCTCTCATGCACACAGACACACACACACACACCACATAATATCTGCACATTCATTAATCAGCAGTATTGCTGCTTCACCAGCACGATTCACAGAAACATGCTCTTGTCTGACAGAAAGCCCAGATGGACCACGAGCCTCTCAGGTTTATTGGCCGAAGCTTTGCCAAACTTTTTTCACTTCAATCTCAGTGTGTATCTGTGCATCCATAGCTGCCGGGCGGAGGCAGTCATCTGTACAATGCCGACTAATTGGTATAGACATTACACAAATCGAATCCATGTGTGTGTGTGTGTGTGTGTGTGTGTGTGTGTGTGTGTGTGTGTGTGCGCTTGTGTGTGTGTCTGTCTGTCTGTCTTTGCATGATTACAATTGGAGCAAATAAATGCTTCTGGAAAACAAAAGTCAAAGTGGGTGTTTTCTGCGGTAAGAGCACTTTTCTCAGTACTCTTGAATGCATCATTGCGCACTTTACTGACTTCATGGATCTATTTAACCATCCAATTAGTCTCAGTGTATTTAAAGGGACACTAACCAATCATCCATGGATTTTCGCGAAACGTTGTTCCTCCACCTAACTGACTCCATGCTTGGACTGTACTATGTTCAGTTAGAATTTCTATATATATGTGTATATATTTATAAACAGACACACACACACACATATATATATATATAATATAAATATATATATATATATACACTACCACAGGGATCACATCAGCTTTGACCTTCCACATTTGTTTCAGCTGTTCTTTCAATCCTTGATACTATACATCTTTTCATGTCCTTCTTTCTGATGTTGCTGTCAGGCTGGTATCACCACATCTACCACCACTTGTTCTCAACCACCTTTGGTGGTGTGTCCCACTGGGATTTGGGTACTTCGAGTTCATATTGGGTACAGATGATATCTCAGCAACTTGGTTGTGCCTTTCCATGTACGCTAATCCTACCTGCATCTTACACCCTGCCACTATGTGCTGGTCCATCTCAGGGGTATCTTTGCACAGCCTTTGTAGCCCCTTGGGTCTGATCTGCTGTGGCAGACCCTGGCCTCTATGGCCCATATGCTTACGGGCCTCTTCTTGTGCTGCAGTGATTAGTGCCTCCATGCTGTCTGTCAGTCCAGCGTTCTCCAGCCAGTGGTAGGTCTTCTTGATATCAGCCACTTCCTCTATCTGATGGTGGTATGCACCATGTAGGAGCTTGTCCCTCCATGTTGCTTGCTCCTCCACCTCTTTGCCTTCATCAGGTGTCTGTTGTCTGAGGCATTCACTTAGCAGCTCATTCTCTAGGGCCATCTTCTTGATGTATTCCTGGAATTTGGATGTTTCATCCTGGATAGTGGCTCTGATGCTCACTAGTCCTCAGCCTCTCTCTTTCTGCTTAGTGTATAGCCTCACGGATGCTGGACTTGAGGTGGAACCCTCCATGCATGGTTAGGAGCTTCCTTGTCTTGATATCTGTGGCTTCTATTTCCTCCTTTGGCCAGCTTATGATCCCAGCTGGGAATCTGATGACTGGCAGTGCAGTGCGTGTTGATTGCTCAGACCTTGCTCTGACCATTCAGCTGACTTCTCAGGACTATGCCTCACTCTCTGGAGGTATTTGGTTGTGGTCGACTTCCTTGTGGCCTCCTCATGATTTCCAGTAGCCTGTGTGATCCTAAGGTACTTGTAGCTGTCCTGGATATCTCCTATGTTGCCTCTCTGGTAGGTCAGCTCCCTCAGTTCTGATAATCTTGCCTCTCTTCGATACCATCAGGCCACACTTGTCTAATCCAAATGACATCCCTATGTCCTTGCTGTAGATCCTGGTGATGTGGATCAGCGAGTCGATTTCTCATTCTTGGCGCACAACTTGATGTCATCCATGTAGAGCAGGCGTCTGATTGTTACCCAACTTCAGCATTGGTATCCGTAGCCAGTCTTCTTGACGATCTGACTGAGGGGATTCAGGCCTAAGCAGAACAGCAGTGGTGACAGGGCATCCCCTTGGTATATGCCACGTTTGATGCTGACTTGGGCAATCGGCTTTGAGTTGGCCTCTGGGGTTGTCTTCCACATTCCCACAGTTCTTTATGAAGGTTGTTAGTGTCCTGTTGATCTTGTATAGTTCCAGACATTCCAGTATCCATGTGTGTGGCATTGAGTTTGTGTGGCTTTCTTGTAGTCAATCCAGGCGGTGCACAGGTTGGTCTTCCTGTTCTTGCAGTCTTGGGCGATTGCTCTGTCGAGCAGTAGCTGGTGCTTGGCACCTCTGGTGTTACTGACAATTCCTTTCTGTGCCTCGCTCATGTATTGGACCATATGCCTGGTTATCTTAGCCACTATGATGCAGGAGCTTCCATGTTGTGGAGAGACAGGTTACCGGTCTGTAGTTGGATGGGATGGTTCCCAGACAACCTCATAATGATATGATCCCTCACTGGCTTCCCACTGTCATATGGCAAATCGTGTACGTTGAAGCAGAGGTACTGCTATACTGGGAATTGAGCTTCATGTCTCTGTGGTGGTGTTAAATAGAGCCCAAATAATGCATCAGCATGGCCAATATCATCAGTGAATATTAGCTTATCACAGAGGTATTAGTATGGATGTATGATTCAATTGAATAAGAAATTTCAGTACAGAGATGCAAAAGATTAGATAATTTAGATAATTAATTATCATCCACCAGAAAGCAGCGACAGATTTTTAATTGTGGTCACATTTAAAAAAAATAAGTATTTAAAGGGTTGTTTCCAAACATTGTTAAAAAAAAAAAATAATTATTTTTTTAACCCCTAAGCTATCCACTATGGTACCAGCCTCAAAAATCAATATCTGTCAGGCTCCAGTAGAGGGAAACAACTCTGTGAATGTTTTAATAAATCATTAATAATTAATATTCCACAATGCTTGAATTTGTGTTCAGAGAGGTGGAGAGATATTAGAGTAAAGAGACACAGTCACACAGTGAAAGTCTAGGGGAGAGGAAGAGGAAGCCTTTTGCTCTTTTCAGAAGTCGCTGCTGCTTTGTGCTTTTGGGACCCAGCCGGCCTTCAACCTGAGATTGAGGGCACTTGTCTGCTGAAATTGGGGCCAGCAGATGGCATTTTATTTGGAAATACACTCAAAGCTTCTCAGAGCTGACAAGGGCTTTGGAGGGACGTAGTGACAGGCAGATACACGAGCTGGATCACTCACATCAGGAACAGGAAACTAAAGGCCAATTAGGAACAGCAGACACCAAAGCTCCGGGCCTCGGCAGCACTGAGACACTGTGACCTTTAGAAAATACAAATTTCCAAGGGTATTTTTTTTCATATCTCCTTTGCCTCTAAATTTAATTTATTAGCAGAATAGCAGAAAATAATGAGAAATGTGAAAGAGAATGCAAATAAACAGATGAGGACATGAAAGACACCACGTTTAGCAAACATAATTACGTCCTGCAGGAAGTTTGGAGAAAAAAAGCAAGGACAACAAAAAGGCAAACCAAAAAAGCAACAAACTAAATAAATCAGAAATTTAAATGTCTGTCCTCTGATAAAGACAAACATTAAAAGGTTATGTGATGTGTAGTTGAACAGTTGCATCTTATTTTACATTGACAAAAATGTGTTTTTAAAGAAGCCTGCTGTTAACAATGACATTTTATTTTAAAAACATAAAGTTCTCCCTCTTTCATCAGACTGAAGCCTTCTGACAAAGCCAGTCACTTCCAGCTTATTGTTTCCTGTGTTTTATAAAGGCACTGAGGCAGCTCTGAAGATGTCTGCAGGCCACTTCCTCACAGAGCAGTGGTCCAAGTGAAGGGATGAAGAACAGTGAAGCTGACAGGTTTGTACTCCTGGGAGGAGTTGTGATGACTGCTGTCACCCTAACTACAACTACCAGACCCATCACAGTGCAGCTGTGACAGTATGGTACACACACACACTTAAGGCTAGATTTTTGTGTGGCTGTGTGGCATAAAAACACTAATATTTTCCTTGAGGTGCAGCGGGATCTTTTCCTCGCCTGTGCCTGCTTGATGTTACAGTGACTTGCTGCATGCTGCAGTGGGAAGAGGAAACCATCTCCAACTTATATATCCGATTTTATAGTGGTTTGCACCGGCCACTTTTAAAAAAGTGAAATCTTGGAATTGACTGAAAGACTTTCACTCCTACTCACAAACTTTTAAGAGTTGTTTATGAGTAGCCTGTTGGAATTCTGCCATATACATGAAGGCACACACCTTCTGAGGCATATTTAGAAGTGACTGCACAATACAACATTTGTCAATACAGCAATTCAGAATTGGGTAGGTTAAGCTCAACATTTGCAGTGGCTGCTTTCTTGAAAACTGTTATCTCCAAATGCACATTGGTAGTGGTGCAAACAAAAAGAATGAAGCTGCATTGATTGTCTGCACCTGTTGATGTGGTATTAAATTCCCCTTATTATCCTTTTTCTGTGATGTACTGTAGGCTACCTATCTACCAGCAGCAGACTGTCCTCCCCGCTCCAGCTCGCATTGTTTTCTTTTAGTTTCAGCCAGTTTTCCAATCCTTTCCTCCCGATCTTTATATATTTGAACGATAAATATATTAAAATGAATTCCATTTGTTAATTTCCACTGGAGATGTTAATAATTTTTACTAAAAAACAATAAAATAAATTTAAAATAATGCATGCCTTTGCTGAATAACCACTGAGTAAATATAAGAATTTTTTAGAGGATGAACAATGCAGCAGATATAAGTTTAATTAATAATTAATTAATTAAATTCTGAATGGCTATTGCTGCTTTTAGCAGAAATGTGATAAATCATGCTGAGTTTGATCACGTGTCTTGTTACTCACTCTCGGTGAAGATGTTTTCATCTATAAGTTGGCTCTTTATCATATCCTTAAGTGTTATTCTTAAGTTTGATGAACTGGTCAATGGCACATTTTGGACACAGAAAAAGAGATGACTGGTTGCTCTGTATATACAAATGTAGATCAAAACCTTGTGTCAGGTGCTCGTGGAGAACAGGAAACAACAGGATGGACAGGAAGGCACTCCAAAAAATAGACACATTGGACACATTTTGTTTAACTGGTGAAGGCGTGCGGTTACTGACCTCCCCAGAATCACACAAACCCATTTTATTTGTAGACATAAAAGACACTTTTTGTTGTAATAGGTGCCCTAATGTCACATAGGACACTAATTTTACAGCTTAGTAAAAAGACAAAATGATGATAAAAGCTAATATTCTGTAACACCAGTAATAAATGCTGTAATGCCCATCATAGTTTCTGTGCTGATCATATTAACTTACACCTCAGATTTGATACTGTATGTACATATCTATATGCAACCCCTCCAGATCTTAAATACTCTTCACATCGATACTGTTGTCCTGAGTTTGGCATTCTATGTGTTGTATATATTACACACCTTACTGTTAGGTTTTATATTTGTACTCTTCCCACTTTGTATTGCAAGTGCTGCACAGGAATTTCCCTCAGGTTAACCAAAGTTTTATCTCATCTTAGTTGGCTAAAGATACATAAAACTGTTTGGATAAAATTACAATTGTAGCCTTCAGGTTATTTTTCTTTTGCATTCTTTAATATTTAAATACTTAATTTCAATACCCATTCAACTTCTAGGTACCAGCACAGACTAGACCTACCATGCTAATGCTGACCAAAGCAGAAAAAAATCTATTTGCCCGATTGGAAAAGATTCTGTTCAATGCATCCCAGGGCTTATCAACTCAAGAGTTGAAGCTGTGTATCTGCAAGCATTTTACTAAAGTCTACAATCTTCCAGTGACTGTGCTGAGCACATTAAGGACATGAGGCTACTGCCAACTGTATGGCTATATGTGAGGTGTGGATTTTATTCACTTTTTAAAAACCAAGTGAGGTAAATTTACTCGATGTAATATCTATGTCAGATATAATAACTTAATGATATCTTTCTGAAGTAGGCATCGCTGTATGTACTGTACTACATCACTGGCCCCAGTCTATATTATTTCAAAATAAAATAAGACAATGAACATACCAAAAATGAGCAACGTTTTAAGGTCTCATTAGCAATTTATCATTTGTTTATTTACAAATGTCAACTGACACATTCACACACACACATACACATACACACACGCACACAAACACACACAGACATACAGTAAAAGGTACATGTGAAACATTGTCCTATCAGATGGTCTACAGACTGTGGATGATGGTTCGGCTCTTGAGGCTCTCGACGTACTCTTTGGCCTGGTCAAAGCTTGTCTTCTCCTCAGTTTTGGGCGGTGAGCCCTCCACCAGCTTGACAAAATAGTGACAGTAAACTTTGTCCATGATGCCAAACATCCCCCGGCCATGGTAACGGATCCGCTTCAAGTACCTCCCTTTGCCTGAGTAGGACTCAGCTGCAGGAGAGGAGCAGGAGGGGACGGTGTGTGATTAAAGTGGGATTGAGATAAACAGTGAGAGAGAGAGGGAGAGAGAAAGAGAGAGATAAGGTACAGAATAACACATTTAATTTGTAGAGGTGCCTTTGAATGAAAATAGGTCAAAATAACAACGATTGTCCTGAGTTTAGGCTTATCTGTAATAAGGTCTACAGCTCCACAGATATTACTCACTGTGCACACCATCTGAACTCAAAAGAAACCTACTGCCTTTAAAAAAAATCATTAACTGTTTCCCCTCCTACTGAAGGTCATTTTCCCCATTCGGATTTTTTTCTGAAAATTGCTCTTGGCACAATGGCTGACAGCACGAGTTGACTAATAAGATTTTTGAAAGGTTTTTGGATGTAAAAGGTTTATTTAAATAAGTAAAGCATCCTCAAAAAAATAACTTTAATACCAAAACACACTGATCATTTAAAATGTCAAATAGTTATTACCTCTGCTGACAATGGTATGTGTTCAGTCTTGTCCTAATGTCTGTTTTTCTTGTGAGGATGTCACAAAGGCTACTCAATAAAAAAACAAATTGCACTGAGATGTTATCCCTGATGTCACTCAATGGGATAATACGACATTGCTTTTCAGTCCAAATGTCTTGTTGAACTCAAAATTTATCACTGACCATTAACAACAACTGACAACTACCATGTTAATTAAAACAATAAAACCAATGTTTATACCACAGACGCAACTTGTTTTTAATACTTAAGCTTGAGCCAAACTGTCTACCTCTACCTGCGTGTGACAGCTGCCTCGCTACCTGGTGTGGTGTTCACACAGACAGCGTTGCTGCCAGCCAACCTTATCTATCTATCTATCTATCTATCTATCTATCTACCTTAACTTTGGGCTTTTGATTTGAAACTGAAAGAAGTGTTAGGTTTAAAATAAATGTTTATGTATTTTTTTCACGTCTGTGACGTATTCTACAGATACAGACTGTCGTGAAGCTATCATGAAAGGTGGAGTGTTGCTGGTTTGATGTCAATATGACTATCAACAAATTTTCACTGTCTATTTTTGGCTATAAACCACACACATCACATGGAAAAAATAGGCGAGACATAGGCTAAGTCGCAGCAGAGACACAGAAAAGCTGTGCTGCTAGCACAGGCTGTGTGACTGCTTTAACCTGCTAACATGGGTGCCAAAATGAAAAGCAAGAGGTTCCATGACGCACATGCTCTGTGCACGCGGGCAGTGTGGCCTGGGTGCTAGCCATCCAACTACCATCCAGCTGAGTTTTGTTGTGTTAACAATGTGCCGCTGTATACGCAGTAAAACCCACCACTGATGCAGACACTTACCTACATACAAGTTGGATTTGTACTCTACATTGTGATTTCTGACTGCCATCTCCTGAGCTTCCTCAAGAACCTGCACAAACAAACAAACAAAAAAATGTGGCTTTTATTAATACGAATCTGTTGCGTAGGTGTGATGTCACGATAATGCATGAATACACAACAATTCAACAACAATGCCAGTGATGAAAGCATTTAAGTCATGAAGGAATTTGATTAACATTTAATTATGACTGCTGTGTCTAATTTTATCAAACACACACAGGCCAACATTAAGGAAGACTGAACATGCAGCTTCGAACCTCTTTCATTATCTTTGCCCCTTTCTTGTCATTGAACTCCAGCTGTGCTATGGCCTCATCAATGCTCATCCCTCGGATCTGTGAATAAGAACAAACAGTAAAATGAAACACCAAAATTGATGTTTCTTCCACAGCTGGTAGCACAGTAGAGTTTACTTTTTTTCGCTGCTCCATGCTTAAGTCAACCCTGAACACAGAATGAAATATTCTGCTAACTAAAAAAGAGTAGATTCATCGCCACTGCTATTTACCCCAACTCTCTAAATTTTCCCTTAGCCGACTGTCATCAATAGGCACCTCTATCAACCCTGTTTGAAACAACTGGTTGTTACAAATTGACTTACTAAAGTGTACAGATATGATTACTTGACTTTGCTTGAAGATGTAATATTGATGAGGAAATTCCCTGTCATGGGTCTCACCATTTTGGCCAGGTACCACATCTTGTCTTTGCTGTATTTAATTTGCCTTCTGCTGTGGTGGATCTCCTGAAGAAGAAGAAAAAACACAAAGGATTGCACAAAGCAACTTCTGCACCATTTAAGGGATATGGAAATGACTGCTCAGCTTACTGAAACATATACACATACATACGTGCAGGACTTTGTGGATAGCAATCCAAAGTAATATCTAAGTACTACACTCTGAAATTATTGAGTCTTTTTATCCACTCAGTTTCCTGCGGGTGACACCTGACCAGGACATCTTTTCAAGGAGAGGACTTACTGCTGGTCTACGAGGTTCATCTGGTAGCTGAGGTGGATACATCTTCTTGTTCTTTCTCTCCCAGTTCTTTGCTTCGAGTGAAGAACTGGTGTGGAGACATGAGAGCTGCTGAGGACCGACACCCAGAACCTGTAACCTGGGGAAACATTTCAGAGAGAGGAAAAGGATATTCAATTGTATGTGTGTCATAGCAGCGCAGACACCAAACACACAAAAACTGAGGCACACTTTCACCAGATCATCCAAAATAATAGGCTTCCCCTCCCATCAGCTGAATTACTGTACACCAGGTACAATCATGTGTACCAATCTAACCCTGCTCATATACTGACTTTAAGTTCTGCCTGCTGGGGATGCTACAAGTCTCTGTCCATCAAAACATCCTGCTTTAAAAACATGTTTCCCCCTTTGCAATAAGGACTCTAAACTCTGCCTCCTATCTCAAAAATATACCTCTGCAGTTACTAGGGGTGGGAATCACCAGAGGCCCCATGATCCGCTATTACCATGATACAATCTTATTGTGATTTTAAACATTTTGCGTTATGCTGAGTATTTTGATGACACATTCTACAATGTATTGCAATGCGTTAACTTTTTTTTCTAACTGAAAATTATGGCCTGAAAGGAAAACTTTGTCAACATCTGTTTTAACTGATAAAATAAAGTTTTCAGTCTGTTTATCTTTTTATTGCAGCAAACTATATCTATTGGACTAAAGAAGCATTTGATTTTATTATTGCAGTTCAATTTGTATTTCCAACATGAACAAATTATATGATCTAAATATGTTTATACATTGATACAATATTGCCAGGCAAAATGACATGATTCAATGCTATAGCGATTTCACCCCAACCCATAGTAATCATGCAACATGCACTGAACATTCAGCTTTTTCTGGCCATCTTGGAATACAGTAAAGTTTATTTGTAATGTGGCAGGTTACACTGACATGTGTCTTGTGTCAGGCTGCTGACACTGAGAACTGAGCCCTGTTAACATGCTATGAAAGAAAACTGGCTCTTGTCATTAAGGTAAGTTTTAATGTATTTTAGGGTGATTTTGGCCACAGCAGCCTCTCTGTTATTGAAGTTTAATCCTTTATAATGACTAATAACTGCATGTTTTAACTTTACAGTTAGTAGGATAAAGAAAGTTAGCATTTACATTGGTAACAAAAAGAAAAAAAGAGTCACCACTTTCATAGACAGACATTATCCTGCCCGGGTGCCATGTCTCAGACAATCACAATCCGAATTTGCTGACCATTTACAGCAAAGTCACACTGAGGTTCTGTATTTCATAACATCACTTGCCAGAATAATATTTATTTTGAACTTCTTTCTCAATTAACGCTTGGTAGTTTTTACGGTGATGTGACTGATAAGCCAGTTAAACCAGCTCAAAGACATTTGTCCTTCTGCAGAGGCTGTGATAGCTGGGTAAGCAACGTTAGCCATGATGCTATACTAATGTCGATGTACGTACCTTGAGTGTAACACTCCAGATATATTCCTAATAAAAGCCATACCTGAAAACAAGTATGAAACGTTTAAAACATCGTTAGCAGGCACAAAACATGTCATAACATGGGTAATTTCTGAATAATTAGGCTGCGAATCTCTCACCACGTCCTGTCATTGCAGTCGCCATGTTGCATTTTTACGACGCTACTGTGTTCGCTTTACGGTACTAATGTTTACAGTGTTACAACGATTTTTTAAAATAATATTTGTCGTTTTCACCGCGTATACAACCTATTCTTTTTGGCTAAACACTACTATTGTAAGCCGTCTAAGAAGTTACGTAGAATAAAACTAGTGGTAATAATACGCAATTGTTTTTTGAGGAAGCAAACTCAACATAGTTTGACCCAGCTAAGATTCCGTAGTCGGTACCAGCAGGATTTACGACACCACGCTAGCCGTACGGCCGGTAGTGTAGTCGCTACGACAGTGAAGGTAACATGTGAGAAGTTTGGTTTTGCTTTATCAGACTTTATTAGATAATCAGTAAACTGTAAACAGCCCGAGGCGCCATGCACGAGAGGTCGCTCCCCGCCTCTCCCAACTGGTACTGCTCCCGCTGCAGTGACGTCAACAGCAGCGGTTTACTGGGTGTCGGAGCCAAAAACATCATCTATTTGATTGACGTGTCTGCATCCTCCTGCAGGGTCGTAGGTGAGTCTGCTGTCATCACATACATACAAGGGTCACTCTGGCACTTATCCCTCAGCCTCTGTTACGCTAAAACTTATGTTACATGCATGTTTTTGTCCAGATGAAGGTGATCAGAGCACCTCAGGTGTGATGATTGCAGCTCCTGGAGGTGTGTACTGAAAGAGAAACAGATATCTGATAATCTAGCTGGACTGGACACAAGAACAGTCTAGTGCTGTCATTATTAGTTGATTAAGCAGTTAGGCAATGACAGAAAATCAAAATAAATATATTTGATTTTGATCTATTTAAGTTAAAGTAACACCCATTTATGAACTGATTTACTGAGCACTTGCTGAAATGACATGAACTGATATGACAAATTTGTTAACTGATTAATAGTTCAGGTAAGTTATCAACCAAAAAATATTTGCTAGTTCCAGCTTCTCAAAAGACAGAATATCTTTAGGTTAAAGGCTGCTGGTTGGACAAAACAACCAATTTAAAGACGTCATGCTGGATACTGGGAAATATTGCCTGCTTTTCCCCTATTTATTGAGGAAATAATTAATCAATAAAACTGATATATTGCACTTTTATAAAGTTTGGGCACGTGTGAGAGATAGAATTGAAATAGTGGTCAGATCAAAGCAGTAGAGTTAAAGTCAAGTTCATCTTGACTTTTATGAATGAACCTCGAAAAACACTGGATCCTACAACTCCCACAATGCAGCTAAATAGCATCTTCAGTTAAACTCGCAGTTCCACACAGTTCCAGCTTGTAGTGCAGGCTTTTTGTCATAATTTGAAGTCACAATCTCAAACTAGCTAGGACTGCTGGTTGTGTTCTCAATTAATTGTTTCTATCTATCTATCTAGTTTGGCTTTGTAATTCAGAAATAAAACCATCATCCCAAGACATCACAGTCTTGTTCCTCAGTGTAAGTATTTTGTGGCCTTTTCTATCTTTGCTGTATGATAGGACTCATGTACCCAACACTCTGTGTTTTGCAGGTGAGCTTGTCGGCCACAGAGACTTGGTGTCAGGCTTCTCATTCTGTCAGCATGCAGGGCAGAGTCACATCTGTGTCAGCTCCTCTGCTGATGGGAATGTTCGCTTCTGGGATTCAGACAACAAGGTTCTTTTAAGGGAGCATGCAGCCCACCAGGTGAGTGTCAACCTTCCTGTTCTGTTGTGTCATTGCAACTGAAACAGCACATTTTCCCAATGCGCTGGCGCCCCCTGCAGGCTGCAGTCAGCTCTACACCAGCAGCAAAGGTAACCACAAGGCAGCATTGGCAGTTCTGAGGCTGAAACAGTCTTCCTCTACACATTTTTAGAACTGATGAAGCAGATGGATAATCCTGTCAGCTACGCTGTCACATATATTGGTTTCACATGTATGTAGTGTCATGGCTAGAGTGGGCTCCTGACCCAGTCTGGAGAGAGAGAATTACTAACCATCTGAGCTCAAGAGAATGTGGAGGACAGTTTTTACTCTGCAGGGGGACAAACAGCAATGATTTCTTCAGTTTGCTTCCAAGCCTCTCCTCTGCAGCGATTCAGTGACTCTCACAGGGGCATTTTTATAACAGTTATCAGGGTTAGGAAACAGCAGTTTGACTCTCATAAGAAACTAAAACTTTCCAGGATGTCATTACAGTTGTTTTTTTTCCACACACACACAGAGCCCTGTCACAGCAGTGCACTGGTCTCCAGTGGATAAAAACCTGGTGGTGTCGGGCGATGAGAAGGGCATTGTGGTCTGTCACTGGTACAACACAGGAGACACTACCAGCTTCTTCCCAGAGCCCAGGACCATCTTCTGCCTCACCTGCTCTCCTCACACCTGGAGCTCTGTGGCTGTGGGGTAAGAGCGCACAGTTCACTGTGATGGATCACAGCTTTTAAAGTGGTTTTCTTAAAGTCCAGAAATTCAGATCTGAACCTTACTTTGGATATGAACATAGATTGAAATATTTACTTACTCTCCAAAAGTCTTACATGTATTTTATGTTATTAGTATCAGGGATCCAGGTCGATTTTAGATATTCTTAATTTTGACAAATCCATTTGTGATTGTGAACCCCTAAAGAAAGAAATGCAGACTCTCTCTGAAGCCCTGAACGTGATACAAAAACTTCTACTAAAAGTAGAAGATATTCCTGAAGTTTAGTCAAATTCAATATAAATATCAGCAGTTGTGACAGTGCTGTGATTATTCTGTCTCAGGTACAAAGATGGGATGATCGTGCTGATTGATGTGAGTAAGAAAGGCGAGGTGATGCACCGCCTCCGTGGGCACGATGACGAGATCCACTCGCTGGCGTGGTCGCCGCTGGCCAGCGAGGATGCCCTCTACAGCAGACCTGAGGACAGTGAAGGTAGCAGTGTGCAGTCATTAAAAAAAAAAAACACCAGTCCTACATTGGTTTGGTGCAAGTAACATTTTTTAGTGCAATAGCTGCTAGTGTTTCTTTTTAAATGTTTGGTAATCCTGCACAGAGAACTACGTTTTTGACAGAAAAAGAAATGTTATAGAAGCTTGTGATGTAAAAAGTGTACATGTATTGTTTTTTTCCATCGTATAGTAACCAGTGGAGTGTCTGCAGGAAATGAGAAGGGTGGCTATCTTGCGTCTGGAAGCAAAGACCAGACGATAAGGATCTGGAGCTCAGCGAAAGGAAAAGGTAAAAGATTCAGCTGAGGTTCAGCCGGGATCATTGTTTTAAGATAGATGTTTGGATTGAAGCTGCAAATAGTCAGGACTTTGTGCTCATTCATTATTTCCTTCTGACGACTCTGTGTCAAAGTGAAAAAGCCATTATCTGGGGGTCACAAAGAAGCCCAAAAATATATTGACAGTGTTTAAAATTGTTCATTTATAATAAAAAAGAAAAGAAAAAAAAAAAAAATTGATTTTTCATTCTATCGGTGTTAAGGAAAAGAAAAATGTAGAATTCTGACTTCTGAATGTATCTTAGGCTCAAATTTGTATTTATTGCACAGCAGTAACAAAAAAGCTAATTCAAAATAAGACTACTGGTAAAATTAAAAATTCAAAGGGCTTAAAAGATCTTAATAAAATTAAACTATTCAAATTAAAGGCAAATCAAAAAGAGCAGTGAACTCACACCGCTGATGTCTTTTAAAAGAGATGGAACTTCATGACCTTGTGTGATCCTCTCGGTATCCTCTCATCTCTGCCCTTCTGCAGGTGTGATGACCCTGAAGCTGCCGTATCTGAAGAAAAGAGGCTCTGCAGTCGACCCCGGGGTCAAAGAGAGACTGTGGCTCCATGTCCACTGGCCGAAGGGACGGCCAACACAACTTGTGTCCAGCTGCTTCAGGTACACACGTGTCTTAGGACACTCTGAATTAATGACTTTCCCACCTTAACAGCAGCCTCTGGTTATAGTTATTTTTCATATGTATGATTGCCTGCTATACGTATCATAATCCAGGGACAACAAACTCACTCGCAGTGCAGCAAAAAGGGACCATGCAATAGACAAAAACATCTATACTATACAGTGACACTAATTTTCTTCAAATGTTTCAATTAGTTATAAGCTTGCTTGACATATTTCTATGTGTGTGTGTGTGTGTGTGTGTGTGTGTGTGTGTGTGTGTGTGTGTGCTTCCCCAGTGGTGAGTTGGTGATGTGGGACTTGACCAGGTCAGGAAAGCAGAGGTGGACTCTGTTTGGGACATCGTCAGAGGGTCAGAACCACAACAGGATCATCTTCAACGTGAGTTCAGTCCACCTGCAGGACGACAGAGAGCTGCTCATCAGCACCTCCATGGACAGAGAGGTAGGTCGCCTTCTTTGGTCTCATTCACAAATTTACTTGTCAAGTTTGCTTTATTTAACTGGTTGATTGTAGTTTTGTAACCTTGTATTCTGACTGGTGAGAGATCTTGGGGACTCGGATACCAAATCAAATGTCAGGCCCTCTGGTTTCTCCCCTGGGACTTCATTTCAGAGAAAATATGTAAGGTGGTCAATGGAGAGAGACAAATAATTTTTTGATCTTGTTTGAATTTTGCCATGAATTACATGTATGATGTTTGTCAGTTTAAATGATAATTTTGCAAGTTGGGAAAGTAGCAGTTTGTTGTCGATTTTTCAGAGGACCATTTAGTTTTGCGTGAAACGTCTCAGCCAACTACATCTCTGGTCTCACACAGTATACGTCACTGTTTCGTCCCCCTTTAGGGGGGCAGGAGCACAACAAAAAAGTAAAAAAGGCTGCTCTCCCCTGGTCCCCAAAACTAGACGTCTCAGAGTTGAATTGTAGTTTAAAAGGAATAGTTATTTGTAACTGCAAGACATAATAACTTTCTCTGCAAAATTCAAACTCAGGCTGAACCAAGGCCAGAACAACAAACAAAATAACTATCTGGCCCCAGTGTACTGGCTAATCCTATATGAAATAAAGAAACAAACAAAAGATATTTACTAAATCTGGCTCCCTAGGATACAGCAGAAAAAACAGGAGAAACAACACAAGATAAAATAGCAGCCCACCCCTACAGCTTCAAAGTTAATTTAAAATAACAAAAGCAGATTACTCTAAATACTCACTAAGTCACAAAAGGCACTAATAGCCACACAATAAAACCTCACAGGTTTAACACAGAAAAGCAGCCGTGTTTTGGAGGTCGAGGACAAAACACTGCTGCTGTCAACCTGCCGACAGGAACCCTGAGGATTTAAACTACAGATGGTGATCAGGGAGTCAGTCAGCAGCTGACACTCCCCAGACCAAATCCACGACTCAAACCAATCAGCAAGAGATACCTATAGTTTAAAGCATTGGTTCCCAACTGGTGGGTCATGGTCCAAAAGTGGGTTGGGGGTCCATTCTAAATGGACCAGAAGAGACTGGCAAATGTGTCAAGTTTGTGAAAACACACTTTATTTTCAAGTAAAGTGAATTTCCAGCATAGAGCTTTTATTTTGAAGTTCTGTTTCCTGCTGTAGAGTTAGTGACTAACAGAAAGCTACTTGACAGAGGACAGCAAACTAGCTCAACGACAATGGCCAAACGCAAGTGTGACACTGAATCTATTAAACTGTGTGGACCTTAAACTACAGACTACTGAGAAATCTCGACTCTCTTCAGGGAAAAAGAAAGTTGTGGCATCACTTACTTTGTGTCGTATTTTTAATAATGTGTTTTGACAGTCTCTTACTTAAATGGTTTTTACAACATACCAGGACTTACTTGGCTTGCAAAATTATCTTTTAAATTGACAAACAAGTCAAACAGGATCAAAAAATTATTCATCCTTTGACCACAGTACATATTGTTTTCCAAAATAAGGTCCCATGTTGGTCCACAGGAAGGGGACGCGCTTTGCCTTTCTATTTTAAATATTTAGATATTTTCAAAATGCACCATTTATTATGCACTTATTGTGAAGTTTATCGCAGCATTATTGTTTCTAAAATGGTCTTTGATTGAAAGCTGGTTCATCTTGTTGTAGGTAAGGCTTTCTGCTAGCTGACTGACTGGAGGAGGGGTGTATTTGCGAAGAGCCTGACTTGACTTTTTATTTTCCAGATTAAATGTTGGGACCTGGCCTCTATGGACTGCTGCTGGACTCTTCCCACCCTGGGCGGTTTCGTGTACGCCCTAACCTTCTCCCCTGTAGGTGTGGGGTGTTTGGCGCTGGGTGTTGGTGACAACATGATCCGGGTGTGGAACACACTGACCACCCAGAACCAGTACGACACCAGGTCCTTCTGGCAGGGAATCAAGTCCAAGGTCACAGCGGTAAGATGGTTTCATTGAATTTTTTGTTTAAAGCCCTACCCAAGTTTTTTTTTTTAACCAGGATGTAACAAAGCATTTAGTCTAATTATTTTGGTTAATCTTTTTATTTGTAGTTGATAAAGTAGAAGATACAGAGAAGATACTGAGAGTAATAGCTGCCTGTATGATGCAGAATTATTACAGAGTAGCTGTATGTCACATAATCTGTATGTTGGGGTTTGGTATCTTTTGAAATATATTAGTGTGAGCACAGTGAGAAAAAGAAAGAAAACATTGACATTTTTCTACTATCTAAATGTCCTCTTATGAATAAAATGCTCCACTGGGCTGCTGATAAGACCAGACACACTCCTATCAGCCACTCGCAGCCGTAGAATTTAAAAGTGACATTTGTAAACTTGATTCAGACTTTAATTTATCGGTTTAAACCTTTAATTTTTCACTGGAATCATCAAACCCTCATCATGTCTGAGATTGATGACAAAGCTGAACGATATCAGGCATCTAATGAAGAGCTAATATCAACCCGACACACCTGTTTCGCTGTGAGGAAGTTTGTGGAGAGGATTAGTATGATTAAGTTAGACTTCAATGCTTTGTTTTGCATCAAGTGTATTCCATTATCAACAGCCATTACTCATTTCAGAAAGTCTTAGATGACACAAAGATAAGATTAAGTGTATTAAGAAACTTTTTATAATCCTGCAGCTGGCGTGGCACCCAAAAAAAGAAGGAGCCTTGTCTTTTGGAACTGACGATGGAAAAGTTGGTATCTACGAGGTCTTCTCAAACAAGTAAGAGTCATTATTTAAATCATTTTAATGGTAGTTATGTAACTGTCAAACACTTTATCACACCAGTCCACACATACACCTTCACAATAGTTTCATACCTTAGTTTTCAATCCTCTGCAGTTCCTTAAAGGAATACGGCACCCCCCAAAAAACTGTTTTTCTCACATGCCTCCGGTGAACAAAGAATAAAAAATATAATCCATAGTATAATCCAAGTCTCATTTATCCAGTCATGTGCTCAGTACTTCCCAAACAGATCGCCCTTTCTGATGTAGAACTGAACAGAAAGGGACACTTACCTATGCTCTCTGTTATGCCAGACTCCATTGACAAAAACGCTAATTTAACATAGCTGAACACAGGAGCTGCTGGTCTACCGCTGCCTCTATCAGTTAGTTTGTTTGTGTTATTGTGTAACTTTAGTGTTTCAGAGGGTTACTTTGGATTTACCAAAGTCAAACAATAATGCAAACAAACTACCGATCCAGGCAGTGGTAGATCAGCAGCTCCTGTGTTCAGCAAGATAAAATTAATGTTTTTGGGAATGGAGTCTGGCTTTGAAGAGAGCATAGATAAGTTTTTAATAAGTTTTGTTGTCTGTTTGGGAGGTACTGAGCATATGTCTGGATGAATGAGACGTGGATTATATAGCACGAGTTGGGTGAGATTCTGCAAACAGATGTTTTGATGTAGTTTAGCTGATGTTTAACATGGACCCCCATGACATTAGTTTATCAAAATCCTTCTTTATTTTTGGATTCTGCGTTCATCGTGGAGGCATGCAAGAAAAACAAAGTTTTCTTCAGGAATTAAATTTCACACAGCGTGAGTAACTGATTTTTCAGAATTCAAATTTTAATTTGAGGGGGTGAAGTTTTCCTTTAAAGTCCAACTGAAATGAAATAGATTTTTAGTTTTGCTCCTGCTACAATGTACAGAGCTGCCCTGCAAATTATATTTCCTGTGTTCAATTCTAAGCAGTAAAACTCCACAGGGCACCTTTAAGACTTTGGGCATGATTTTTAAGTGCCAAATTGTTGAATGTTGAATGAGTGTTGTGATTTGGAAACTTTTCTGAAAGTCATGAAGTTGAACCCCACAAGGCCCCCAGCCAAAGACAGGGGGCCTTATGGATTCATCTCATAATCTCTCGAGGCCCAGGAGTCCCATTTCCTGCAGCTATCTGTGTCATGTATTCCTGACTGGGCATTTGTTCTGCTTCATCTCTTCCCAGGCCTCCTCAGATATCGAGCTCCTATCACCGAAAAACAGTGTACACGCTGGCCTGGGGACCCCCAGTCCCCCCAATGTCATTTGGTAAGTTCCTAATGAACTCTTAGCAACTGCTGCTGTTTCCTCTGAACGCTCTGACCCAGCAAAAAACACTGGCGGTGGGACGCCGAAAAAGCGGCGAGTCAGCAAAAAAGCCCAAACATCTCTGCACGCCCTTTTGTAATCGACTCTGTAATTGAATGAGCTGAGAAAACACTTACTGCTCACCTCCCCCCTCTTCAGCCGCTCCTTGGGAAATCAAGACGTAGGAAGTCAATTTTACCAGCTGTCGGCAGATGACATTTTGATTAGCGTATCAGTCGCTGGGCTTCGAAGCCATAAACATGATTGTAGCCGTGCCAACAAACTGCTGATAGCTCCTAAACGAACAAAAAGAGCCAATTCTTTTGTTTACCCGCAGCCTTGACACCGGCTCAGCTCGCTTCATGTTTCTGCTGGAGGTCTGTCATCTCATTGGTTGGACTGTCAGGTTGACTTTCAATAGGAGTACAGAAGAAGCTAGATTGGGCTGCTTCCTCCGTCTCTGGATATCTGAAGACTGTTGTGTGTCACACTTCTTTTTGTTCTTTATATTTCTATAGTAGGGGCTTCTTGCAATTTATTTTTTGCTAGGTGCCTAGAGTGTATCTTGTACACAAACCAGGTTGAAACATATTTAACAACATGGATGAATTTAAAAGAAACACTTACAGTATTTTGAAATGTAAGTTTTGCA
The DNA here is from genome assembly GCA_019142605.1 of Cephalopholis sonnerati. Lineage (NCBI taxonomy): Eukaryota > Metazoa > Chordata > Actinopteri > Perciformes > Serranidae > Cephalopholis > Cephalopholis sonnerati. The sequence continues at coordinate 10,199,336 of JAGQAX010000017.1, read as the reverse complement.
ATGAAATGAATAATTTCAGTTTGTGTCATCATTTTTTTGTGTGTATGTGATATTTCTAATGAACTACACATACTTTTTAAAAACTCATTTGACATTCAGGCCATAGTGGAACACCAGTGTAATGAAATCCTTAATGAGTTAACTGTTTTATCTACACTCCCTTTCATTAATTCCATCACCAAAATACTAAACTCTTATCAGCTGCTGAACCAAAAGGTTTTTAGAACACATCGTTAGTCGATGGTCAGTAGACAGTCAGCCTGTAAACCTTAAATCATCTATAGTTCTGTGTTTGTTTTGGGTGTGATGTTCAGGTGCAGCAGGAGGAAAACCGTCCTACAGTCTGTATAGCTGCGCCGGTGAAGGCATCATCCTGCAGCACGATCCGTCTAAGCTGAGTGGAGAGGCGTCGGACATTGACAAGCTGATCAGAGACACCAACAACATCAAGGTGGGAGGGATGTTGATGTGATGATGACATAATTGTCTGGGCAAATTTATCCTGCAACCTGTTGGCATGTGCTTGGGTTATAATATGTGCTTTTTTGATGTGGGTTAGAGCCATGATCTACTCACTGAATCACGTGGCGTATTTTTATATGTGCTCGTCCGATAATGTTCCAGTTTAAGTTCTTAAGTTTGAGATTTATACCAGTGGTTCTGCACAGCATTAATGAGCATTAACTTAAGGTTTTCTTTGAATGTCTTAAAATCATATTTTAAGGATAAATAGGAAGCAGCTACCTACTCTGACTCCCACCACTGAGCATGCTGACACTGCAATGAGCAGTGAAACGATCATTATAGATCAAGAGAAGTTCATATTTTTCAGTAATTTCACTTTCCTTTAATCATGTACCTTTTACTCCTCTGTATCCCCTTACGTCCACACAGACTTCAGAAACCCTTTGAACCAGGAGCACCTGCCAGCCACAGTAAAACCCGACAGACACACATAACAAACTCAGGTTCTGTGTCAAAGCTTTAATCGAGCAGATACCGTGGCTGGCGCTCCTGGCTGTGACAGTTTGTTGCACATTTTCCACTGAATGTAAATGGAGGTGATTTGAATAGGTGATGAAGGTGAACTCTGTTTCCCAACAGCACAAGCTGTCTCCACACACCGACCTCAGCTGGAAGCCAGATGGGAAAGTGGTTGCCATCGGCAATGAGGACGGGTGAGTGAACGGCTGGGACTGACGCGTCTTATAATAGACCATGAGCCTGTGGGGTCCTGTGAGGGCCCAACTGTCTACTTACAGTGTGTAGCCCTTGGGCTACAGAATAATGGATTTGTTTTTGTGGACTGTTGTAGTCAGCTAACTAGGTCACACTCTGAGTTCATGATTGGATGTCGCAATGACTCATCTCAACACTTAAACATCCTAAAACTGACAGATACTCAATAAAAACTAGAAGACACAGCTGTGTGTTACAGTGATTTAATACCTTAGTGTGTGATGTTTGATCTCTGAGCTCTGTCTAGGTTTGTTTGGAAATGTGAGTGCAACCAAGAAAGTTTTTTGTAAGCATTAAACAGAAATGCTTTAGAGAGCATATTCTTGAGCAGTATAATTTTAAGATCTTTTACTGCTGCTGCTGCTGAGTATGTTTATAAAAATACATTCATCGGCCACTTTATCAGGTACACCTTGCAGAGATTTCGGTCTATATTGACATGATTACATCACGCAGTTGCTGCAGATTGTCGGCTGCACATCCATGATGTGAATCTCACGTTCCACCACATCCCAAAGGTGCTCTACTAGATTGGGATTTGGTGACTGTGGAGGCCATTGGAGTACATTGAACTCATTGTCATGTTCAAGAAACCAGTTTGAGATGATTTGAGCTTTGTGACACAGTGCATTGTCCTGCTGGAAGTAGCCATCAGAAGATGGGTACACTGTGGTCATAAAGGGATGGACATGATCAGCAACAATACTCAGGTAGGCTGTGGCATTTAAACGGTGCTCAGTTGGTACTAAGGGGCCCAAAGTGTGCCAATAAATTACCCCCCACACTATTACACCACCAACATCAGCCTGACCTGTTGATACAAGGCAGGATGGATCCATGCTTTCATATTGTTTACGCCAAATTCTGGCCCTACCATCTGAATGTCGCAGCAGAAATGAAGACTGGCAGACCAGACAACGTTTTTCCAATCTTCCGTTGTCCAAGTTTGGTGAGCCCATGTGTGAAAATCCCAGTAGATCAGCAGTTTCTGAAATACTCAGCCCAGCCCATCTGCCACCAACAACCATGCCACATTCAAAGTCACTTTTATCACCTTTCTTCCCCATTCTGATGCTCGGTATGAACTTCAGCAGGTTGTCTTGACCATGTCTACATGCCTAAATGCATTGCTGCCAGGCAATTAGCTGATCAGCTATTGGCATTCACGAGCAGTTGAACAGGTGTACCTGATAAAGTGGCTGGTGAGTGTATAAATAGTAATTTACTCAATAGTTTGTATTCCCACTGTGCCAAATTTGTATTTGTGAGGAGAAAACTTATCAGCTGGCCGAAACAGATCAAGTTCTCTAAACTCTGTGAGGTTTGTCAAGGCTGTTTTTGCCTCTGCTTACATGTGTTTATGCTCCAAATGGTCGTATGTCGTCTTGGCAATACTTTTTTTTTGCTTTTAATTCCTAGCTGAAGTTCTTGTGTGCCTTTTTTTCATATGTCTGACCACATGCTCTCTGCTGCAGGTGTATCGATGTGTATGAGGCTCCCAGTCTGAAGCTGCTGTGCAGCATCCAGCAGCACCACAAGATCATCAATACCTTACAGTGGCATCACGACCACAGCTCTCCGCCAGAGCTGCACTGCCTCCTGGCATCTGGCTCCAGCAACGCCATGGTCTATGTGCACGATCTCCGCTCCATCTTAGGTGGGAGGAGACCTCAAACACATTGTATTATTCAGTCTGCCTCAAAATTATTGTGAGAGCTTGCACTTTTCTCTAAAGCTGAGTTTTAATTAACATCTTGTCTCATAATAATTTAAGAGTTTTGTAGGTACTGACATTGGTGTTTTCCCTTTGCACAGAGAATCCTCCAGAAAGCCCTGTGGTGTTGACAGAGCCGTATCGCAGGCTGGGTGGTCACACTGCTAAAATCACTGGCATGGCCTGGAGTCCACACCACGAAGCTCGGCTGGCCACCGTCTCATATGACGGCACAGCCCAGGTCAGTACCAGGCCAGCTTCATGTGTATACAACCATAATATTCCTGTCAGATGAGCCAGAGTCTGCCTCAAAACTGTAGAACATCTTGAATCTGTACACCACATGCTCCGTTTTGAAGGGTTTGGATTTGAGGTTATTGTCATTTAATAAGTGGATCTTTCCTCCTTTCTGTTTTCACTCTGTTCAGGTGTGGGATGTGCTGCAGGAGGCGCCTGTCTCTAATTACAGGGGTCACGTTGGTTATCTGTTGTGCGTGGACTGGTCGCCTGTCGATCCGGATGTGATCTGGACCGGAGGGAAGGACTTCACTCTGCAGGAGTGGAGAGTCTCCAAACAAGAGTTCACAAAGCCACCTAAAGGTAAACGTCTGTCTTGAAACACCCTGCACGATCAACAGTGGGTTAAAGAAAAGTGATCATCCTCTTCCTGCTTTTTGATGCAACCAGCAGACTGTAACATTCACTCACTTGTCCTCTCAGGGAAAAAGATGGTCGACCTGAGGGAGAAGATGAAGGCCAATCCCAAGCAGAGGAAGAAGAACAAGAAGACGTCTGGGGCCGGAGGAGCTGCACCGCCAGAGATGAACGGAGAGCCAGTTACAGGAAGAGAGAATGCGGCGAGGGGACAGGAGCTGTCTGGGGAAGATGAGGAAGATGAAGTCAGCTCAACAAGCAGTCCTGTACCTCCATCATGTAAGAGAGGAGTTGTTACAGATTTGAAAAGCAGTAAGAATGTCGGGGCGTTTCGAATGTGTTGCTGACCTAATTCAAAAATTTTGTTTCAGCCACTTTTGAGATGCAAAGAAAATCCTCGACTTCCATAAAGAGTAAAGACAAACCAGGTACATACTTTAATTCTGAAAACTGAATTATTGACACTGGGTGTATACTTGGATCTATATGTCATTTTTTGGGTGTGTTTGTCTCCAGACTCAAGCTTGCTGAAGAAGAAGAAGCCTCGTTCCATGCTGCCCATCAGCACCTCCATGGACCATCGTCCCAAAGACGATCTGCTGCAGGACTGCATCACTCTGGCCTCTGTCAAACACAGCGACGGTGAGACTGACTCTGCCATGGAGAATATTGGTTCAGTTTATTGGTTTGCAGAGTGATCATAATACAGAGAAAGACAATTCAGAAGTGTGATTTACTGAACTTTGTGTGGTTTCCAGCTCCCCCTGCAGGCTGTGTCCCCGGCCAGGGAGATCACATCCATCTGGGCCTGTTCTCTGACAGACAGGCTCTGTACCGCATGTTTGAGGCAGAGGGTATGTTGTTTTTGTCTGCATGGAGTAATGGCTTTCCTTGTGTTGTATATCCACAGTGTGATTAACACAGAACAGTTAATAAAATGTGTTCATGCCTGTTAATCTGCCTTTTTATAGATTTACAAGTTTAATAAAAGTGAGCACATGCTTAACACCTGACACGTTTAGATACTCTGAACACGCTCATGATGCACACAGTCCCTGCCAATCTAAACACTTTGTGTGCTCATGATATAAATCACAATGTTTAGCTGTAAATGGAGTGAAGAGCTCAGATGTTGTGTCAGTGAGGTCATTAGCTCTTCTGTCTCTTGCTCATCAGAGGAGGGTCATGTGGAGGCGGGTCACTACGACTCCATAGTGTACCTGCGGCTTTGGAGTGGAGATCTGGAGGGGGCGCTGCAGCTCGCCACAGAGAAAGGAGAGCTGAATGACCACCTGCTCTCCATCGCTCCTATGGGTAAAGATTTATGTTAAGTTTTAAAGGGGACTTTTACTGCTCATTTTCAGGTTCATACTTGTATTTTGGGCTTCTACTACAACATGTTTACATGCTTTAATGTTCATAGATACACTTGATTTTCCTCATACTGTCTGTGCTAGAACACCTGTATTCACTATCTGTCAGAAATGCCTTGTTTTAGTGCCTAACTAAATAGTTTTAAGGCCGATCAGATGATGCAAAACACACAATAGAATTCCGTATGCATCACTAAAAAAGCTTTGCTGGTCTGGTGGTTCAGACAGGCTGTACCACACACTGAACATTCACTGCTACATTCATGGTTTACTGCCAACCTGATGTCCAGCTCACACTGTCTCTCTTCGAAGAAATTATTTCCTGTAATGAATTAATCGAAATTAAGGCGTTAAAGTCCCAGCCCTAGTTAAGATACAATATTAAGACACTTCCAGATATTATTACAATAATACATGTGTGTTTCCTCCTCCAGCCGGGTATGAGGTGTGGAGTCGGACAGTGGAAGCCTTTGTCAAGCAGCTGTGTCTGCAGGAGCAGTACCTGAAGGCAGCGTCCCACCTGCTGTCAGTCAACAAGCTGTATGAGGCCGTCGACCTGCTGCGCTCTCACAAGCTTTACAGGTTCACCTTTTCGTCTTCTTAGTCATTTACTCTTACACAATGCTCCATGAAGGTGGTTTGCTTTGTACCATTCTTTCTTCTTCAAAAAATAATTGTAAATTCAAAGTACTTTTCTGTTTTATGTCAGGGAGGCTATAGCTCTGGTCAAAGCCAGGCTGCCAGCAGATGACTCCGTCCTGAAGGAGCTGTACACCAGCTGGGGCGCTGTGCTGGAGAAGGACGGACATTTCTCTGCAGCCGCTAAATGGTGAGAACAAGAAGGATTTATGGAATTATATCCTCTTCTCGTCCTTCTCTCATTGTTACACTGGTGTTTATTTATTTACATCTATTTTTATAAAACCTTATAAAACCTTGTTTTACCTTGTTTTCCAGTTACCTGGCTGCAGGTGCCAGTTTCGATGCTGCTAAAGTCATCGCCAGAAAGAGCGACGTCTCTTCGCTGAGAACAGCAGCCAGTCTCGCGAGAATCTCAGGAGAAGTCGTTCTGGCTCAGTCGCTGGCGCTGCGGTGCGCTAAAGACCTGGCTGCTGCTCAGGACTGGATCGGGGCCCAGGAGGTCCTGAGCTCACAGGAGAGTCTGCTGGTCAGTGACAAAAAGCTTGTGGAAAGCATTTCTGCAGCACAAATAATGTTGTTTTTTACTTTACTTGGTCAATTTGAGATGGGAACATCACTTTTTGTTTGAATCCCTCAGAATATCCAGCCTGGCAGGTTTTACCTTTTTTACATTAAAGGTCTGAAAAAGATCTTTGCTTTGACAAAGTCAAATCATCATCCATGTAAAGAATTCTTTCGATCCTCCTGCAGGCCCACAGGCTGCACCTCTGTGTCGCTGAGCTGCTGGCTGCGATGCTGGCAGACTCTCAAGCTGTACCTCAGCCCTGCGTCTCCAGTCACCCCTGGGCGTCGACAGGTGAGCATCACATCCGCATCCAGGACAAAGTGAGAGACGTGTGGGAGGAGCAGTTTGGTGTGTCACAAAATTCAGTAGGACACCGCAGCGTCGGAGCTCTCCTGCAGGAGCTGAAGTCTGTGGAGACTTCAACACCTTCAGCCAACATTCCTCTCAGACAGGTGCAGTCCTCACACTGTGTACCTGATTCATAAAAGGATTTAGATGTTTTAGATGTAAAACCTGCATTGATATTTACAAGGGGTCTTTTACAGGAGCAGAGATGAAGTAACCTGGATTCTTTTATCTGATTCTGTCTGTATGTCTTTTTGTCTTTGTTTGGTGCTTGTGTCTCACTCGTCCTCAGGTTCAGCTGTATTCATCCCTCCATCTGACCCGTGCTCTGTTGAGCTGGTTAGTGGACGATGATGGACAGCTGATAAAGGAGTTGTGGCAGGCGGTGGCTTGGCTCAGAGATGCTGGACACTTCTGTGTCTCTGCAGAGTTCTGCAGGCTGCTGTTCCCTGACGGTATGTCTGTCAATCAGTCAATCATTTCTGAATTTGTGGCAACACAAATGTTTCATTATTTAATTCTTAAATGAGCAATTTGGCATTAATCAGAAAAAGAAATTGGCATAACATGTCATCATGTCATTTTAGTATAAAATGTTGGAGTGCATATTATACTGTGTGTTTAAGTCATCAAGTCTCAAACATCAGTCTGAAGATTTCTGTTTTGGTTGATTTGGAGACACCCTGTGGTGACTGGTCACAGTATCATTTAGATCCCAGAATTTTTTTAGATTTAACAATGACTTAATCAATGAGTAGATTAATGGAAATCATGAGCTGTCACACCATCATTTATAACATTTTCTCTTTAATCAGGTGATGTGAGTGTTTGCTCCAGAAAACACTCCAAAATACTTCATCATACAGAGGAGGAGCCCAAAGCTGCTACCGACAGTCTACAGGCTTTTGTCCATTACTACCATCTGTACCAGCAATGGTGGAGCAGCTCCATCCAGATGCAGAGCAGATGTTCCCTCTCAGCGGGTGACTCCAGTCCTGGAGACGAGGTGAAGGGCACAGTTGAGAACGGAGCGGTGTCAGAGTCAGAAGAGAGTGTTTGCCCGGCCACCAGGAAGTTTGATAAACTGGACTTTGATGCGTCTCTGCTTCTGTCTGAGCATCACGCTGCCTATCAGGCCAATCAGAGGTCAATACGAGAGATCCAGGAGCGGCTGGCAGCCATGGTGCTGATGCACAGCAGAGACCAGGGAGGACAGCTCGACCCTGGGGAGAAAGAGGCGGACGGGCCCACGCAGATCTCCACCAGCAGAGAGTCATCAGACAGCCAGCGGTGAGGGCTTTGTTATTGGTTATTGATGGTGATTGACTGATTTGCTGTTGTTCTTCAGTTTGTCATGTTTGGGAGGGTGTGAGGGGTCTTAAAAGTGTTAGTTAAAAGTTGAGCTGACCATTTGTATATTGATAGTAGTGCCTGCTCCAGCACTCGTTTTTTTTACATTCTATACCATGACATTTTTATGACATACAATAGTATATATTCTTTCATAGCATACTATACTGACTCATTTTCATGCCATACTGTGCTATGACTATTTTTGCAACATTTTGGTGGCATACTATGACACTTTGTATAATTTCTTACAACATATTATAATTTTTTTTTGCATACTATACTGTCATGTGTTTAACATTTTTGACGACATACTATAATATGACTTTTTCATTTTCAGTGACCTACTATATATATATATATATGTATATATATATATATTTTTTTTTATGGCACACTATTACTACTACTAGTACTTACTACTACCATTTTGTGTGGCATATTTATGTCATACTATACATGACTTCTTTAATGACATTTTTATTACATACTATATTATAAAATTTAGTCATAGTAAACTGCAGCATTTTCACTACATTTTTATGGCATACTGCTGTACTATGACATTTTTTCTTACTGTTGTATGATTTTTTTATGACATAATGTACTATGGATTTTTTTGTTTTTACATTTTTTGACATACTATATTATGTTTTTTAATGGTATACTAAATTATCACTTTTCATGATTTTATTACACTTTTGTAACATACTATACTAAAACTTTTATAAATATTAAATATTTTCGACATTGTATGCTTAGATTTTTTTTATATGATACTATACATTTTTAACATATTTATGACGTATACTACATTATTTGTTGCGCATTTTTATGAAATACTATACTTTGACTTTTCTTTTTTTTTGTTTTTACATTTTCTATAAATTATTATTTTTGTGGCACACCATAGCTTTATTTTTTTTAATGACTTACTATGCTTTTACTTTTTTATGGCATTTCATGGCATACTGTATAAAATGATTTTTTTTTCTTTCATTGTGTGACATATTTATGTCCGACTATACTTTGACTTTTTAAATTAGTTTTATCCCATGCTATACCATTACATTTTTATGGCATACTATACCACTAACATTTTATCTGATATTTTTTTAGTTTCATATGACTACTTATTACTTTTTAAATGACATTTTTTATGACTTTTTATGGCACACTACTATACTATGACATTTTGTGTTACGTTAATGATTTTTTAAAGTGATATTGTACTATGGCTTTTTAAAAACACTTTTCATGACATACTTGTTATCTTTAATGACATACTATACTTTGACTTTTCCTGGTTTTATTAAATTTTTATGACCTACTATACTGTTACTTATATTTTTATGACATTGTATACAACATTTTATGACAAACTGTACTAAAACGTTTTCATATTTTTTATGAGATTATATACTACAATATTTTTACATCACTTACAGTGGTGGAAAGTAAAGCTCAATAATGGCAAATTTACAAGATCTCAGGTGCTTTAGCTGCCTGATTTATATATTCTCAGCAGTCATAGTTTCCTGTAGTTGTGTCTTATCCTGAACAGTTTGACGATTGTCCATTTAAGCATCTGTATTTTCTCTCCCTCAGACCTGAGGACCGGGAGACTCTGCTGTCTCTGTCCGCCAAGATGTCAGAACACCAGAAACAGCTGGCTGACCTGCCTGACACAGTCAAGGTACAACTGCCTACACAGCAGCTGCTGTACAGTGAGAGTGGAGTACAGTTCAGAGGGAGCAACTTCACATGTATTCAACATCTGAGGTTGCATTGTTGTCTGGAGATGAGGTTTCTCTGTCCACATCCAGATTTCACCAAATTATCTCTGCTAGTTAACAATGATATCCTTGTCTGTGTTCCCTCTCAGATGTATCCTCACCCAGACGTCATTGAATGCTGCCTGGTTCTCCTGCACCTCAGCAAGTCTTCACAGTCCATCTCTGACTCCCTCCAACAAAAGGCCAAAGATCTGCTTTGCAAATATGGAACGACGCCCTGTGTCCTCAAAGCCTCTCAGCGATTCCTCACCTGAATTTTTCATTAGTAGACTGAAAAGAAGCACTTCCACTGTACAGCTACTTGTTGAATAAAAAAAATCTTTACTTATAAAATGATGCTTAAACATCGTGATTCCGTTTGAGTCCACAGCCTGAAGGACACTAAGTGATTCTTCAGAGCTGCAGATTTGTAATTTGACAGTTTTGGGCCGTTTAACACTGTTTGCATTATTTAAAAAGGGCATACTCTGTTTAAACTATTTAAACTGCTCATCTTTTATCAAGAAAAAGAGCCACACTTTCTCTGCCTTCAGCTTCTCAGTGAAGAGTTGCTGCTTTTTGCTGACACTGTAAGTCATTTTAATTTGAATATTTTGGGGTTTTGAAATGTTGGTCTGACTAACAAAACAAGTTTCAGGTATGACCCGTGACTCTGGGAAATCTGGGAGTGTTTTTTCAGACCGGTTTTTCAAAACAAATTCAAATTGAAATGAGAAATAAAAGGCAAAAAATCCAAAAATGTGAAACTGGAAACAGAATATTTAGCATTTTTTGCTTGATAAATACTTAATCAATTACCAAAAAGTTTGATAAACTTTTCAGCAGTTGGCTTATCGATTACTGTAATTGTTTCAGATTTTTTTTTAACATGAGACTGCGGATATTTTTCCATGTAAGAAAAGAAAATGTTGGGGTTAATTTTCGACTGCTTCATGAATTCTAGTGACCTGAAATGAACCTGTTCAAACAAATGTCGAACAAGCTTGTGTGTCAGTGTGTGGTTAGTTTAAAAAAAAAAAAATCAAATACTTAACATTTACATTGAAAATACAAAACAATTTAATATACAACTGTTTAAAACAATGTAGAATGTAAAAACAACAGTGACCACAACATCTGTAAACCTGACGGTGGACAGTTTGGTTTGGTGAGTGAATGTACAGAACGACAGTAGTTTGCCCATTGAAACACATGCATAACCAAGCACAGTTATACACTTTGACGCCCACTGTTAAAAGTTTGAAAGTGGAAAAGAGCTAAAACATTTTTATTTTCATCAAAATTATACATTTTAATTTACAGGCCCTTCCAACATTAACTTAAAAAATGAAATCCCTGCAACAAGAGATGAGTCCCGCTGATGAGAAGGATAGTCTGAACTTAGGAATCTGACTGTTTTTGGCAAAGTTTGGTCTGAAATCATGGTATGATACAGGAGCTGGTCCCATGCTGTTAATGAAAGGGTGGCACTATAATGCTGTAAAAAAAAAACAGACTAAAAAAAGTGTTTTGAATATATGGCCATATACTCAGTAAAAGCGACTAAAAAGAAACAAATGAGCCAGTGAAGGATCCAATGTCACTGTGAGTCCATTTTACAGTCACTCAGGAGGAAAATGTAAAGAAACATTTAGTTTAGTCTCGGTCAGGGATCATGTGTTGAGGGAGATCAGAGGTGAAATCTGCTGGTCGGGTTTTAAAACAAGTGCGTATTCCACTTGAAGATTTTGAGCGCTCAGTCAGTGCTTGTTATTCGTCTCCTCCTGGCCCGAGCTGGAGATGCCGTTCTGAGGTTGGGTGGAGCCCGAGCCCAGGCCGTACAATCTCCCACAATACTTTGCGTCATCAATGTTGTCTTCGAAGAAGAGCTGAACAAAACAAAACAGATTTAAATGAGATAAAAGCAGCTGTATCACTAAAACACACCCTCAAGTCTCATGAAATTACTTCCTTGATGTGATGTATTTCCTTTCAAAACAAAGTTAAAAGTGAGCTGCCCATTCACAGTTACAAGCAGCTTGAAGCAGTGAATCTAAAGCGAGGCATGACAGGATAGCCTGGTAATGTGCAGGACAAAAATAGAATGAATGAACTATGATCTGGAAGAAGCAGGGAGGAAAATGACATGGTAACTGATCACGCCTGATATATGTAAGGACGGTCATTGTAAGTATATACTTGCAGAGGGCACCTTCCAGCACAGTTTAAAGTAAACGAAGTCGTCTGATAGTGAGGGCAGTTAAGAATTTTCTGGTAATAAAAGTTGGAAGAAAAATTGGCTGAAAACACACAGAAGCTGCTTATCCTGCAGATGAAATACTACTAAACCTCTGGATATTTGTGTGACTGTACCTCTTTCATCCTGAAGAAAGCCATGCCAGTGAGAAGTGAGTCTGATCCAGCCTGATGCTGCCGCCCGATCCTCTTGAGCTCCAGCTGGTCTGCTACTTCCTGTAGCCCTCCCTGCACAAACACACATAAGCCATAAATCAAGACTGACAGTATCTGACCGACTTAGTCTCCATGTACAAGTGTAGGACAAAAGATGAGCCTCATCACCGACTACTATCTCAGCTCTGCCCACTCCCTGTATATCTGTATCCAGTTTAAAATACCTTTAGGTTCTTGCAGCTCTTCATCAAGTACTTGACATCGTAGATTGCTGGGAAGAAGAGGTTGAGGATCTGAAAGAAGTCGTGCTCCTCCTCAGGGAGCCGTGCGTCTGTCAGGAGCTTCACCAGGTAGCCAAAGTCGTAGCCACTGAGAAATACAGAGCAGTGGGATTTGGATCAGCATGGACAGGATTACACTGATGTTACTGGGTTTAAACTAATAAGCAGTCAACATGGCTCAAAGCTGAAGTCACTGTTAAAGTACAGAACTGCTAATGTGTGCAATTACTGGTTACCCATTACCCAGCTTCTCTGCAGAACTTAGGTTAGGGTCTAACATAGTTCAGGGTTACCTCAAATTCTTAAATGTTATATTGGAGATCAAAGTGAGCTTTGTGTACCTTGATAGACAAGTGTAAGCTCCACTGTCTTCTCCCATACATTCAAGTTTTTTTTTTGTTTTTTTTTGGCTCAAGTAACTAAAAAACTGGGGTTTTTTATCACTTCTAATAGATAGAGATACATTCAAAAAATAAAAATAAAACTAAAAATGATGTGAAAAACATTTGTTTAAAATTTTAAAGTAACAGACACTATCTTTAGCAATATCATACATATGGTCTTTGCAGAAAGGAAACTGATTAAAAGCCAATTATATTCATTCCGATTAGTTTTTAAATGTAGACAGGAAGGATATTTCATTTTACCTAGCCTCGGATCACTTGTACAATTGAAACTGCAGGATTCACAGTCCTCCAAAAGCTGCATCAGAACAAACAACTGACCTGTGGAAGGACAGCCACTTGACGTTTTCACACAACACCAGACCAGACGTCATCAGGAGCTCAGCGAAGTAGAGTGTGTCAATTCCTTCTTCTTCATGTTTTTTAAACTGAAGGCCGGAGTTCTGGAGCAGGTCTATGGAGTCCTGTGAGTACATGTCTTCTCTGTGAAGAGCCAAAAAAGACATTCAGGGAGTGTTTCATCAAGCTCAGCCATCAGGTGATAAATCTCTTGGTTATGATAGATTAGAATACAAAGTGCTGGAAGGCGGTCCACCTACGTGAGGTTGAACTTAAAGTTAAACTGCCACGTCGTCGTGCCAGGAGGATAGTCTCCATCCTCGTTCATGAATGTGAGGCCGAGCTGGATGATTTTCAGGAGGTCCACGTTACACCTCAGCAACTGGTACTGGTAGTCTACTGTGCTTCGAAACTCCCCGATTGGCCGGACAACCACTCCGGGGAATTCTGTGTCCTGATGAAAAATAAATAAATACATTAAGTTATTTCTCAACAGTATGTCATGGTCATTACTCAACCACTGGAGTGGACTGCAGTTATGTCATGTAACCTTTTTTGCTCCTACTTTGCCTTAACCTGCCTGACTCATGTCATATTTTTGATTTTACAGATGAAAAACACCTTAAGTTTTTAAAAAGAGTTAAAAAAAATGTTCATCATGTTTGCAGAAACAAAGTCGTCATGCAACACAAGGCATGTGATCTGCTGATTAGGAACCAGAGTCTGCTGATTAGGAACCAGAGTCCCTAAAATGTATGTCTTTCTGCTTAAAAACTAATTTAAAAAATGCATTTAGGCTTTTACCTCTTTTACTATTTAAAATAAACACTCAACATTTTCTGGTTATAAAAAATAAAAAAATTAATGAATGAAATCTACCAATAGGATATGTTTCCCAGAGTGATGTTCAAAGTGTTAGGGTTTAACCCCACTCAGTAATGTATCACTAATGCAAAAGGCTTTAGAAAACAAGATATAACTACAACTACAATTGCAATGCTGCACATCAAAAGCCTGAAGATTTCTAATTGCTAATTGCTACTCTTCTTTCTTGCATCTTCTACACAACATTACTCAAAAAGACAAGAAAGCAATCTTTATAGCAACTATGCTGCCAGTTATCAATCCTATTTACATATCCAACTCTCAGCTCATAATTGCCCGTCTCTTACCATGGCAATGTAATTGTAGCTTTGAATAATCTGCCGAATCTTCCTCATTTCTTCCTCTACATTGCTCGCCCAGACTTCACAGATTATCTGACTGGAATCTGTAAGTGCGGCTGGCATGTTGGCAGGTGAGGGAGAGAGCTAAAACCCAACAATCCTGCAGCGCTTGTGAAGGGGGCAAAGGGGAGGCCGTGTGATGAAGAAACACAACTCTAGGAGAGGATGAAAAAAAGAGTTGGTGAATGCATGAAAATATCACTGCGACACTGCTGTTAAGATAACATCAGATAAACAAGGACGAAGATTGACGTTTTAAAACTAACGCTATTATAATTGAGAATGATGCACACACTAATACACAGCACGCAAATTATGATAAACAAGGTTGAATCTATATTAGTTAATCAATTACTCATATATCTACAGTGTAAAACATTACAACAAAAGGTCCATTACAACCCTGTGCATCTCATGCGTGATTTCTTCCAAGTTTTTTTTAAGAGAAAAGATGGTTACACCTTTTACATGAATATTAGATGTTTAAGGACTTATTAAAGGTCCATGTAGTAAAAATCTGATTTCTATGTTGTTTTGTTTAATATAATTATCGCAGGTATAGTTGCTGTATACTGTAAAAGTATCAAAACGCTCAGTCCACAGAATGAACACAAGCCTTATGAAACTGTGTCGTGAAGTTGTGATGTCACAACTATAATATATAAGACAGAAAATGACGTTGCAGTTGTTCCACACCTGCAATGACTGCACAAAGATGCCGAGGGTGCAGATGTGGAAGACCCAAAAGTGCTGATCAGCTAACGCAGACTAGGCTTTTTTACAAGGGGGGTTAAAGAGGCAGCTGCTAAAACGTAGCGTCTCAGGCAGTGGGAGAATACAGGTGTATTCAGGCAGATCGGACGAAATGATACTGTGTTTCCTGACGATTAAAGCGTGTAAACATGTTTTACAAGTTACCCCAAATATAAGTATGAACATGAAAATTTGCACAACATGGGACCTTTAAACTTTCTTTTAAAGCTGTAGAATTAAAGCCATGTTACATGAAATACTAAGGGCGTAAGACCACACCAGCGGGAATTTTGATGGGTTTTGTTGGTTAAATGTATTTCCAGTTGCATGACTGCATCTTTACTGGTGTACTTAACTTAGCTGCCAGTTTAGGTACACCACGTAGGGTAAAACTAATGCACTCTGATACTGAAGTCCTCCCACAATACCTACCGTGATAAACGTTGTAATATTCGGTTTTTGTTGAAAATGTACTAGTGATGTGTTGATTCAACTTTATGGCCACTGTGGAGGCTTAAGTATGAGCGGCTGTAGAATTGTGTCGAGTTAACTGATGGTGGCTTTACTATTTAGACACTAACGTTATTTGATATAGATGACATTTTCCTTCTTCATTCACTGCAAAGACAAAATAATCTTAACACAATTCCTTGGGATTATGTATGAAAGATGATCTCCTTTTAAATAAACTGCCTTTGTGTTGCCATCAGATAAAGTTAAATTAACCTTACGTTAGCTAACGTTAGTTGTTGGGTTGTTTATATTATTTGGCTAATTAAGCTAACATATCTAACGAAACGACACCAAGTCTGACAGGCATTCATTTTCACTTTCACTAAAGAAAGGGGTAAAGGTGTTTAACAACTCAGGAGGCTTTAGTAACTGCACATCTTAAAATAATACTGATGCACTACATACAGACGTTGCAGCGAGGGGACTAGCTGAGTGCTTAGCATGAGCGGCTAACGTTTACAAGCTAATCCTCGCGTTATCGAGAAAGCTAACAACACCGGGGCAAACAATAAATGAAACAGCTCTGCTTTTTCACTTCTTTACATGTCACAGCAGCTATACGCACTGTAAACATATCAGAGTGTTACTGTGGAAAGTATAAAAAGCATAAAAATAGGTTTACCTCTAAATTTCTTCGACGTACCCTGACAAGCTAGCTGTTAGCGCCACTGTTGTTCTTCTTCTTCGCTTTCTCTTCCTCTTACTTCTCCTTCTTTGTGTTCATTGGCGGATCGCAGTTAGACGGTAAATGGACACACCGCCCCCTGCTGCCTTGGACATGTAATGACATGAAATACATTTCAGAAATGCTCAACACGTGGAAAATTTCAAACGAAAAACTCAACAGTATTTCCCCAAAACATAAATACAGAATAAATGAACATTTATTCTAGGTAGTCTAGTGGTGAGATGCAAAATTACTGTACTTGAGGTATTTGCACTTCACTTGAGTATGTCCATTTCATATATTTCTAAATAGTGTTTTTTTTTTATTTTGTTACATTTGAGAACTATAGCTACTTGTTACTTTACACAAGCTTTTGTATTCAAAACTATATCATGAGTACAAAACATGATGCATTGTTACAGATTTAACATTAAACAGTGAATAAAATTGGCTCCACTTTGACCAACAACACTAAAATGCTATTTATGTATTACTGTGTAAGTAATATAGGTCCAATATTAGTATGGTCTAATCCTCTCAAGGTTCTTTTTCATCAGATTTTCAACTTTTACTTATTTTGCAAATAAGATTAAATTTTTAATGTAGCACTTCTCATCATGATCAAGTAGTTTTACAATGCGGAATTACAAATTTAACCCAAAGGATCTCAGTACTTAATCTTCTACTTGAACTATTTCCTAGCAAAGAAACAGTTCTTGTGATGCAAAATTGTCAAAAAATAACAACTTTGGATTGAGAAACAACCAGAGGAACATCAATAATGGTATCATTTACACCAAAAGTATGTTAACATGTGAACATTGCTCCCAGATGTCATGTTGAATGTGTAATTCAAAAACCACAGGCATTAATATGCTGCTGTAACAGCCTCCACTATCAGGTTCTGGAACCTGGCTGCATCAATAAGGTCCAGCACTGTTGTTGGATGTTTAGACCTGGCTTACAGTTGCTGTTGGTTAGAGACTGGGGAGTCTATTGTCATGTTGAAACAGGAAGGGGCCTTTCCAAAACTGTTCTCACAAATTTGAAAGCGCACAATAAAATACAGTGTAAATATAGTGCTGTAGCATTTTAGCATAAAGATTTCCCTTCCTTGGAACTAATGGGATCAAACCAGGAAACCACACACAGACCAAAAGTACACAACATCTGTCCCCACAACCTTCATAAATCAAAACACAGGATTTTCATTTTCGCTTCAAAATAGACTGACATGACTTTAATACACACAAAAACTAATCAACTAAATCTGAAACATTCAAATACACAAATCCCACATTGGGCCTGCTGTATATTAAAGCGTATTTATTTGAAAACCATCTCAAACATCTGATAAAGAGTACAGTATATTGCTTGAAAATATATCACTTCACATGCCCACAACACAGCTGTCAGCAGCTCAGTATCATAAAACTGAAGGTCATTGGCTCAAAGACAATCACGACTGTCATGGCAGATAGAAGCTTCTCTGTTGATTCCTAAACACCTGAAGTTACGTTGAAGTTTCATGAGTAATAAATCTAATGAGAAAGAGAGAGTTGAAATGGTGTTGATGCATATTTCTCTAACTGCACAGCTGAACATTTCCAAGAGTGGTCAATAAAGAGAAAACAGAGCTGTGGGTTTTATCAGATCCATCAGGGACTGCCACACTGCTGCAAGTCATTTAGGCCTTATTATACAAAATAGATGCTGTGTGGCCAAACAAGTCCTGGCTGTTACAGTCTCATTAATTTCTTTCCCTTCTACAATTCCACCAGGTCAAAACTTGACACTTGAGTCTCAGCTGTAAAACAGTAATTAGTTGTTTGACTCAAATTCAACTGAAGTGGGGCTGGCTGAAGAGAAAAAAGCCAACCAGGGAGTTGAATATGAGCAGCCACCTGCCTCTTTAAACATCAAAGGCAGCTACTGAAGCATATAAGGATGCCTAGTATTTGCAAGTGACAGAAAATACTGCATTAAAGCGGATATTGTTGTATACAATAAAGCCCCAGAGTCGAATTGCAAGCATGTAAACCTTGTACCCTCTACAAACAGGCATCATTAGGCATCAACACTCGGCTCCAACTGTTCCAGGAACAAGTGCTTCAGAGAGATATGCATAGAAAACAAGCTCCAAACTATTCTCTGTGCAGTAATGAGAAAAATACATTATCAATATATCTTACTATTTATTATGAGACACCTTTTTTTGACAAATTACCACTGGTGTTTCCATCCTATGTCTTTTTTAAGTGTCCTCTGAGGCGGAATTTATATTTTTAAGTCAAGAGGACAAGTGCTGTCAGAAAGAAATAGTGTACATGTTAGTGTAAAAGGAAGAACAATAAGTTGCCTCCTGTTTAACAGAAAAGCATTTGTTTCCCTTAGCTGGTAGATCCAGACCTCCTAAACACTGTACTTCAATAAGTCCATCTACTGTGCTTTACAATTAAACCAGCAAAAAAAAAAAAAAAAAGGTAACACTGTTTGACAAAAACACACTTTTCTTCCCAGGTGTGAAATAGATGTTTGTCCTGAGCTGAAAACAGACATAGTAAGAGCTGACGTAGATGATCTTTTTTTTAAAGAACAAGTTCTATAGATGTGTCAGTTTTCTGCTGCGACAGAGTCTCAGCGTCATGGCAGCGATGGAGGGCAGAGGTGACGTCAGTTGGTCACTGCTCTGTGGATTCAGCTTTCCTCTGAATGTGGGAGATCTCCAGTATAGGCATCAGCAGCTGGAAAGCATCCTGGATGTAAGACGCACTGTTGGATGCCTGCAAGGAAAGACAATCCATAACATGAGATGCACAATATTTTAATATCAGTCTGAAATGTTCATATTTGTGCCTGTAAACCCTCATAACACAAACACAGACAATCCGACAGCAAAATATCTTCCTTAACATGTTATGTATGCTCTTTTTTACCCTTTACAAACTTTTTTTTTTTTTTATGGAGAAACATTCCTACCAATGATGTGAGACAAGTCCATTTGTTCTAGGGCTGGGCAATATAACGATAGAATTTAGACAACACCGTTTATTTTGATATAGGGTCAAGTTGCATTACATCATGCGTACCAGCGTGCATCTCACCTCTCTCAGACTCTCCGCACAGCTCCGCCCCTTTCACTCACTCACAGTTTCACAAGCAACACTTTTTAGAGACGTAGCCTGAGGTGCACCACCCCAGAAATGTAACTACATGTCACAGCGACGCAGACCTCCTGTCTATTTTTGTAAGCTTTTATTTACTTTAATTTTACAGATAAGAAACAATTAATTGTTAAGACAATAAAGCATCCACATAATATAGCATTTTAAGTCTTGTGTGTGATTTATCCTGGCTTCATATGAGCAGAGGAAATCTACACTATTCGCTAGGCTAATTTATACAGTGTAAAATGCCATAGGCTTGTGCTAATAACGTGAGCATGTTACATTTGTTTGGAAAACGTGTTTTGTATAAGACAGTTGTTTTGTCAGTGAACAGTGTGAGTTGTAATGGAGCAAAATTTTGTAACGTTACCTTTGTTAAATGTTGCTGTTGCCTCTGGCTTTATGAGTAGAGGGTAAGTTCACTAGCCACTAGGCTAATTTATACAATGTAAAATGCCATAGGCTTGTGCTAAAAACATTAGCATGTTGAAAATTTGTCTTTGTCTGTGAATGTTGTGAGTTATAAGGAAGCCGATTTGTATACTTGTGTTTGAAATTGTCTCTAGTAAGCCATGCTTAATGTGTGTTTTTTTTTTTTTTTTATTTTATTTTTTTATTTTTTTATTTATCTGATTATTTTATTTTTATAAATTGGAAAGCAGGTGCAGACCAACATGTCTGTCACTGCAGACAAAAAATATAAACATGACAAATTCACCTCATTACTGTATACAATTGGCAGAAACGAGTCATAACTAAAACAACAAGAGACAAAATAAAAAAAAAAAAAATGAAAAAAATAATATGTGTGTTTTAAATCAACTAAACTTTACAGCACTTCACAGAAACCCCGCCGCAGACTAGTGTTTTGGAGGTGTAACTGCTGTGCAGCTGCATGTTTTCAAACAGGGGAATAAAATCCCTTTCTTTGTTTTTTTATTTCAATCACAGTTTGTTTTTATAAAACTACTTGTGACACTGCTAGAATATACAGAGATATATAGGCTATCGTGTGTCGCAAGTCAGCCTGTAAATACTGAGATATGAATTTTTGTCTGTATCATCCAGCCCTAATTTGCTCCCAGCACAGTTCCCTAAATATTCAATGACTTTTATAGAAAGAAAATTGTTAGTATATTTAACAAGACAGCAGCACACAGACTGCTGCATCTGTGTAAAGAAAATGACACTTAATTTTAGGAAATTCTTTCAATCTGTTGATTTGTATCAGAAACAGCTGGGATAACCTCAGCCCTTTTGTTGTTGTTTTTGACTTAAAATAAGATTTTATGACTGAATTATTGCCTAAGTAACTATAAATGACTATATAAATTTTATAATTATCTGATGCAGCATCGATAAGGACTTCACTAAGTTTTTATTTTGTAATCCAAATATCCACAGATTTGCTTCCTCTGAACCGTTGCCACCAATGCTAGAATTTCAGTGTTGTCTTGTTCACCTGGAAGTGTTATGTTATTCATCTTATGTAATCAGGAGATAAAGACAATAAAATATTGAGTATAGAGTATTGTGAATAGAGTATTGTGTAGTCTACAGAGCTACAATAAGTAATGTTGTGTTTGGTAAATACAGAGCAACACAGAAGTGTGTAAAGATTAAAGATCCAAGGATTAACCCTTGGTGAAATTCAATACAGCATGTCAAATCAACTGGATGTGAAATCACCAAAAATGTGCAACTGTGGAATATCCTCTCATGTCCAAAAAGATAACTACACATGCAATAAAGCAAATTATGTCATACTGTGTTTGCACTGTAAAGTCAAATTGACCCTGTGTGCAGGTAATTATATGGATAAAGACAAAACTACAATAATGTGACTTCATTAGACTGTGTGTAATGACAGTGCTGTAGTACTATGACACAAACCTCTAAAAAGACTCCTGTTATCAGCGGGTTGAGGACATCCCCCTTCTCGTTTGACTGTAAAACACAACGTTTAGATCAAATTACAATCAGCTCTCAGATGAGCAGCAGTGATAATGTGTCAAAGCTGAGAGAAGTAGTGTGGAAAATGAAAATGCTGAAGCTACAAAGAGCAGCACGTATTAAAGTTTTGACAGTTTAGGGTTTGACATTTTCAGTAGATCAGAAAAACGTGGGTGAAAACAAACAGAGGGATGATGTGAGTTAGAGACGATAAAACTCATCTCTTTGAACGCTATATCAAACTAATTCAGATGATGAAACTGGCTGTAACTTGATAAATGTCATATTGCCTCACTCTCACTGTCTTAACTGCAGACCTCACCTCTACTGAGTGATAAAACAGGATGTTTATTCTGAGAAAATGCAACACCAGACTGAAAGACAGTAAGGTATTGCACTTTTATGAAGTTGGGAGAGTTGTGGTATACAGACTCAAAAATGAATTTTCAAAAATGAAGCAGCAGAGGCTGAGATAGGCTGACATTTAGCCCCTAGCATGGGTCAAACTCCAAAAACACTAGTTCCTACACTTCCCAAAATGCACCTTCAGACTACCCATAAAAACAAAAAGAACATATATTACTTTAATGGTTCAAAATCACATGATAATGATGATAAAAGTTCTTAATGATCCCAAACTCTACGACACACAGAGAGTTAGTTAAAGCTGCAATCATCACACTTACCCCTGCTGTTGTCAAGCAGGAGGTGAACTTCTTGGAAAGCAGTGAGAGTTCTTTACACAGGACAACCGTTAACCTGAGGACAGACAACATAAAAAGTACAGATGTTCAATTAAAGTACAGAAAAAAACTGTGAGTATCTACAGTACAGCTCCTGCAGTGTCTCCAAACAGAAAGGCCATGTCATCTTACTGTGACAGGGCGCTGGCCTCTGTGCTGCCATTGGAGAACAGGATCATCTCAGCCAGTTTGTGGAAAAGCTCAATGGATCGAGCTGTCAGCTCCGCCAGACTCCTGATGGCTGCAGCATGAACATCCTGAAATAATTCAACACACACACACAGACTCTGCTGAATGGCCCAAAACTACATGCAGAGGAAGCTGTGAGGACTGAAAAATGATACATACTACTAAAACATCCAGCAGCACATTTAAATGTTTATCATTCTCAAAAAAAAAAAAACACTGAAAAAAATATGAGTCAGTTTTACTTGTCCCAAATATAACAAGCTGCACAGACAAAAAACACCCCGCCTTTACTGTGAAACCAACAGAAATATCCAAAGTATTGCAAAATCTGTTTACTTGTTAGAGGTACCTCATGTGAGTAAAATGTAGTGCAAAAACAAGTGCTGATGAATCGATTAGTCAACATGTTTTAAATCTTTGAATTAACAAATTCAGTTTTTGATTAACTTATCGAGTAAAAATGACAAACACTTTTTGTATAATTGCAAATTGAATATTTTTGGGTTTGGGACAGTTGGTCTGACAAAACAAGCATCTCCTGGGGCTCTGGGAGGTTGTCATTTTCACAATTTCTTTATACAGATTAAGAATTAACTACAAAGAATCAATAGATTAAACAACTTTGGTATCTTGCTTCTTACATTGCTACTTGAAAAATCTAAGCCCACTGATTTACCAAATTCTTTACTCTGACTAATAAAAATAATGAATACACTTTTGCCAAAACAGGACTGCAACCAAAACACTGAGTGTAGCTTCTAGGGCTGCAACTATAGAGTATGTTTGCTATCGATTAATCTGTAGATTATTTTCTGAATTAATGGATGAATTGTTTGGTCTACTAAACATTAGAAAACAGTGAGAAGAGCCTGGTACAATATCCTACAGCCTAAAAAAAAATCATTAAAAGTCTTGTTTTGTCACACCAACATTTCCAAACCCACAAAATATTACATTTACTATAATGTCAGACCAAGAAAAACAGCAACTCCTCACATCTGAGAACCTGAATATGTCATTTTTTCTGCATTTGGCCTTAAAAATAACTTAAAAGATTATTATCATTATTATTATAAATGACTGCTAATTAATTTTCTTTTGATGAAATAATCCAATAGGTGACTCATCGTTGCAGCTCTGGTTGCTTCTACAATTTTTGATCTCGAAGCAAATTAAAAGTAACTCTGTAACTTGTTACCTTATTTGTTTTGCTTGAAGATGACAACACTGGACTACCTTTCTTCTAAACAGTATTAACACACTGAGCTTAATCTGTAAGTCTAATAAAGATCTCAAATTAGTTTCTTCTTTGTAACGTTAAATACTAATGACATCAGCATACCTCTACAGAGACTGTTTTCTTTCCATCCTCCTCGCTCTCTTCCTCCTCCTTCTCTGGTTTGGTCATGTCAGTGATCTGGCTGCAGGCGCTCTTACAGGCCTGTTAGAGGGTAGAGAGACCGTGGTATTAACCGTGGTATAATCACAGGTCTGTTCACACTAGATTGCTCAGGTTTGTAAACCACCAGTTGACCACAGTAAAAACAGGAACTGTACAGTCTATAGAAATCCAAAACATCAGTGTAACTTATTACTACCTTTGTGATGCTTTAAATATAAGCTGTATATTTTCATCTTAATTGTATCAATTAGATTTTAATTCAACTTTTTTATTTAATATTTGTAGCAATTTGT
Organism: Cephalopholis sonnerati; assembly: GCA_019142605.1. NCBI lineage: Eukaryota > Metazoa > Chordata > Actinopteri > Perciformes > Serranidae > Cephalopholis > Cephalopholis sonnerati. The sequence goes on along the minus strand of JAGQAX010000017.1, from coordinate 10,175,337 downwards.
AATGATACACTACAAGTTCCAGCCTAGCAAATTAATTAAACAAAAACTGAATAGGAATCTGATCCAAACACATAAATGTCTAGCTGGTACCTTGCTGAGTTTGTCAGCTGTGGCACTGACACTGAGACCCTCCAGGGCCTCCGTTAACTCCTTCTCAAACTCTGAGCCGTCTTCATCTGGAATTAGGAGTGTATAATCAATCATTTCACGTGTTACATCAATTCGAGTATATATGATGCTGTATCTCTCTCGCACTGCTGGTATTTTTAATAACCATTTCACGGTGATGTTACCTTTCTTCTCATCCACTTCCTCATCATCAAACTCCACGAGAGAGAAAGCGTCCTTAATGAGATCCAACTCTTGTCTGAGCTGAACCAGCTCGTCTCCTGATAGAGTGGTCAGCACCGACTTCACCTATAGCACACATGCATGAGAAAAAAGAAAAAAGAAAAGAGAACATAGACAGTCACATTTGAGGCTTTTACCAGATCCCATTAAACCATGAGATAATAAACAATGTCTCAGCATGTCTATTTGGCCTCAGTATGTGCCATATTTTGGAATAAAAGTCCCGTCGTACCTTAGACTCACTCTCTCGAGACAGAATCTCCAGCGCCTCGAGGTGTGACAGACCCTGAAATTCATCAAACAGCATCCCGTAGTGAGCCACCACCTTCTTCTCGGAATCCGAAGACTCTTTTTCTGCCGTTTGCAGCTCCTCTCGCTCCTTCGCCTCCCTCAACACCTGTGAGACAGAGAGAGATGACAGTTTGAAAGAAAGGGGACAAAACATCAATCGCCTGTCAGACAATCACAAGTAAAACTAGTGTGAGTCAGCTGAAGTTTATAACGTTACCAGACAGAGGAGGTAAAACTGTATGTCGTCTCATCGCTACCTCCCTGTCATTTTTCAGAGATGCTGAAGGTCAAATTTAGGTTTCAAATGTTCCAGTCCATCATCAAAAATAAATAATAGACACTTTGAAAATGAGCTCCTCATCTACATATGTGGCCCTGGTCTGCCAACCTGAGATAAAGTGGAGTTCCTGTTCATCAGTCCTTTGGTCTTCTTAAAGCCCGGATCACCTTCTGCTATCACATCCATCGTCTTCTTCCCGATGAACTCCAGAGCATCCAGACCGCCTGTTATCACCGTTTTCCCCTGCGAGGACAAGGAAGTTTTGAGTTGTCTGAAAGGTTTGGAAAAGGTTTTACAAACCAAACAGCCCAAGAAAATGTAATACTTTATATTTTCCTAAACAAAGAAGTCACAAAAACTGGATTTATGCAGGTTTTCCCCTGATAACATCGAGTCATGCTCACATTTACGGTCTTTTAACACTTTTAAAAGATGAATAAAAATTGAATTGGCCTCAAATAATGCACAATAGTAGAGAATAACTGGAGCATTGCAATGCTACCACTTCTCAAAAGCTGTACATTTTCAGTATCTATGCTCCATATGAGCAGATTTTCAACTTTATTATTCAAAACTGAATGTTTAAGAAGCACTTAAAAATGTGAACTGCTCTTTTCTCCTTCTAAAAAACATAAACAAACCACAGAGGACGTTTCTGCTTACTGTGCTCTGGACGACGCTTGTGAGCGATGACAGCATTCCCATTGCACTTCCCACCGCCGCTGATCCATCTCTGGCTGCTTTGTCCGTCTCACTGATGGATTCACCTACAGCTGAGGAGAAACAAACACAATACATGCTGTGACAAAAGGCTGACAGGGTATAGAGAAAACATGTGATGTGTGATTAACTGACTCATATTTATACATCACTGTGTACAAGAGCGGGTAGATCCATAGGATTGGATCAGCTAACCAGCTTGGACCAGTGTTATGCCTTTGTCACACAAGACACAACATACAGTAAAGCCTTACCTTGCTCTTTCTGTTCTCCTCAACTTGTGCAGAGAGTTCAGTCGGACTGGGGATTCCTAGCGATGTCTCTGCCTTCTCTATCACCTGAGTGAGCCCTTGGCCTGGACGGACAGAAGAGATACACAGCATGTATAGTACAAAGGATATTTTAAAGAACAGTGATGTGAGACAGCGTATTATAACAAGTAAGCTATAAATATTTAGGTCCCATAAAGGATCTCAAATACCCTCAATTTCTGTGATAATTAAAGCTTTAAGTAAATACTTATAATGTTACACTGCATGTTGCTTTGCTTCAAATGAAGATGTAGAACTGAGACAAGACAAAGCTTTTTAGGACAGTTCCCCAAGTAGTTGACTGAAAAAAGACTTCCATAATAATACAAAAATTGGGTGACTTAGGTGGTCTATACTCACCCACAGTGGCCACAGTAGCTGTTGCTGTGGATAAGATGGATTTGCCCCAGCTGCCCCAGTATCCCCAACCACCCTGAGACACAGTGGAGTCACTAGGTGTCTGAGAGAGAGGACATAAGATATAGAGGATGAGGTCAGAAGGAGGAAGAGGGAAAGAGAAGACAGAGAGAGAGCAAAAGAAACAGAGTCAATGAGTTAAAGAAATAGCAAGAAAAAAATCAGTTACTTTTGTACACGAAAGAGTCAAGTGTGATCCTGGAGTTAATGGAGAATTCAACTGACCCAAAGATGCGGTTATGTCAAGTGTAAAACACTTGCAAAAACACTGCTGCTTGAACACCTGAGTATTTTTACAACACAGGGTGCTATTAAGTGTAAGGCCAGGAGGTCACTAGATGACCAGGCAGATCATTTTGCAATTATAGTAATAATTTTTGTTGTAATTTGGGGTGTGTGACTCCTGACTTTCCTCAACAAAGTGAACATACTTTCAATGATAGCTTTTTATTACTGTTATCAAAAGTGGAAATGTGAAATGCATTCTGATCAACACCATGATGAAAAATTACAGCCAGGCTGAGAAGAGGTTGTCCAGTGTTTGTCTTTTTACAGCCATAAGCTCTCAGACAATTAGCAAGGTATACCTGCTGAAGCAGTGTTCCCTTTTTACCATTACATTTTTGTCTAGTATAAACAATAATGTCCACACCGGTGACTTTGCTGGCTGCTCCTCTACTTTCGGCACCTCCTCAACTTCAGCTGCAGGTTTGACTTCCGGTCTCCTCCTGGCTTTCCTTGTGGGAGCCACATCAGTCGAGATGTCAGGCGTGCTTGGTGAGGAGCTGTCGGGTGTTTCTGCAGGAGAGGCATCCTGGAACTCTGGTTCCATCTCTGGACCCTCTGCTGCTGTAGCTTCGCTGTCTGACATCTTGATGTCTTAGTACATGCCTTCAAAGTGAAAGTATAACAAATGTTAGCCAGATAGGTATGTAAATAAACTACTGAAAACAGTGTGTTGTTTTGATATTCAGAGCATTAGATCAGTCTGGTTTTGATGTGACAAGGATTTTGTAACAGATGACTAAATAAACACAGGGAGGCTGAACTGTCCAGCTGGGATGTTTAAGGAAAAATCCAACCATTCTTCTGCAAACACTCACATATATAGTGATATTAAATACATTCACTCCAGGAGTTACTTTGTAATAAAATGCTGTTGTTCGCTGTTTTGGTGAAACCACTTTCATTCAACTAGTGGTGTAATACATTTCCCAGAATGCATCTCAATAACACCCAGGGAGCAGCAGCTAACTAACCAGCTGTTGGTTATCTGTGCAGCTGGGGAGAATAGCAGTCTAAAGTCCAGTCTGGGCTTTCTAAAACTCATACTGCAACTTAAGGTGTCCATTCACAAACAGGACAGAGTATGCTGTGTGTACTTTACAGACATATACTGTAAACTGTATTTGTGCATGAAAGCACAGATTCTTGAAGCCAACACCTGACGTACACATCAGGAACAGGTACTGATTTATGATATGTTACATAAACGTTACACTCAGATCAGTAAGTCACATATGCTATCCGACATTATCATAACGTTAGTGTTACTGTAGTAATAGCTGAATTGCTATTTATGCCTTAGCGTTGTTAGGGCTGAAGGAGCGTTAGCTTTTTTGTTATTTTTGTTTGTCGATACAAGCTGTTTTTATGATTACAAATGCATAAATAAGTCGGAAAAACAACATACACCCTTCTACTCTTGCAACAAACTCACCTTTCTCCTGTCAAAGTCTCGATGCTAGCAGTTAACGTTACCCTAGCCTGCTACCAGTTTCCTTTCCCAAATCACCTTCACGAAGGGTTTCTCTTCTTTATTCCGGACTGCACGTGTGTTTCTACACGTTAAGCGCCTTTTAGTTTTACAGTGAACATTTAATGTTTCAGGTTTTCTTGTTCTTTTTGTCCACAGGGTTAGCCACGTCACATATTGTTTTCACTAAGCAGCTCCAACGGTTAGCCATACTGAGGAACAAATGTTCCGGTGGGTAACTTCAAAACAAAAGTAATTAAAAAAAAATTCAGGTTTAAAAACACTGTAAAATAACGAATGCGTGTAAGTAAGAATAAATATAGCGACAATATTAGATATGTCGTTTTTTAAGCGATTAGACCTCTGAAAAGTTTGGTGTAGATTTTTAAAAGATATTGTTTGACTTGTTTAGAGGTGAGACGCGTTTAGGTTTTATTTTGAAGGAAAATCCGCTGTACATCGATCTCTCTTTCTCTCGCGAGGGAACTTGACGCACGAAAGTCTGAACGATACTTCCGGAAGAGTCAAAATAAAATCATTTGAACTTCCGCTAAAAAAAAGCTCTAAAAACTAGCTTTGGTTCTCAAAAATAAAATACATTAAAATATCTTTGTTGTTTGTCCTCCGATTTTTAAAAAATATGTAATTCATCAATTAATTTTCATACAAACACAATTACCAACTTAATAATTAAAATCCATAATTAAACATTGTTAAATAAACACATACTATTCAACATTAAGATACAATGCATTTTCATAGCTTGCCGATTTCACCATATCTGTTCTTCAGCCACCAGTGCTAAATAAAATATGTCCAAGGTTGTGCTTAGGGTCAGAACATTTTGTCTTTAAATCTTATTTCAAACAACATGTAAGCCGCAAAATCAAATTTCCATTTCACATTTCAAAGGAAGTCTTTAACTTGTAGTTATTGTTTGTTGAGTCTGTGTGCTTCATAAAATGTCAAATGTCCAAAATCAGTCCGAAATGTTTTGTGAGTAGCTAATGAAATAAAGACACAAATAGCTGAAAAATGTGTTGGATTATAGTACACTTAAAGTGTTGACCTGGGTGTAAATAAATAAAAAACAACACACTGGTTGGCAACATTAGATTAAAATATCATTAAGTGTAGAATAAACTTTGTTTAATTTAACACTGATTACCCAGCATGACATTCTCGCCAACCATCACAAGCCACGCCCACTCACTCACACCTGAACCAGGAAGTGCACAGGTCGGGCAGACTGTACCTGTTTTGCTTTGACATTTGTGCATTAAAGCCAAGTAACAGATCGGAAGAGGACTAACAGAAATACCTGCGAACACACATCAAGCTACAAAACTGTTTGACGGTGGAGGATTCGTTGTTTTGGTCGCTGTCCGAGCAGCAGGTGGGCATTTGTTCTGGGCTGAGCTGTCATCTCCGCTGTATGTTTGTGACTTGGGTGAATTTGGTGTGTTATGTATGTGTTCCCTCTGGTAAAATGTTTCTTTCTTCTTGATACACCAATATTATATATATATATATATATAGACATAGGCTAACATAATACTTAGGTAATTAATTACACATGGTATTTTAAATTTAAATCTCCTGTAGTATCACTATGTAGCCAAATATAACCAAAGACACTCACAGTTTCTAAATTAGCCTAATCGAAAGATATCATCATTTTGCTGTTGAGTGCAATTTCATTAGCATCTCCATGTGCTCCCTGGAGATCATGTGTGACTCCGTAACTATTATCTTCATTATCTTAATTACTTTTTTCAGTTTATTATAAAAGGATAACAATATTGACCAGTGATTTATGAAGCATTGAAACATAAGCAGAACCAATCAAATTAACCTTATCACATTAGAAACAAATCAAGACAATGGAAATGCATGCATTAAAGTTGATGTAACTAATGAGGTTAGGTTACTGTAGTTAAAATATGTGATGGCGGGGAAAAGCAAAACAATCAATATAGTGGTAAGAAAAAAATAAAAGTAAAACACTGGTCTAATATATCAAGTAAAGTGTTGGCCTTGAACATCCAGATTGAGAGAGGTGTTTAAATTTCAGTTTCTATATTTAGTTAAAAATGAATCCGTGACAGTGTTATGTGTTGAGGGTTAGGGAGTTTATGTTAAAATACTGAAGATTTATTGAATACAGACTATAGACTGTGAAGCAATACTGTGTTGCTGCATGAGCCATCACTGTTGACTCTTCCTGTTTTGCAGGTTTGTCTTGTCTCAATGTGAGCTGAAGCTGTGACTCCTTCCGACATGTTATCATCTCAGAGACACTACCTGTCACACCTGCTTCTCACTGTCCTGCTGCTTGGTGGCTGGACAACAAACGGAGCTCAGAATGGGTCAGAGACAGAGACCATGTCCTCTGTGCGGCTCGCCAGCGTCCCCTCAAGCAGGAACATTGTGGCGAAGGAAGGATCCAGCACACTGATTGAGTGTAACGTGACCGGAAGCCACGACGACATTAAGTGGTACAACTCTAAAGGACCTCTGCTGGGTGAGGACACAAATAGCAGGAGGACATGGGGTGCTGTGAAGAAGTTTGAGCTCCTTTTGCACTTCATAGTTTTTTTACATTTTAAAAAGTCATATAGAAAGATTTTCACATGGAGTACGTAAAAAAAAAAACCCAGTACTTTAAATTCTGTTAAAGCAAGGGTCATATGGAATTAAGTGCAGTTTTAACCTTGACGCGTAATGTCTTCTCGCCATCACCTAGACTTAGATCTTTTTGCAACTACGACCACAACGGCAATGAGTCGGACGTAAATGTGTCATCTTAGAAGAAGAAAGCCTAGGCAGCCTTTATTGTCAGTGCATAGGAATATAACAAAATTAGTTGTGACACTCAAGTGATGCATTTCAATGAAGAACATAAAAACACAAGACACAGGACATTCAGTGAGTGATAAAAATGCAATTAATGAATAAATATAAAAGTATTTAAAATGCAGCAAAGTGCATCGCGGATGGCAAAATGGCAGTAGTAAACATTTGATTTTTGTTTAATTTAGTGTGCTGATGGCTGTGGGGAAGAAAAAGAAATCCATGATTTGTAGATGTTTATGATTTAATATAAACATTCACATAATGTCAAATAAAACCAAATAAAGTAAACCAAAACTGCAAATTTAGGATTGTACAGTGGCTACAACTTTTAAATATCTCCACAAGCCAATTGATCAGAGAGAAGAAAAGAAACAATTTCCAACAGAATAAAACAGTACAGTAATCAGTTAAGTGCAGTGCAAAACAGTGCAACACAATAAGACAACAGTTTGTAGAGAAAACAAGGTTTTCTACATACCAAAAAGTTACTTACTTTTGTTATCAAATGCAACAATAGTCAAAAAGTTATCCATACCATACTAATGCCAACATGCTGTTTTTTTTCATGAGAGGTTATTTAATACAATTTAAATAACATATTGTACACAGTCATACATTTAGTCCAGTGTTCAGTTATCAAAATTCTGCTATTGCTATTTCTCAATTATTTACCCATAATTAATCAGGTCGTATACAACCTTGAGCTCATTTGTCATTATAGCATCTCTTGTTGGTATCAGTGTCATTAACCATTATCAGCTACATGCTGTGTCAGTAAACTCTGACACCACAGAGCAGAAGCAGTTTGTGAGTCAGTGCTAAAATAATAACATAATAATATTGTTGTTTGTTGAATCTGATATATAAACTGATTTTTATCTTATCAGGTAGTGTTTTGTGCGCTAATTTGATCTAAATGACATTATGTTAAAATGTAATTACATGAGAGCTAGTGTAAGTGTTTTTCATACTGCATTACTAACTGCTCAACAGAGGCAATGATTACAATATGCCATCACAATTTGCTCCTAGTGTTTTCCCAAGTCTCCACTCACATCATTTTTTGGTAAAACTTAAATTGTCTTTTCTTGTCCGACTTATGTGTTTTGACTGCAGGTGGGAAGTGGCAGATTCAGGAGGAGGGCATCTTGAACATCACTATGGTCTCCTTCGAGGACCGTGGCCGCTACACGTGCGTCGCCACAGGTGGCATTGGTGGGACCAAAAACTACACCATCACTCTCCGTGTAGCCCACACAGACAGTGGCCTGGGCCTGTACTACGTCATCGTCTGCCTGGTGGCCTTCACCATCACCATGATCCTCAACGTGGCGAGGCTTTGCATGGTCAGCAGCCACCTCAAGAAGACAGAGAGAGCCATCAATGAGTTCTTCCGCACCGAGGGCGCAGAGAAGCTGCAGAAGGCGTTTGAGGTCGCTAAGCGCATTCCAATCGTCACGTCGGCCAAGACGGTGGAGCTGGCCAAGGTCACGCAGTACAAGACCATGGAGTTTGCTCGTCACATGGAGGATCTGGCTCGGAGCGTTCCCCTGCCACCGCTTATCTTAAACTGCCGCACGTTCGCTGAGGAGGTTGCGGAGACAGGGAAGCCGGGGTCTCATGCTGCAGAGCAGGCTGGGACATCAGTGTCTATGAACAGACAAGCCATAGGCCCTCCCTCCGCCGACAAAAATGGAGAGGAGGAGGAGGTGTGTCAGGCGCTTCTGTCAAGTGGTAGGAACAATGAAGGTGGTGCTGATGTCAAAGTTTCAGTCCATACAGTTTCTGAGAAGGTGGATAGTGAGGATAAGGAGGCTGAGATGTGTCTCCATGTGCCGGGCTCACGGACAAGTGTGTCCTTTGAGAGCAACGTGTAGTCTCAGTCTGACTCCCATCAGAGTAAACAAATCCTCTGAAGTGCGAGGCATCTGATTGCAAGTGATTAGAAGAGATTAAAAAAAAAAGGAGAATATTGTGGCGCTGGTTATCATTCAGAAAGTAGCCTTTCTGGTGCTGCTTATTGATTCTCATTCTTATTGAATCCTGGGTCCAAATCTTTGAGTACAACCTGAAAAAATCTTGCCATGTTCCAGTCAGATTCTGGCTGTTTTCCAATTGTTTTCCTTAAGATGGGCATCCTAGTTTCAGCTGATCTTGGATATTTTGGGCCCTATCTTACACCTGCCGTAAAGCGTTGCACAGCGCAGCGCAACTGCCATTGCTAGTTTTAGACTGACGCAGTTGTCATTTTCAAGGCCAGCGCCCACAGTGTGTAAGTGGTAAATGTGCTTGTGCCCACCTGCGTACCCACAGGTGAGTAGGTTGTTGGTGCATTGCTATTTTGAGGCAGTAGACAGCAGTTGTGCCACTGACCAACAAAAACCTGCTCTAATGTCAGAATAGCTGAGTATTTTATTGCAATTTAAAGGGCGAATTAATCAGATAGTAAGATACACCTACAAAGGCAGGATCACAATGAGTGTACACTCTGCTTGTTACACACACAGGGAAGCTTGGAAGGGTTGCATCATTAATTACAGCAATATACATCATTAATGAGAAAAATATTTGTAACATTCTCTAAAATTTGAACATAGCAGAGAGCAGAGCAGAGCTGCTGTTCTGCAGAAGACTCCCCATTATAAGAGAGTGGCTGTGCAAATTTCTGCATGAGGAGCAGCAAAACCTTATTGATTATTCAGCTAAAAGTTTAGCACTGTTTGCTCTTCCAAGTTTATAACTACAGTTTTTAGTTTTGCTGCTTAAATGTCCCTTAGTATTTGCTGTAGTGACCTGACTGCTCTTACTGAATTTGTGTCAGCAGAAAACTGCTTGACACTCTGATTGGTTGATTTCATTGATACACAAAACATACCTAAGATTAATTAAGGGACTGAGTACAACCCCTTTGCGCCCAGATTATGTGCTATTTAACTAGTAAATTGTAGCTGAATACGACCTAAAGGCACTTGTGCTATACACTTTAGATCATGCACTATAGTTTGTTCGAATAGGACCCTATGAGTAGATCTGTGGCAATCAAAATACTGGATTCTCATATCTGCTGAGTCATGTTCTCCTTGCAGTGATAACGTTTTACTAGTCTTTCATCGAGCTGACAGTACTCTCACTTTCTAGCTATTGCTCCCATCTGCCACATTAAAAACTGGTGATGTTGAAGGAAGTGCTCTCAGGAATCAAAAAGCCATATGGCAACAAATCCACAATGCTTATAAAATTGCAAAAACACAATGCACATTTTGTGCCCGTCCATCAGCAAAGCGTAGAGTTCTACTTTCTCTTGTCTTAAAAATGTTTGAGTTTTCATGTTTGTGTGGTGGGACCGTGCTTAAATTCCCATTCTGTGTGTGTCTCTGCACACTGCTAGTGTAGCAGCAAATAGACAGGAGCTCATTTCCCTCCTTCAGAAGACGCCTTTTGTTGCCGTTCACACTGACAGTCAGTTAGCCTGCATAGAACAAACTGTAATGAAATATCCTAATTTCATTGTGTCAATTGTTTGCATGTCACTGTATCCTGTCAGTCATCTGGTACTCACAGCGAGAAGTCACGACAAATAATGCGTCAAAAACATGTCACTTCACAGACTTGATTGCCATCTCCATATCTTTTTATCTGGGTCTTTGTTCGTCAGCAGAGCAGTTTAATTACAGGTTAGGTTTTGCTTCAGAGTGAATATTTCAAGTAAACACATTTTGAAAAACCCCAAAAGCAATGCAAACTGTTTGTGGGAATTTTCAAAAATGTACAGTAATCACCAAGCTTCCATCTACTTCTACCTTTCAGTGGGAGCACTGATATATAAACATGATTATTTTTACATTAGAGCTTCAAAACATGTCTGCTGTGATGGAAAATGTCTGAAATTGTGCTCATAAATATGCAGGTGTAATCTATCATATTTTGATGTGTGCATGCCTGGAAAAGTCAGGGACTATCATTTTTTATTATGATGGTGATGCAGCATTTTCTCTCTGTATTTACTGCGACATTTTTTTAATCTGAAGGCAAATAGTGAAGTTTGTAATTTATTGTTTTGTGTATCGGTTTACGTAAACACACAGATTGTCCATATACTGGTTAAGGTGCAGCAGTTCGTCTACATGGGATGACACAGCTTAAAAACTGAAATTAGTTAATTTTATTCCATAAAGATAATACAAATGAAATGAAACGTAAAGATGTTTATAAAGCTTGATCTGTTTTGAACTTTTCTGGAACTTGTTGGAGCTCTTCAAGTAAAAGACAAAAGAGTCATTCTTAAAATCATATGACAATTTGCATCTGTTGTTACAGGGAGTTTTTAGAACAAACTCTATTTCAGATGTCAAAAAATGTTAAGAAACCTGGATATATAAGATCTTTACTGTGTTCCAGAGGGATATGTCATAAAATGTGTCATGTACGGTGTGTAAACTGTGAATCAGCTGTGATAACTATGGTTGAACAAAACGTTTCTTAGTAACTGTACTGTTTTGTACTTGAATGCATCATTCTATTTCGTTGCTGTGTGAGATGGTGTCACATTTAAAGGTGTTTAGATAAGGTAACACTGCAAATGAACCACTTGGTGGAGCTGTTGGGTAAAACATCACTTCTTTATTTCAGCCATAACATTGGTGCATTCACCACATAAAAAAAAACTCCTGGAGGGTCATTTTGCGCATTTACTACTGTGGATGAACACTTGATATCATTGTTAAAGAGGCAGGTGAGAGCTGAAGTGTTGCTTTAAGTCCCAGATATCAGTGTCTTTCTTTGCTGAAGTACTGAGTAAAGTCTGAAAATCTGCAGTTGTATTTGTTTGCTGTGTGCTTTTTCCAGTAACCTTAGACGAACATATGGTGTAGCTAGAAAATGCAGTGTAATACGAAGAATTTCTATCACTGCATAACTCAACATCCTTATCATGTTATCATAATAGTTCTTCAACACAACACAGTTGATCCAAAGTCCTTTACTCACTTGAGAAATAAAGAAACAAACAACATGAAAATAAAACTGAAAACTACTGTGTATTTGTTTATTAATACTTTTTATTTCCACTTAATTTATACTATTGGTACAGTGGTGCACAGTGGTGCGTTGGTTAGCATTGTTGCCTCAGAGCAAGAGGGTTTCTGGTTTAAATTTAGGGTGGTGGATTTGAACCCAGTGTGGGGGAGCCCTTCTGTGTAGAGTTTGCATGTTCTCCCTGTGTCAGCGTGGGTTTTCTCCGGGTACTCCGGCTTCCTCCCACAGTCCAAAGACATGCAGGCTAATTGGAGACTCTAAATTTCCCGTAGGTGTGAGTATGAGTGTAAGTAGTTGTCTGTCTATGTGTCAGCCCCGTGATAGTCTGGGGACCTGTCCAGAGTGTACCCTGCCTCTCGGCCAGTGTCAGCTAGGATAGGCTCCAGCCCTCCCGCAACCCCCAACAAAATAGGTGGCTATGGAAAATGAATGAATGAATTATGCTATTGTGCTTTGCTCAACTTGATATATTTAATATATAGAAACTTTGGGACATTTCCCAAAATTTACAATAGAGTGCTGCAGGATTGAGATTTATATGTAGGCCAACACAGAAGTTAATATCGCTTTGGTTCCCTTGACAAAAAGCTGCTGGTATTTTCCCATCAGATTTTGGATTATTGCAGAAATTAGCACTATGGTAAATGCAATCACCAGAAGGAAAACAAAGCTAATGTAAAGCTATAAATGAACTACTCCACGGTTGCATGACTTTCTGTAGTCCTATTTTGCCACTTGTTAGCAACCAGCTTCTTTAACACACATAAAAGCTTTAAAATTAAAGGAAAAACAGGTCAGTCTGTGCTGCATGTTAACTACAGACTTTATTTCAGACATCTAACCAAAAACTCATTCACTAGCAAGGACCATGACACAACAATATGTCTTCTAAATGTTTAATAGTAATTCTTGAGGTGTTAGTTGTTGAGGACTGGTGAATGGATATAAGTGCGGGGTGAAGGTGGAAGAGGGATGTCTGCTGTTAGACTGGATTGGAAGGATGTACTGAAGATCGAGCAGAGGGAGACTCAGCGTGGGGGCTCTACCCAAGCTGATAACAGGCCCCCCAGATGGTACCCTAGAACGAGACATGGGAGAGGTATGCACCAGATTTAATAAGAAGAGTTGAGGGGAGAGAGGAAGAGAGGATGAAGGAATGTTAGGGATGAGGCAGGGTGAAGGGAAGGAAAAGGGAGGATGAGTCGAGAAATCTGAGACAAATAGAGCAGGATGAGTTGACCAGGTATAAGTATTCTTTCATTCTTTGCAGGTAATCAGAGGTGTGGATGAGGCATGGCCCTAAGTTAACAAATTAACGTCATTTCAAAAAAACGTTGACTCTGAGATGAGGGAACCCAGAGCACAAAAATGCTGACAAATTTTTGGGTTTGAAGACTCATTCCTGCTGTACTCTGTTACGTTTTGTGGGTTTGAACAGTGGTTGTCCACTCAGAATGAGTCTGCAATGTCACCAAAACTTAGACGTATTAACGCATTGCATTTTAAGTACATCCTTTTTTTTTAACATGTATCTTTTTTCTCTCCTTTTTGACCACAAACATTTATTCTGATACTAAAAGAAACAACTTCTATTCCAGAGTCATGTGTAAAGTCATGTGAAGAGCTTTATTCATGCGCACTTCCAACGTCCTTTACATACAATTTAGCCTCAAAACAACCAAGGCTCTAGTTCACATACATTAATAATCACTAAAAAAGTTGTTGCATCTTTCATATTTGTGAGTAAATGGTGCACTGATGATAAGCTCATCCTGTACACCGCTGCTGTGTGCTTAGATTACTTTCCCAGAGGTTAATTTCCTGGAATACATCTTCCAAGGTGTTAAAGTCTGACCTACCTGAGAAATATCAGGTTGGAGAGCAGCCCAAATAACAATAACCTTGGGCTTCTGTGTTGAATAACTCAAAAAATCTATCCTTCTTCCCTTTCCTGTCCTCTCTGGAGGCAAGCTTATCTAAATAGAATTGATTGGTCCAAGCGATCATTCATCATGCCGAGCCGAAGCAGACCTTAAAGGAGAGGGGAGAGGGAAGATTTTAAGGATAGGATATTTCTAGCGGGCTCTCTGTGTCATCGAGGTAAACTAAACAAATTGATCTGGCTAAAAAGGACGGACATGGCGTGTGTGTTTGTGTGTCAGTGCCGGTGGGAACGCCAGAGGTAGGAATTCTAGTTAGCACAGGAGGAGATGGGTGTTGGTAAGACTCGAGTCAGTCTGGTAATACCTGGATGAAAAGAGCCGCAACTCATAAAAAACTTGACCCTGTGCAACGCATGCTCACTCCAACCTCGTCACAAATTGACACCATGGAACTCTCCACGCTCACATACGACGTGCAAGGTACCCTGGGTGTGTTGGTTGTTGACGATTTGGGACAAGTGTCAAGTTCTGCCTGTTACATGCATTGTCTTCTGTTGGAAGTAAAGGGGATTCCTGTTAAAATTCACCTGCAGTAAACAGGTGTGTAGTGATGCCGTTTGGCGGCTGCTGCGCCAGGGAGCCACATGCCAGCCACAGTCCACCACAGGAAGAATAGATATGTTGCAGAGGTCCGCTGTTTGAAACAGAGTCATGGGAGGTGCACCATCCACCAGCATCGGCCACTCGCCTCAGCTTGCTGCACGGACTCCGCACTGAGCAGCACTGTAAATCTTTTTATTTTTTTGTTCTTGTAACAGGACTTTTTGACCCTTTGACTGAGAGTTGTGCACTTTCCAATGTGTGGACCTGTTAGATGTCAATGCTGGTGGATGGTGCAAACTTCCAATACATTCTGAAGTTGCCTCTCTGTTGGTGGACCTTGATAACATGTCTGTCCATCCCTGTGGGAGACGGTAAAGAAAAGAGCAAGTGTCCCTTGAGACAATCAGTCTCAAGGGATTTTGTGTAAATTACTGCGCTGATTGCAGACGTTCACTGCACATAGGCTACAAATGCGATTATGAAAATAAACAACACACTAAGCTAAGGTGGACGACACAACTACACAAAGAGGTTTAACTAAGGCTATCATGCTACAATTATGGTAAAATACAAGATTAGTGGACTGGCTAGCTTACAATAATGATTATGATGTTTATAACAGTACACCTGCACAAGCTTGGAGGATGACTTGCAGATTATACTACTGTCATACATCATTTTCCCATTTTAGCAACAACCTTCTTTTTTAAAACGTTTAGCACTAGTTAGTTATTTGTCAAAAAATATTTGGCAAACAGTGTGGCCAAACAACATTGTCAGGACATGACTTAGCAAAATAGGAAATATCATGAAAATGCAAAAATACACTGGAGGGGGACTTTAAACCCTGTAATGAGCCAACCTCCCAGTGATGTAATTATTTTTTCTTAATAGCATACATAATGACTGTCAGAGGTAAATTCTGACAAAGTTATATATACATTAATTTCACAGCAGTTGTAGTGAGTAGCCATTTTATGTTTCGCAGTTGCTTGGAGTTCTTTAAATGCTAATAAAAATACTGCTTTTTAAAACCATAAATTTTATTTACTTTTGATTTAGGAGGGCTACTGAGTTGACCTGTTATGGTTGAGACACACCCGAAGCAATATTATTTAATGAATTTATTAAAAGCTTACCAGTACTTGACCAGCATACCTGCTGGAAGTGAAAAACCAGGAAGTGAGACAGGAGTCTTTAGGATAGCTAATTACCTAGCTAACTCCTGTTATGCTTGATTAAATGATGTTTTTCTAGAAATCGGATGTTGACAGAAATCTAGGACACATCTTTAAATGGCCAACATTTTCAGAAAAAAAGGGAACACACACACACACACACACTCATGTTTGTACTTCTATCTTTGTGAGGACCCTCATTGTCATAATGCATTTCCTAGCCCCTTACCCTAACCTTAACCATCTCAACTAAATGCCTAACCCTAACCCTAACCCTTACTCTAACCCTAACCAAAACCTAATTCTAACCTGAACCCTAAAACCAAGTCCTAACCCTTAAACAGGCCTATGAAAAAGTGAGGAATGTCCTCACTTTCCAAAAATGTTGTCACTTTGTTAGTAAAATACAGTTTTTGGTCCTCACTATCTAGCATGTACAAGAACACACACACACATACACGCACACACACACACACACACACACACGCAGAGTGTGTGCTTGTTCACGTGTCAGCTGTGTGACAACAAGTATGTATCAAACTTCTCATGCATTTTGTTATCTCCAGATGACGATACTGAACATCTTCAAGAAGAGGAAACTGGATGAGTGCAACATTGTCAAGTTCATCAACTCATTCAGACCAACAGACAACAGAGTTGGTCTGGCTTTCGAGATGCTGGATATGACTCTAATGGACTACATTGCTGTCCATAGAGACTACACTCCTATGGAGTTACATGATGTCAGGAGTGTAGTCCAGCAGGTATGTACACATTAGCATCAGACACAACACTTAAGTCAAAACGCTGTCAGTATGGCACTATTCTCTAACTGCCCTCACTGACACTGTTCTTGCAGCTGGCAACCGCATTAAACGCCATCAGACTGATCCACACAGATAGATAGATAAAGGTGCTTTTTTTAGTCACACATACAGTACAGTGAAATATGTTCTCTGCATTTAACCCATCGTAGTATTAGGGGCAATGGGCAGCTGCAGTGCAGCACCCGGGGACCAACTCCAGTTGTTTCGCCAGTGGAGGTCATTGTCACTGACAGGAGAGAAAGTGCCTAACATACATATTCTTTAATGGTGGGAGGAAACCGGAGCACCCGGAGGAAACCCACGCAAACACGGGGAGGACCCCGGGTTGAACCCATGACCTTCTTGCTGTGAGGCAACAGTGCTAGCCACTGTGCCACCGTGCTGCCCTACTGGTTGTTTTAGTTACCTTGGAACATATCTACCAATTTAGCGGGTCCCTTTTCGACAGAGTCAGTATATTACGCCAGAAAGAACAAATCAAACACTGGCTCTAAATAGGGCCTTTTGTGTTTTCACATTTCCATGTCAACCACCATAGTTTTCATACACACTTGGCATCCTGGAAAAGTTTTAATTCTGCCACCCTCACCGCAGCATGCCTATAAAACCTATACACTGAACCTTTAACACTAGTGAAGATACACAACATCAGATTTAATCTATGAATCTCACCAAACATTTGATATCATTTGTTTTCAGTGCATGACAGTTTTTAACTCAGTGCTATGGCCACATTTCAGTTGGTACCATAATGTATTGAGGTTTGATTCTCAGCTGAAGCTCCACAGGGTCCACCAGGGACAAACAGTCCATCACCTAGTAGGTGTGGACATAAGATCTAACCAGTCCTAAACTTTTAGGTAATACTATACTGCATGGAGCAACATTTGACTTGCTGTTGTAGCAGCATTTCTGTCAGATATAATTTCTACTTTTAAGATGCTATGCAATGTACAAAGTTTATAATAAATATTATTTTGACCAAACTGTTGCATATCTTGCTCTGATGCTGCATTTTGTCTCAAGATGTGATGGATAGTAGCATACCGAGGTACACCCCCAGAACATCTACTAAATGCTGGGATGAAGTCAAAGAAATACTTCGTAAAAGAAGCCTCCGGCCACTGGAGACTGAAGGTATGACAAACCAAGAGTCACCTCATCTATAACATTCTCGTCCTCAGTTAAGATTATACTTCACAACATTTTCCACAATTCTATCAGTTACTGTGATTAAAAGGAAATACACTTAACCTTCTTTTAGACACCTGAGGAGTATTGGGAAAGTGCCGTATATCCCAGAGGATACCAGCCCTTGACTTTCAGCAACCTGGATGCTTTGGAGATGGTAGGTGTTTATGTAGATTATGCTGCAGCTGCTAAAGATGGACTTTAATCAATTCTTTCTTTGTCAATCAGAAATTTTACTTTGGATTTTCCATTTGTTTCCTACATTAGCTGCCCTTGAAGAGCCTGAACATGGCGGGGGGCTGATGAGAAGAGGGAGTGCACTGACCTGCTGAAGGCAATGCTTCAGATTGACCCCAATGAGAGGATTACCCCCAGTCAGGTCCTCACCCATCCCTTTAGCACAAGGGGCACCCTCCACAAAAAGAAAAATGGGAGTTTTTGTTTTATGGCTTTATATACAGATATCAGACTGTATAGGGACACGACAAGCTGTTTTATCATCACATTAACAGGGTTCACATGCAGTTCATTTATGCATAGTCAAAATATTACTTTGAAATATGTGAATTTACATTTCAATTCTAATTTAAGAATGCTCTAATTAAATTCTGACTGGTACATATGAACTATTAAGTGGCATGGAGAATTTATGTAAAGATACCTCTTCAATTAAATCATGACAAGCCCAAACTCAAATTCAAGATATCTGCAGTGTGGTGTGTATATACATACATATACATGTAATGTTATTATCACTTGTACATATCTGAAACTGGGGAAATGCATGACCTCTGTTTAAGATATCTAGCTACAAATGAGCCTGAAAGGATTTTTTAAGTAGGCAGATTTTAGTTTGTAGATAGCACAAAAAGCATCAAAAAAGGGTCAGAGTAAGACCAATATTCAGCAAACAAACAACAAGCTTTTTTACCATAGTATAGTAGTATTTTAAATGTATTTTTTGCTGTTCAAAAACAAAAAAGTTAAAGTTTTAAGAATAGTTTAAACAGTGGTTATCTACTTTAACACAAGTTAAGTGCAATCTGTTTTAAGAGCACTGTACCATTCAGTTATTCAGAGCACCACAGTCTAAATTTAATTAGATTTATCATCAATTTCTGCTCTGACTGAATGGGATTTGAATGAAGGCAATCTGATGAATGATAAAATGGGGTGACAATATCTGTGACATCAAGAATAAAATAACTAGTTAAAGTTTTATTGTGTCTTTGACTAACTGCACCTGTCTCCGTTTAACAGTACAAGTGAAAGGCCTGGAACACCTTCAGTACCACCAGGTGTTATACTTGTCCAGCCTACATCAAGAACTTGTGTCCTGATATTGGAGGGGGAAGAGAAATTGGAGTCCAAACCTTTGTAAGAAAATTTCCTTATTGTAGCTTTTTAAAAGAATTAGGATTGTGAATGAAGACTACTCCTCATGTCAGCCATGTGTGTCTTTTAAATGATAAATAATGGATGAGTTTCTAATCAGCTGTGTGTTGAACTGCAAGTGTATTTATTCCACAGCTCGAGTGTCACCGGTGGATTTCATGCATCTCCTTCAGAGACATTACCCCCAGGTGTTATCTTGGTGAAGCCTGCACCACCTAAACGCTGCCTGTGGGGGATTGAGGAAAGCAGGGCAGAGTGAATCTTGGTGAGTTGATTTCCTCTGAGCATGTCAGTCATCAGATAGAGGAGAGAATGGAAAAGTTAGGACATCATTAGAGCACATTAGGGAATAATATATTAACTGAATTTGTGTGTGTTTAGCTTGTTGGATTGCCTGGAGAATGTCTCTGAAAGTACACCAGTGGAGCCGTTTCCCCTCTCAACTGTAGACCATAATGTGGAACAGGAAGTCACTGCCACAGCATCTGGTAGGAAATGCTAACCTCCACTTGTGTTTGCATGCTTAAGGTCTTTGACATTGTTGTTGATTGAACTGAGGACATCCAAGGCATTTAATGTCCTATTGATTTTCAGACCACACAGCACCCAGGAAGAAGAAGAAAGAGAAGAGGAAGAAGAACTGCTTCAAGTGCTTCCTAGCCTGGACAAAGAGGACCTTCTGCTGCTGCATCAGTGCCAACAATGAGGAAGACTTAATTACACTATGAAGGTTTTCTAGCACAACACCTTGCTGGCTTGATTTCTCACAGGAAATGTACAGAGTATGCATGTGATATGGTACCCTGTGTTGACACACCTGTGGGAAATCAATGTCAGCTGTCGTGGGTTGTGCCAGAAAAAAACCTTCATAGTTGTAAAGGGCGGCACAGTGGCTCAGTGGTTAGCACAGGGAGCTCCTTACATCTGTTCCTCTCTGTGTGGAGTTTGCATAACTGCAGTGCGGTTATGAACCTAAAACTGTAGGAAAACCTTCGTGTTTCTGTGCATTGTGGACAGTTGCTGTTTTCCTTGTTCCATATCTGGAGGAGTGCAGTTGTTTCATCATCAGGCCAAAATACTCCTCGTCCACTGTTCCTGCTGTCGTTACCTGTGGCAATGGTTCCGTTGTGTTTATTATGCGTCCCACTGAAATAGCATGTGATCTGTCTACGGCAAGCCTGGAGGGCTACCATACAATAGCAAAAGGCAAAGCGGACCTGGAGCGTTTTATGTTCACAAGGCACAGGTTAAGTGAACCGCACCATGGACTTAAAGCGAACCAAACTCAGACCACCTCCCGAGGTGTTCTGGGTTTGGTTCGCAAGTCACAGCTCTGAGTCCACTTGGAGAGCTGAAAAGGACCAAGTGTGAAAACACCCTAAATTGACACTTAGTGTGATCCCATTTGATCTAATTCAGCAAAATCTAATCAAACAATTAGTTGATCAATAAACACTTAAAAATAAATTACAAATCTGTGTCATGACTTCTGAATGAGTGAGGGAATACAGTAATATATTCTTCAGTATACCTGTCCCTAAGTGCCACGAATCTTTGTAATTGTCATGTAGATGAGGTTGTTGTATAAAAACATTTAAACACGCTGCACATACAAAAACACACTGAATCTTAACTTCTTTAAGGGATCATTCCTGAACTGCCAAAAAAAATGTCAATGTTCTCTGAATCTGGTAGATGTTTAGACATTTATTTTAAATTATAATAAGTTGAGAAACACAAACAGCTGATTTGAATAATGTGATACAGTACTTATATAATTTATGGATTATAAGTGGATAAATAACATGCATCGACTGCAAAACAACAAGTAAAAACAACAATAACAACAACAAAATGGTAGAGGCTTCAAATTTTCTTTTCTTTTCTTTCCTTACATAGAAATTAAATACATATTTACATAACAGTATCAGTATATAAACAAAAATTGAAAAGAATCAGTGATCACAACCCTAGACAGTATAAAATAATGGACAAAGCTACCATGATGTCACCCACTTGTTTGTGGACTGCCTTTTTGAAGCCTGGAGTTCGGCATTTTAGTAGTCCCCATCTTGGATTTGTAGAGGCAGAAGTAATCATATTTTGACAAGAAGATGGAGCTGTGGATGAGCAAAGGGTGATCTGTCGCTCAAATGTCCTGCCCTTAAATATGCATAACTTTATGCCTTAATAAAATGTAAGTGTTGTAAATGTTAATAATGTTGAATGTTAAAAGACTGAGTCTCAGTTGGCACTGCTATTTACTTGGCAGATTCAGAAAATTTGAGAAGTGAGCAGTTGTCTGCTGAGAGTAATGCAGTAAGAGCAGTAATGTCACTGCAGCAAATACTGTGGAACATTCAAGCAGTAAAACTAAAGACTGTATTCATTCACTCTAGAGAATTGAGATGAAACCTTATTGTTTGGGTTTTTTAAATTTTTACTCTTTAATTAGGTTGGGAAAATATATTTTACAAGATAAAAGTCTTGACTTTTCAGCCTTGTCTTTTTATAGCATACATAATTGATGTCAGAGGCAAGATCTGATGGAGTAGACATCTTATGGAGTTGACAAGAGGTTAATAATTTCATATTAATTTTCAAAGTTTCAAAGAATAGTACAATAATACATCTGAATAATACATCCTTGAAATAGCAGAAAAACACTCTGCTATTCTGACTATAGACCAGGCTTTTGTATAGTCAACCGTGCAATCACTTTCTGCTGCCTCAAAATAGCAATACACCAACAATGCACCAGACCATACCTCATTTTAAGACCTATACACACAGGTGGATGTAAGAAAACATGGGTGCTGGAAAACGTTGTTTGGAAAACGTGTTTAGTGCTACAGCTGTTTTGTCAGTGAACTCTGTGAGTTGTAATGGAGCCAAATTATGTACCGTTACCTTTGTGAAAAGTTGCTGTTGTCCCTGGTTTTATATGTGAGGAGGAAAAGATTGCTGGTTGCTAGGCTAATTTATACAGTGTAAAATGCCATTGGCTTTTGCTAATAACGTTAGCATGTTATATTTGTTGGAAAACATGTTTAGTATGAGACAGTTGTTTTGTCAGTGAACCTTGTGAGTAATAATGGAGCGAAATCCTGTACCGTTACCTTTGTGAAAAGCTGCTGTTGTCAATGGTTTCATATGGGAAGAAGAAAAGATTGCCGGGGACTAGGCTAATTTACACAGTGTAAAATGTCATAGGCTTGTGCTAATAATGTTAGCATGTCGTATTTGTTTGGAAAACATGTTTAGTGCTACAGTTGTTTTGTCAGTGAACTCTGTGAGTTGTAATGGAGCCAAATTATGTACCGTTACCTTTGTTAAATGTTGCTGATGTCCTTGGTTTATATGAGAAGAGGAAAAGATCGCCAGTGACTAGGCTATACAATGTAAAATGTCATAGCTTGTGCTAATAACATAAGCATGTTGTATTTGTGGGGAAATGTGTCCAGATAAAGACAAGTGTTTGTCTGTGAATGCTGCAAGTTATAGTGAAGTCAACTTGCGTACTTGTGTTTGAAATTGTGTCTATTGAGCCATGTTTAATGTGTGTTTAATGTGTGTTTTGAATCAACTAAACTCTACAGCGCTTCACAGAAACCCTGCTGCAGATTAGTGTTTAGGAAGTGTAACTGCAGAGTGACACAGGCACACCACGAGGGCGTAGGCCATGTGCATAGGCTAGGCATAGGGTCTGCTGCGGGAGTATAAATCACGCTTAATACTGCTCACTGTATGTTGTTTTATTATAAACTCACACCTGGATCCCCACATGAAAGATTACTGCGGCGTTTGCTGTTGATTTTGCGCTGTCTTTCTTTGTAAAGACAAGTTGACTGACACATCCTGAGCTGTAGCCTTGTTATCGTTGGGGGTGTAAATAAATCAGGCTATGGCCATCTTTGGGCAAATGTGGAGGGGCAAGTTTGGGCTTAAGTTGAATGGCAGTGCCCTGTCAGGCCATGCAGGTAATGAATGTGGGGAGTGTGTGTGTGTGTGTGTGTGTGTGTGTGTGTGTGTGTGGAAAAATCTATATAAACGTGAGAGATTTATTTTTGACTTGTGTTTACATGCAAGACAGAGCCTTTCATAGGCTAGTGTGCGTGTGTGTTTGTGTGTGTGTGTGTGTGTGTGTGTGTGTGTGTGTGTGCGTGCATGCTTGTGAGTGATTATGCACACTTACATAAATGAATGAAGTCTGTGCGTGCAGTAAATTTGGGCCTCTTGAATTTAAATTGCTCATAAAATTGGGTCAGAGAAAATTGTTGCTAATTGCATTTTATTTCTAATCAGCCTGAAGCAACAAGAATGGAAAAAAAGCCAAGGACAGAAGATGATGAATTAGATGACAGAAGTGCTCGTCATATCTGTTCATTAGACGAGACAGCTCGGTGCAGATGCAACAACCATGATTAGCTTTGCTGTTCCGGCTGTGTGAGTGTGTGTGTGTTTACTTTCGTGAATTATTGGCATGAGCCCAAACACAGCGTTGTCCTCTTAGCTTTAAGCTCAATTGTCTTGTACACTGAAGGACAAACAAACACTCCTTTTTTCCCTCTGTAAAGACAACAGATGGATTGCTTTACTTTAATTACAGCACATTGGAGAAGGTTTGTCCTTCCAAGTATTACTTTTACCACACAGGCAAAAGTAGAACTTCACACTAACCTCACAGCCAGATACACTACAAGGCCAAAAGTGTGTACAAGAGAGTACCATGCTTGTTGTCAGTGTTCCAGTTCATTCCAAAGGTGTTGGATGGGGTTGAGGTCAGAGTTCTGTGCAGACCAGTCAAGTTCCTGTACACCAAAACGGGAAACCATCCCTCTATGGAGTTTGTATTGTGCATGGGGCATTAACATGATAAAACAGGACAGGACTGAACACAAACTGCTGACACAAAGTAAGAGGAGTGTCATTTCCACCAAGCAGTCCGGTTCAGTTGTATTCAGTTTGCTACACACTAGAACAGTTATTTCTTTTTTTTGTTTCAAATGTCAAAAGTTGTGGATAGTACCAATAGAGCTGTTTCATTTCTCACCATTTTTTCGTCTCTCCCCTGTTGAGGTACCTACCACTATGATCTTAGACTAAAAGGTGGAGCTGGAAACACTTGCAGTCTGTTAGTTGGTCAACAGAGAATCAACACTTGCTCAGACTACAGTGGACGGTAACTACTGTTCCTACGGTGGCAAGTTTACATACATTAGTCAGCTATAACTATAAAATGAATGGATGTTTTCCTGCCTTTTTATCTTTACTAGTTTGCAGATAGGAAAAGTAATTCATTGAGCCTTTCAAAGGCTTCAGCCGGCAGCTATCAGCAACTTTTAAAGGTAAAACGTTATGATGGTGACAATGGCACACATTTTGCCTCCTCAACATCATCATAGCATTTTCACTGAGGGAAAAAGTGCAGCCTCACAGAGCTGCTAGCATGGCTGTATACTCTGTCTTGTTATTTATTGTTTTCTCCATCTCTTTTGTCTTCTCTCTCTTTTATCTCCAATGAAAGGCGCTCAGTATTAAAGCTTACACACTTACTTTTGTTTGGTTTTACTCTAGCTTCAACTGCACTCTGTACTTTGCATTCAGTCAAAGCATCCCCTTTGCAGCAAATGTAGGTTTCTAGCTTGTTTGTCCTTATTTTCAGATAACCTCCAACAAAGATCTGCACCTGTGAACGGTCCATGCGAGGTCGAATAGCACATGTGCCAACAAAGGGACGGGGCCACTGTGGCTGACCTGATTCTCTGCAGGGTCTCGCTGCTACAAACGGCCCGCTGTCAAGCACTAATGGGAAATAATGGCTGCAGCAGCATCACAGCGGCAGGCTGGGCTCGCTGGGGACCGGGGTGAAGGTATTGGGGTCACATCTTCCGACGGCGCCTTGCATCCTCGCACAGATAGCTACATACTGCACAGAGAGAAAACATCTGGAGGGAAAGTGGCGAGCAATGACGTCGGCCAGATGAGGTTGTATGGAAGGCTGCGACTTCTGGGAAGTCAGAAGGGTTGATTGTGTGAAGCTTTGAAAGAAGTTGTAGGTTAGTCTCCTGGGGGGCTTTGGACCACAACGCCATGAGATTGTTTTACTGGGAAACATCATCATCTTTGAGCATACTGAGGGCTTCTGGGAAGGTCCATTTTCCGTTTTGATTTAAATTATCATAGGTTCATAGGGTCAAGGACAGATGTGAAGGAAATTTTGGTAAAGCTTTATGGGTCTGTAATTTATTAATAATTTTCTAGGTATTTCTTATTTTTATTTATTTTTTGGAAAGACCTATGTCATTAAGTAGGAAGTATGTATTTTGTTTTGTTTTATTTCATTTATTTTTTTTTACGAAAGCTTCATATAAATCCCAAGTAGTTATCCATCCATTATTTCTGAATTGTCTGACAGCCCTTTCGTCAAATTTCACATGCTTACAGCTGACTGTAAAAAGACTAGGTTACACTGGCAAGTAATTGGAATAATGAACCGGAAGTGTTCCAATTGATTAGTCCCTATTCTCTGTATCATTGGTACATAGTGCTGTCGACTGCACATCTGGTGGGTCATAGCAAAGTGATATCATGCAAAAGGAAGGGCTGATTTCCCACACACTGCCAGCATTGCATCTATTAGAAATACTGTGTCTCAATCAAGAACATTCGACTACCTTCTTACTTCAAAATGTTGCATTTCTAAAAAAACAGTGCTGACAGTGTGTGAGAACTCAGCACATGTCCTCATAAACACTACAAAATTACATGGTCTTAAAAATGACTGGTGGATTCTAGACCTATAAAATAAAGTGACATGTGGAAGTGTTCAAGTCACCAACGTCCAGTGAAAAAAATCTGTCAGTGCTGGGAAATAGCCTTCATGACATAACAGTGAGTTGACTGATTCAGAGAGACAAATACATTCTCTCTTGCATTAACTGCATGGTAATATAATTCAGCGAGCAGATCTTTCCTGTTTCTCAATAAATAACAGATTTATTTTTTCAAAAACAGCAAGAGATTTTTATGTTCCCTTGTGAAGACTGAATCGCCACAGTTTGTAATAAATAGAGTTTAGAATATGCTTCATGTAATACAAAGTGAAGAGAAAAAATGTGGATAAAATACAAATGAGCCACTGATCAAGCACCAGAGTTCCTCAAAGTGATTCTGCATATGGTATAATAACTTTTTTTCTTTTACCCTGAGAAAAAAATCTTAATTAAGTGTTTTAAATATTAGGCAAAAACAAAACTAATGAGCCCTCTTCATTGCATGCATATAACCCTGTTGGTTTGGAACACTGACATTGTGGATCTAATGCAGAATGAATGAATTTGGGGGAGGCATTATGGCGAGGGATGGTGCTGTTTTTCAATGCAGACTCTCTCAAGTTTTTAATATGACTGCTGCTAAAGAAACTTTCAGGTCAATTCTCACTCAATTTCAAACATTATGGATCAAAGAAGCACATTTTGAACCCACTCACTTCTGTCTCCAAAAGACAGTGATAGCTTCATTTCCTGAGCACACCTTTTTGTAAACTTCAGTGTATGAAATGGCAAAACTGGAGCAGGAAATTGCCAACACACTGACACAACACACACAGACCAGGTTTGTTCTTTGTACTGAGAGCAATTTGAGTCATGAAAGAACAGCGCCTGTCACAGGTTATAATTTGTTGCATTATTTGAGAGTGACTAGGACCATGATTAAGTGTCCTAAATTACGGCCCTGGATTCTGTAGAAATTTGCCACAGAGGTCCAATCATTTGCATCATCATTCTACAAACCAACAAAGGCAATCATAATGATTTCTGTGATGTCTGGCCTCGGCTCCAGCCTTGCAATTTAAAATGTTTGAACTGAGTTACCGGACATGGCGTGTGGCTATTTTGTCATATGTTATTCATCCAGCCAACACCTTTAATTGTGTACCTATTTCATATTCAAACAGCTCTGGTTATCAAGAGGTCACTGCTTCTTTTTACATTTTAAAATGTACAGGCTTTGTAGCCTCTCCACATCATGAGTGCCTCTGTTGTTTAAATCATTCAGATTTTATCGTCATTTGGCTTCATCAGTCTCAGTCAGCTTTCCATCCTTGTGTTTATTTTGAAATAAAAAAAAAAAACAACATAATTAGATGTGAAGATACAGTTCCCAGGATATTGTTTCTAGAACAACCCCCTTTCTCCTGGAAATTACATTTATATAAAACAAGTAAATCTTCAGGGTAAGAGGTTACATGGTGTTTTAATATTCTGATAAATCTGCATTTTCTTTAGAGACAGCAGTCATAATTCTCACAAACACAAGGGTTTGTCAGAAAAATGTGAACAAGTCTTCAACTAACAGTCAAATGAAATGTTTTCTGTGTGTTGTTTGGTTATGAAATGACCTTCATTGGACATTTTGACTCATTCATATCTGCTTCATATCCTTGCACTCCAGTTAAAACCAGTGTTTTTAATTTCTAGTTCTTGTCTTTAATGTCTTCTCATTTAGAAAAGTTCCTTTGGTTCAGACAACTTTTATTAAGATTATTATTTTGTGTAGTATGGAGTGGGAGTTCTTCCAAAAAAACAGATCTGCACAGCCACTCAAGGCTCACAAAGCCCTTTCCACAAATATTTAATCAACACTGTTAGATTTCCGGATCATTTCTCGCCCTCCTGCTGAGCAATTACACACATAAAGCAGCAATACAGATAAAAACCCAAACTCATCAGAATTTACAAGTTCATTCCCCTCATTTGCTTTTTTTTTGTTGTTGTTGTTGTTGGACATGTCGTGTCCTGATGCTTTCAAAGACAAACTTCACACTGCAGTAGATCAGCTAACAAGATTCTGCCCTTGTTGTCATTTTGCCGGCGGTAACGGCTCTGCTGGCTTCACTTGGCAGGGCGGTTAAATTAGATGACTCGGCCTCGCCTGCGCTGCACGGCTCGACTTTGTGGCTGTTGGGTTAAAGATTGTTTCACGGCACAGACTCAGACAGATTTACTGAGTGGCAGACACACTATAAATATGCAGTAATGAAACTCATGAAATATTTATTGTCCAGCTTCTCCCTCCATCTTTTCACAGACAGGTGGGATGTGCTCCTGTGAAATAAGACTGGAAGATACTGGATGACATTACTGTAATGACTGCAAGATACTATTCAAGCCAATATTCAAATGGAGGATTTTAGCTCTAGTTATATTGACATAAATTAGTCTAAGAGAGGCTGTCAGGGGCCGTCCCAGGCTACAGAGCATTACTTTAGGACTTGCCAACATCCAACATGGGTTCCATACAAACTGCATGGCAATAACATTCAATAATGTGTAGGCCATGGCAAATCAGTTAAAAAGTCAAACAAGTTTACAATGTGTGAATGTGTGTGCTGGCATCGCATATACAAACCATTGTTTGCATTTTCACTGTTGTTCTAAGATTTAAGGAGGCTTTAGGGAAGCTATAGCACAGTGAAGTCTGTGAAGTTTTAGGACTGTGATAGACTTTTTTTATTGTTTTATCTCTGTATTGCAGCAAGTTGGGGATAAAATTATACAATGGCTACGGGGCAAAAGTGCTGCCTTTAAGTTGAGGTTGTTCACATCCATATTGGATCAACAGTGTCTGACTTGTGGCCATTTTTATACACAATCCCTCCGTTGTCGGCCAATGCAGCAGGATAATGATCTTGAACACACAGACAAGGCAAACAGTGAACCAAGCTGTGAAATGTTCTTGGCTGTCTGAATGATTCACATGACCTGAATCACACTGATCGTTCACAGCTGACGACTACAACAAGAAGTGAGGATGGCAGCAGTATCGACCTGGCAGAGCAACAGCAAGGGAGTGTCTGCTGTTGTCTGTGAGAGTGCAAAATATCTGAAATTCGCCATTTAACACAAAAACATAATTTCCGGAGCCAGAGGTGACCCGAAATGACCATATTTGGGCAAATTTAAGTTATGTTTAAATGAACGTCCTGTACAGTTGTCAAGAATGAGGGAATTAGAGACCCAAACCCTTTTTATAGCATGCTGTGTACGTGTTTATTTCCACTTTAAAGCTGGGCATTTTAAAATGGAGGTCTACGGGGATTGACTCACTTTTGGAAATAGCCTAAAATAAGGAACTGCAGTTTTTGGCATTGTGTCAGCCCTGAAGGTTAAGGACAAGGTTGAATATAATACACTGATAAGTAATTTTTTTTTACTATTTCTTTGGCAGTTATTTTTATGAGCACAATTACTGCTCCTTGAGTCAGTGTGAAGTGGCAATGTGGGATATACAGTATATGGGACCGATAAATTATCTGCTGATAATAGAACATTTTATAATTCCAATAATCAAAATAATAGCTGGCAAATAGCACCGATAATACAAAGCCAGATTGCTGTCATTGACTTAACAAGGGCAGCATCTACACACCTGACACAGCCAGTGGCGGTACATGTATCTTTAAACTTGGTTAGCAAGCCGCCAATAAACACAGAGAAAAAGAACAACAACTGCAGCATGCTGTCTGGAGGGAAAAACATGTTGTGGTGCAGACGTCTTCCACAGTTTCAGAGGAAGACAAAAGGATTACGCTGCGGGTCTGATCTTTAACCGCCCGATACCCCACCAGATCAACAAACTACATCCAACACCAGGCTTTTAAAAGGCTTGACTCTGTTGTCAAACTTATTAATAACCAATAGCCATGTGATGCTACAGTTTTACCTGGCAACCCAGTCTGGAGCACGTCTCTCCCTCTCTGGCTGCATGTGTGTGTGAAACACAGCTGCTTGTTTGTCTGAGTTCAGTGTTAATGTGTGAGGTGAATCAATACAGCATCCCTGCTCTACTTGGAAGTTGTTAGTGATGTGCGATACCACAGATTTTTATTCCAATCTGATACCAAGTACAACAAAAGGTGATTTTGCTGATACCTATACTTTTTACAAAAGCTTTATGTGTTAAGAGCAGGGAATTTTAAAAACTGAGTGTTTCAAATTTTAGCCATACAATGGCACCAGAACTCATACACTTGCGGTTTTATTTTAAAATTTAAAAATCCCAGTGAAACACATCAACAATCAAATAGTGAAATTAATAAATGTCATCAATGCATAAATTCCTATTTTATGAAATAATTGGTCGAACAGAGTTAGTGAACATAACTGGCTGCTAATATGAATTCATTCTGTCAGGTAAGCTTTGTTACCTCTATGTTTTTTAAATATTTACTTTAGACTAAGTAGCCTATATATTTTAAATAAAGGGTACTGCCTATAACACCTTTTAAGCATCCTTGGCTTGAAAAGTAGACATAGTCTATGTCATCTGAGAAATATTTTATGAAACTTATGTGAGGAGATCTCACTGACACAAATCTCACTCCAGGCTTTGAATAGTTGCAGCCCTGGGCCCTATTTCAGAAAGCAGGATTAGTGAAAACTCTGAGTATGTTAAGCCTGAGATGAGGGAAACTCTGAGTTTTCCATTTCACAAAGCCAGTTCAGCAAAACCCTGAGTCAGTTACAATGGCAACATACTCCGTAAACCATAATCTTAGCCTGAGGCTGATCGCCAGTGTTGCCAGATCCTGAAAGAGAAACAAGCAACTTTACCAATACATTATATTTACTGCCCTTGAACTCCAAACCAACTAGCCAACCAAAAACGTGGAAAGAATAAATTAATAAATGGAAATGAAAGTCAAGAAGTTGCATATAACGAGCAATTTTACTTTCACTGTAACAGTGCTGGTATGCTGAAGGGGATCTGAATGATGAGTAAGCCCAAATAAGCCACTCCACTTTAGAAACAAGCCCAAAAATAACGCAACCCCCAACTACCAATATTTGTAAGCGACTTTACGAAAAAACAAGCCCAAAGTCGCGGCTTATAAACAGACCTGGCAACCCTGCTGATCACCCACTGAGCGTGTAGCAAGAAGGAGAGACATGGCATGTCCTTTTATGAATGAAGTTGTGGCCGTTGAGGCAGAGTTTATTCAGAGGCTGTCAGGAGAAGGTGATTAGACCCCGTTTGGATTTCTCCCCGGTGGAGTGTCTATATGAAAGATACAATTTCACCTCACACTCTATCATTTATCTAACAATCTGTTCCACCCAGATATACCAAATATTACACATTGTGGATGTGCATTATCATCGGAGCAAATTTTGAGCATTGCCCTTTGATGCTTTGGCAACAGCACTTTTCTTTCTAACATCAGAGACACTGAACACATCGGTAGGACAGTGGTTTGTAAGAAAAGTGACTCTGGCACTGAAAAGACTTTTGCCTGTTTTTGTGGTTTCCCCTGGGCATAAATCAGAACGGATTATCAAAGAAATATATCACAAGGCATCAGTGGCTTCATGGATGGAGCGGTCGCCCCATGTACAGCGACTGTACAGTCCCTGCTGCAGCTGCTGTGCATATATTCAAAGATTCCATAGTGTAATTGGCTGCATTTATGGGATTCACATCCCATCATAGCTCGATCTGAGAATAAAGGAGATTACTTGAATCAGAAGTCATTTCACAGCAATTCAATTAACCTCAGCCTAATATTGCAAGAATGGCATAAGTATAAGCAAAACTTTTATCAGTCTGTACAATATCTTTGTGTTTGATTTTGATTTGCTGCTCAGTGTGTTTGGGTCCCATCAGATTACAGCTGAATAAGAGAATATAGCAAATAATATTAAATATATAAACACTGTTGATATATAAAAATGTTTCTATATTTTCTGTATATTAGATGCATTAATGCAGCACATTACACGTCTCTTCACATTACCTATACACATGCAGTCTGTTCCCATCACACCTCACGCTGTTTAGCTGCAGCTGCCGAAACTGATTTTTTTTTCATGTCTTCATTCGCGGTCATTAAAATCTTCGATTCAGTTGGGATGAAATAGGTGGCTCTGCTTTTAACTCAGCTTCCTGCAACTAAAAATCATGTTATCTGCGCTCCATTGATGATGGCTTTTGGTGCTTACCGTGAACGAGCTTCCCTCAGGCTGAACATACTCAGAGTTGATTGAACTGATTCTGATCAGCTGTTCTGGAACCGAAAACTCAGAGTATCCCAGCTCAGTTCAACTCAGAGATCGGGATCAGGCTCAGAATTTGTTGAGCCTGCTTTCTGAAATAGGGCCCTGATCTTTACATTGTTTCATATAGGATTTTTAATTAATAATGTATCAGCCATGATTATTTATTTCACTGGCATATTTATTTTAATTGATCTAGATGAAATGAAGTGTCAGGTTTCAGGAATGGGAAAACTCCCGTCATTTGAACATCAAGCCTGCAAAGATGTGAATCATGTTCCCGTGTTCAGGGACTTTGATAAACGTTGATATGACGTAAGTTACTCTATGCACCTGCGGTCTGTTCCAATACCCATACTTTCTGTACTTATCGTACCTAGTTTGGGTGCATAGGGCATTCACATTACGATTGCGGCGAAAAGTAAGTGTACCTAAAAGACCCGGATGTGTACTCATAACGGCCAAAATTAAGAGTGTGGAAGATTGTACACTTTTCGCACTCAACGGCCGCCATCTTAGCTACGTAGCGGAACAGGCGGGACCACTTACAGGTCAGTGGGCAGAACCACTGACCTGCCGTCTGTTCCAGTTTTTTGGCGGGTGACGTCACTGACGAGTCGCAGCCGTAGTCGTGATCGTAATATCCGGTAAGTGCGCCATAGAGTAATGAATCGGACAGCACTTACCTGCTGAAATATGTGCACTTTGTAAGTGCGGACAGTGTACTGTGTGTAAGTGTACTTATGGCAGTATAGATTTTGGAACAGAGCCCTGGATACTGCTGGCCAGCACCAAAGCACTCTGACTGAGTGACAGCAGGTCTGAGTGTTTGCTCCGTTTCTTCATTCCGCCACAGCATGACTTCCTCGTATTTGGTCGTGTGATGACATTTTAAATGTTTAATGAGGTTTGTGGTGTTTCCACTGTACCTCACTGTCTGACAACACACGTCGCATGTAGCATCGTTTTTATTCTTGTAGGTAAAAAACGCGCCACACATGACTGTGCTTTCGCTCAGCCATTCTCATCCCATTAAAACTGTGTGTCTGTGTGTGTGCATGAGGAAGGGGCGCATTGTTTGATATAGCTGTAGTTCACCTCACAGGTGTAAGGAGATATAACTTAGTCCCTGCCCTGCTGGGGAATAGGTCCTGTAAATAGCGAAATAACTGTATACTGGGATAAAAAAATACCTGTTAACACGAAATGAGTGCAGATTTGTGGAAGTAGGAAAGTAGTTATCCTAAAATGGACACGTTTGAGATTGCATATATTGATAGCCTACTTAAGTTTTGATCCACACAACACTAGTAGCTGTAGGCTAGTTTATCGTTGGAAGGTGAGTTGGCACCTGGGTGTCTTACCAAAAATGCAGTGTGATGATATAAGGGTGATTCTCTGAGTCCGGTGCCCTTTCAATCCCCCAGACTTACTTCAAGGATTTTCAATCAAAGGAAACCACAAAAAAAGACATATTAAGCCACAAATTAGTGGAACTTGGTGTTTTGTACTATGATGCAAAACAAAATGAAATATTCTGTATTTTATTTTTAAATAATGAGCTGTCTAATAGTAGCTCACGAACATATCTGCATGTCCTCACTGACCATCTTTAAGTTTTCATTGAATTAAAAACAATAAATAATACAATGAAAACCAAAATTTTACTGCTAATATAATCATTTATTTGTCTACTTTAACTAAACATATATATATTTAAAAAAAAAAAAAAAACATGAATCACCTATGAAATTGCAATATTTACACACGTCTCTCAGTTTGTTTTTAACCCCGTCACACTATGCCATTTACCCCCTATAAAAATAATGGATCACTCCCAGTGACATCAACATTCAGGAAGTGACATCACACAAGTCTTTTGGAGAAGATGCTACAAAGAAAGGCAGGTATCACTTGCTTTTCATTCACGTCTTTGTAGATTACTCAGTTTTATACTTTGATGCAAAATAACTGTCAATGGTATCTTATGTTTCAATATTTCAGACATTACAATGGCAAAAACAGTAGCAGAGAGGCAAAGAAAGTGCAGAGCAAGAAGGGATGCAGAAAGCATAATGAATCTCCAAGATCCAAAGTCTGTGAACTGGTTCAGAACTGTACTTTCAACAGTAGAATCAAAAAAACTTTACTATTCCATGAAGCCCTTATTACTGATATCAAGAGAAAATATCAGAATGCCAGAAACAGAAGAGATAAGCAAATCATATCTAAGGTCGCTGTGGGAAAGATCTTAAAAAATATAGGCTGTGGAGATGGTCAGAACAGGCATTGGGGTTTTCAAAGAAACGCAGGAACCTTTTTAAGAGTGAATGCCTGAACAATTGTAAAAGAAAGACTGTCAACAGGTATGCCACTACATCTATTGAGAACATTGT
Source organism: Cephalopholis sonnerati (assembly GCA_019142605.1). Lineage (NCBI taxonomy): Eukaryota > Metazoa > Chordata > Actinopteri > Perciformes > Serranidae > Cephalopholis > Cephalopholis sonnerati. The sequence goes on along the minus strand of JAGQAX010000017.1, from coordinate 10,140,790 downwards.
GAAGGCCTTCTTTACAAGAGATGATGTCAGCAGGATGACTACGGGAAGGAAACTAACTATTACAAGGAGTAAAGATGCAAAAAAGGTTCCTTGTAGACACAATGAGAAACCTCCACAGGAAATTTCTGGTGTGGCCTAATGGTATGAAAATCTCATATCCTGCATTTTGCCGCCTACATCCCTTTTGGGTTGTGCACCCATCCCTGTCTGAGACATGCATGTGCAAGCTGCACGAGAATCTAAGCTTTCTGGCAGAAAAGCTTAGTCAGCTGAAGACACTGATAAATGCTTAATTCATATTGATTTATCAGAGAACTTTACCTGCAAGTATAGTTCTGAAATCCAAGCAGTGCACTTTGGACCATCTCATCAGCAGGTGACACTACAGATGCAGCCACTTCAAATTTCCCAGGCCTTCCGAAAGCCAGCCGGATGCCACTTTCCAGCCCCCCACCTTTCTGGGGGTGTGCCTGGATTCCACTGTAACACGCCCATTTATTCAATTACAAGGTGTCACTATTAGATGGCGCTTCCCTTACAGAAACACAAAAACTAAAGATTAAGAGGTGCTTGTACTTTCCCTAGTAGTATTTCCTTTCTATGCTACATTACTAATCTACTCCACTCTCTCAGATGCAAATATTACACTTTTATTGCACTATTTTTATTTTAAAGATTTAGTTTGGCCTATAAGTTACAGTACTTTTGTACAATAATATAAATTTGTTGCTAGGTTATATTATTATAGGTTACAATAAGCCACCCAGCAGTATTTAAGTTATTAAAATGACCACCTTTATCTGCTGCAGCATCGCTGTTATAAACACATTAGTTATTACGGAAAACCTAAACTTTTGTTACAATTGCCCCTGGTCTCCCCTATCTGATAATATTTAGGTAGTCGCTCAGAATAATGAGAAATGTTTGAACTTGGTGCCTGAAAATAATTACTTAAATCATTTTGAAAAAGTTGCTCAGTAAGAGACTCACTCAGTGTGGTGATGTGTGTGACAGTGGGGGGGTGGAAAGCTGTTCAGATTGCACATTCACACATTCAGTGAGAACGAAAAGGTTCATGGTAATGTAAATGATGTGTGGAGGCTACCTCACCTTCAGAGATAAACAGCACCACTTTATTTCATGTGCGCTCCCTTTGAGTTAGTAAGTTATAGGAAAGCTGCCTGTGACAAATTCATAATTAATATTAAGAATTTACAACAAACACATTTTCTTTTAGATATTCTTAAAAAAAAAAAAAAAAAAAATCACTTCCTGCTCCAGGTCTCCTCGTCTCAGAGTATTGGGTAAATCTCTCAGAATAAGGAGAGACTCATATGGTCATATGGTAATGCAATGTGCATGCTGGAGACACATGCGCGTGCACACATGCACACTCACGTGCATATATTCCCCCACACACATATTCACACACCCACATGAACGTAATGCCTCAGGGCGTGTGTGGAGAGCGCAGGCAGAGGAGAGTAGTGCGAGTGCGAGCAGGTATTTCCTCCATTTGCCAAATATGGTAAACATGACGTCATCGGGAAGGAAATCCCTCAGGCACACCCTTACAAGCCACAGGCTTCAAATGAAGCGGAGAAATGAGAGGATGCATGTTTTATACTTTGTATTCGAGCAGGATCAAAAATAGTGATTTGAATGGGTTTCAATCTGAATATTTATGTTCGTAGGGTCTTTAAAGTGAGTATCTCTGTTCACGTTGTTTACAAAAGGCTACAAATAAGAAAAAACATGAGAAAATTACAACGCTCAGACTTGCACAACCTGTATCAATATACATATCAATATATATGAAGAACTGCAAAATGTCACTATTGTGAGGTACTTCAGACATCGACAGTTACGATGTGTTGTTGAATGTTTGCAACAAAATTTCTAACGAAAGATTCTGTTTCAGTCCATATTTGTTGACATGCAGTCTTTGAAGAACAACATTTTCGCTGAGGTTAAAAAAATCCTCGTCTTTCGCACATCCTGTACACGGAGTGGGGTGGTCTAACAGCAATCTAACAGCACTAGCACAGATAAACTCAGCCGCTAAGACTAATGATTCAAACGCAGTTTTGTTCTCGCTGTACTATCGCTCGGTTCCCGACCATATCACTTTAATTTTCGTGCAATTCTTTTGAATAACAAAATGCTGAAGCATATTATTTATGACCTGTGATATGGTAGCCTGATAATCATTAAATATGCTCTGTGTGGGAAGCTCTCTCCCACGATTACAGTAATAAGAGGCGGAGTAAACCGCTTCAGCTTCCACACTCACTTCTCCTCCTGGTGGATAGACAGACCATTGCAACTGGTTTCTACAAATTAAGCTTATGGATGTTACCAGCCGGCCTCGTATTCTCTACGTCATCACGGGAGACCTGTCACGGATCGGTCAGGATGCATCTGTACATACAAGAGTTTTGTATGTAGGTGGTAGCCAAGACCCGACCTGCTTCAGCACAATATTCCCGTCAAAGTACAAAAGCCCAGCAGCAATTTGGGAGCATCTGAGCCCTGTATTGGATTATGTGCCGGTAACATACGCAGAGGTTTCAGTGATCCACATTTTTATTGGTGGTCCTTGTACCCAGTACAAGCAGAAGGGCAACTCTTTCCTTTTTAGCAGTGAGTTGGAGAAAAGAGGCATCAAGGCAGGAACTTGGAATTTTTTTGAGGCCAGCCATGGTAAGGGAGCACCAGATGGTGTTGGTGCCAGGGATGCTAACAGGTGTATGGTCAAAAAAGAGAGAGCTTGTCGAAGCAAAATTCTGAATATTGAAATACACTAACACTAATTTGGAAGAATATTGTGTATTCCAAAACAGAACAAATCCATTGAGCCATCATGACCATCTTGTTAGAGGTCCAAATCTTTATACATTTCTTCATGCTCTTTACAGTGAACAAAGCAGGTAGATAAGCCTACTACAAATAACATGTCAGTTTCAAACTAAGAGCCATCTGAATATCATGGGGCAAGTGCCCTTAAGTGTTGGATAATAGTTTTTACATCTGGACTGTGTGATAAAAAAAAAGAAATTCTGAATATTAAAATACACTAATTTGGAAGAAATACCAGCTACAGGGTACTTGGTACATGGTACTCACTCTGGAATTGATATAAAATGCAGAATTTTAATGGAATGTTTGCATTGTTTGGCATGAAAATGACAACCTTAACAAAAGCCAGATGATGCCGATTTTTTAATAGCATACTCCCCGAGGATTTTGAGGGCTGCAACAAGGTCTGTCCACTTTTACCTTTTTGAAGCTAACAGTCTTGCAAATAGTGACTCTGTAAGATCCCTAGTCTGCAAAATCTTATCCTCTGACGAAAAACTCTCTGACTGAAGACAAATTGTTCTTAGATGTGAGAGGGTGTCAGACTTTAGTCTTTTAAAATTATTTTCAAAGTATTCTCGCGTATTATAGACTTCAATCACTTATGATGCCTCATAGATTCTTTTAAATACATGAAATGCGTCACATTTTACTTGACACAAACAATGAAACCTTATGATGAAGCATGCATTATCATAGATACATCAATATAAACTTCATTTTACTTAACACATACAATGATAACTTATGATACTGTATTAACTGTTATAACATTCTATGAGTTCTTACTGCAGCTGTTTGCAAAGTGTGTATAGGTGAGTATAGATATTCAAAATGCATCTTAAGCTCCATCAGTCAACCTCTAGTTTATAACTAGTCAAGAGTCTCCATAAGACACTTACAATTCATTATAAGTCACATCTATAATGGTTTATTACTGTTGATATAGTGCATCAGGAAGCATGATGTATGTTTATGAGTGTAGTCATACAGCACTGTAAATTCATTATAATGCACTATAAATGGCCTTATCATGCACTCTATATGTGGTCTTCATAGAAAGTGTTACCAAACAGTTTGTGTTTTTGTTGTGTTAGTAATAGTGACTGTCAGTTTCATTTGGTTAGGTCAGGGCTATGGAATATTATGTCAGCTATACTTCCTCACTACATCTTAGCCTTTCTTATCTCCAGATTCACATAAGCTACAGGTTACACACTTCTTTATCCATCCATCCATCCATCCATTTTCTAACCACTTATCCTCCTGGACAGGTTGTCAGACTATCACAGGGCTGACATATAGAGACAGACAACCACTCACACTCACATTCACACCTACGGACAATTTAGTCAGCCTTTGGACTGTGGGAGGAAGCTGGAGTACCCGGAGAGAACCCACGCTGACATGGGGAGAACATGCAAACTCCGCACAGATGGGCTCCTGAACCAGGAACCCTCTTGCTGTGAGGCGACAGTGCTAACCACCACACAACCAAGCCGCCCCACACTTCTTTATGAAAAAAAAAATTTATTGGTTATTGTATCGGTTATCAGCCATGAGAAGCAGGTAATTATTGGATATTGGTATCAGTTGGAAAAAAAAACATATACCGGTACATCCCTAGTGGCAATACTTTTACTTGAGTACCATTTTTGTTCTCTACCACCACTGAACAGCACTCTTCATCATTAATACATCAAATGAGGAAATACTTTTTGAAATAGTTGTTGTTACATCTTTGCCAAGAAGCACTGAAGCTGTTGTGAAGGCTCATAGTGGCCCAACAACTTACTAACACACTTTGTTTATTATTTAATACCCATCAAACACCATCAAAACTGAACAGACCCTGTTTTGCTTTGGAAAATGGTTGGCAGTGTATAATACCTGCATGGGTGATTAATAAACTAAAACACGCAAAGTGGAAAAGTAACACTTCTTCAACTCCTGTGAAACATAGAAGTCTCACCCCAAATTCTATTAAAGTTTGATCTAAAGAAAATTTGAAAACTTTGAAAAAAAAAAAAGAGCTGAGTGCTCTTTCCAACATGGCAGGACTGTATGGGAGGACTCATGCAGGGAGGATGGCTGCAGATAAGAAGGATATGAAGCCTGGGTTTTAAGATTAAAGGAGAGTGTCCTTGTTTTACTCAGAGAGCTGAAAGAAAGTTGTCTTTTCCTCTCTGCACCCACGAGACGTCCAACCATTTTAATGCATCATTTCTTCACAGTCTACAGCCTTGGGTTCATTTCTCTGATGTTCTCATTAAGCTCCCCTGAGTGGCTGCTCTTGTATGACATTGACAATCTATGTAACATCTTATTCATGTCAAACTGTACTGAAAACCTGGGAGGCCTCTCTGTTAGTGGCAATTAATTTACATGGCAATAACCCAAACGATAAAGACCAAAACCATTCGCTTAAACATCAGTCCATTTTTCCTCCGAATTACATGTTGGATTTCTTATTCATTATTTTTACTAAAGGTTTTCGTCTGCCTCAGAGCTCCAGTAACTCTCTGAATGAGAAATATCACACCCTCAAAACTCAAATGGATCTAGGCGAGGATGAGGCGACCATCTCATCTGCCGTAACGGCTTTGTTTTATCGTTTTGAGTCCTGCAGCTGAATGGCGCCACAGACAAACGCTGTCAGTGTGCGTTTGCTCATTTGGCAGCACTTTTAACACATTGAATTTTTTCTGAAAGCTTTTACACAAGGAGAAACGCCACATGGGAGCAACAGCTTGTGTAAACAAAATCTTAAGCAAAACAACCCAGCCGTAAACAGCAGACAGCCTCACACTCATTCACGCATACACACACACATACTCCAAACACAAACACATTTACTTTGCCCTCCACCACCTACAGTGCATCAGAAGAACAGCACTTTTCCTCATAAAGACACTCATATGCCAGGAGCTCTCTGATGTCTTCACACTACAGGTTTGGGATGTCATTAACAGACTACTGAGCTGCTGAGATAGTAAAACCAATTAGGAGTCTGAATATGCTTCTCTAATACAGAGAAGAGACGAGGGGGCTCAAGCTGGGGAGGTCTGTCGACTAGTGATAGAGGAGTTTAGCAGTTTCATCAGAAACACATATACACATTGTGATTTCTGAAGGTCTTTCAAGAAATCTGCCATGATACAATATGGAATTGAGATTATATCTAATTTTTTTGGTAGATTTGGTAGATACTATGCATGTTGTTAATGTCATTCAAGGAGTTGCCAGGACAAGATTTGAGAAACAACTGTAACACAAACTAATCCTTTTCAGTTGGCTGGAACAGATCATTTTAGGACGCCTTCAAATTGGCAATTTATTTAAAGTCTGAGAGCTGTCTGGCTAAAAGTTTTTTAATACAAACACATTTTCCCAAACTCTGGATTGGATCAAGAAACCACATCTGTTTTTTGGTCCACACCAGAGTTTGGGTGAGCAGCTCCCCAAAAGTGAAGCCCAAAACATCTCGATTGCCCTTCTTAGCTGGCTGCAGTATCAGTCATAAACCCTGCCCCTTCCATGTTAGTGGATGGGACAAGGGCCAAATTAAAAGATGAAAGTGCACATAAAATAATTTTCAATTTGTCATTTTTGGTAGTTCTTATTATGTTGCTGTCTGTTCATGTAATAAAAAAGGGGGTTTGACATCATGATTGACAGCTATGTGCACCAATTGGTGTGCTCATGATCCCGCTGCTTGTGATTAGTACCGATACCTTGAAGATTGCCACTGTGCAAACCCTGGCTCCAAATGACATCACTAGCACAAGATGTCAGCACCCATATCGGGGATATTTTGGCTTCATCCTTCTACAGTGGCAGTAAGTGGAGACACATTGCCCATCTTTACATACAGTCTATAGTCTGCCTCACCTGAATAACGTAGTCTGAAACTGACTTCAACTCACATCCCAGTTACATCAGCTGATCTCAAACAGCTCCATCAACTGATGGAGCAGCTGATTGATGGAAGGGAGTCAGCTAATAGATCACATGATTCCTTGATATGCAACCAATTGGCAAATCTCATTCAGGACGCCCTATTTAAACTGCTTTGGCCTGCCTCTTTTAGCTGCTTTCTCTGCAAGTCGCTTTGCAAGCCACCTCTACCCCAGCTTCTCCTTTTCATGCTGTGTCTGACTTATCAATGTCATTTCTGTTTGTCATTGATCCTGGCTTTGTTCTGTTCCCGTGGGGAGCTTTGCTGCTGCTCTCCCTGCCTTAGGCTTTACATGTAGGCGCATGAAAGTGCAGGGAGGTTTGCCCTCTCTGCCTTAAGGCCTTCCATGTAGGCGCGTGGAAGGGCAGAGAAGTATGCTCTTTCCACCTTATGCTTTCCATGTAGGCGTATGGAAGAGGCTTTCTGCGTAGGCCTGGGAAGGGCAGAGAGGCCCAAGAACATAGCCATACTGCCAAATATATTACTGCAAACGGAAATAAAGTTGTTTTTTTTTATGTGTCTAAAGCAGCCCTGACTGAAATGTAAGTTGTGGCTACAATAGCTACAGAGATACATGTGGGCCAGTGGTGACCAGTAAAGGTTCAGATGCTGGTGGAGTTATTAGTGAAGACAAGTAACACACTTCTGGCCAAACCATCTTTAATGCTACCCTCAAGGTGATTGTCGCTCTCTACCATCATGTAAATGAAAAAATGTAAATATTGATATTGTGCAGCGGCAGTTTCTCAATCAGTAATAGGACAAGGAGGCACAGAAGTTACTTGGATGTAGCTCTGTCACATCCCTGTCACTGTCGTTCTGAAACACAAAGTTAATGAAAGAATGTAAACACAGTTCCTGTGTGAAAATGTTACTAAAGCACAACACCACCTGACCATGTTTGTTGCATGCATCTATTGCTTTAGGTTCCTGGATTGCTGTAAGGTAAATTTAGGAACAAATTTTAATTATTATTTTTCACCTAACATTACTAAACAAACATCTACTCATACTTCCTTTTTTAGGTATCTGTCTTTTACTGTGTTGTACTTGTTATTTATCAGAGATGTCTACTGCAGGATTTAAAATGCAGCTGCAGAGCCTCTAAGTCATAGAAAAACTATATGAGAAGTTATGAACCACACTGATAGAACTGCAGACATCACGAATACAGCTGGTCTGTTCGACTGCAGTAAGGAAGGTTCTGTTCTCTATGCACCCTCTGTCAGCATGCACAGTCAAACTTGTTTAGTACAAGCATCTACAAGATCATTCCTGTGTGTTTATTGCACTCTGTGTTAAAGTGATCCTGATATGGCAAACATCATCCTCCCCCTCTCTCACTGACTCACATACTGATGTGCTCCATATTGATTTCCTGACTGGCCGGGTTTCCTTCCCTTCCCAGTCTGTGAGCATCCCGAGGAGTCAGTTAATGGCGCGTTACTAACTCCAGCCCAGTCATCCTTTACATGCTGCTCTCACAAGAGCCCCTTCACCCTGAATATCCATTACTGCCGGACTGTATAGTAACGGCAGGCCGTGCTCATAACATATTTATGAATGCGGCCTGAGGGAGGCTCGCACTCTGAATGCTGATGTGATGTTCAGGTGTCACATTTTTTATCACTTTATCACTTTTTCCTTCTCTGCTTTTATAGGGTTGGGTTGAAGTGTCAGTCGCACCATCCTGAAACTAAATGACCAGGAAATTGTATTAGTAAGTTGCAAGCTAGGGTGGCATGGTGATACAGTGGTTAGCACTGTAGCCTCACAGTAACAGGGATCTGGGGTTTGAATCTGCTGGTGTGTTGGGTTTATTTAATTTAATTAAGCACTACATTCTATTCGGCAAACTATTTTTAATAACATTTTGTTGTCTAGATTTAAAAAGGATGATAAAAAGCATTGCTTTTCTAATGTTTTTTCCTTGTTTATGAAGTCACTGGAAACCTAAAGTATGTAAGAGTTTTACATTTTTACAGTATAAACATAAAATATAACAGGCGATGCTGAAATAAATCAATGAAATTAAAGTTTGCCGAAAAGTTTACAAGCAGTATTATTTCAATATATGGCCTAATCTGTGTTATATAAGTGCTGGGCTACCCAAGGTATGTAGGAATGTTACATATAACCTGTGCATGTCTATCTTGGTTGGCAGGCTGGCCTTTGATTAAAGAATAAAGTGAAAAATACAGGTTTTTGAGATCTGTATCTGCTACTATGTTTAGCAAAATTCACATGTCCACGAGCCCCACATTGGTATCTCTCACTCATCATGACTCCCTCAGTGTGAGAGCATCATCCAAGTGTGTGCAATGTAAATGTAAATGTGATTGTAAATATAAATGTAAATGTCTGTAAGTTGTGATCCCTCAGTGAAAGCGCTCCTGTCTCAGCTGAAAAAAATGGTAAATGCTGTGTTGTAAAGCAGCCCAGCAGGATGCAGATGAGTAAGGCTTGGAGGCAGATAACAAAAGCAGTACAGGTGTTGAATTTTGAAGTGTATGGTAAAGCTACAGAGGGATTAGGGAATGTTAACACTCAAATCTATAGTCATCACAGTTGAGGCCTTTTAAGTAGATTGCCATGGCCAAGATAAATCTTTTGCAAGTCACTTAAAACTTGAATGAAGCTACATACAAAGTGAAATTTTGCTCTACTAAAATGCAGCATTTATTTCATTTACTTCAAGGTGAATAAAAAAAAAAAAATCTGCTGTTTTCACCTGCGATGAGACAGGATCAGCCAATCACAACATAGGCACTCACAGCAGCAGATACATGGTAATGAAATTCTACATCTCATAGCAGCTGGTAGTCTTTGATAAAGCCCTTAAAAACTGTGCTCAGATAATAGAACTTTGAACCTACTTGCTAATAAAGTGACAATTTCTTATGAATTGATGCTGGGTTCACCAAGGCGCATGAGCATTGGCTACTATAGGTGGTGACAGCAAGCAATTATTTACATGATTAAAAACCAGAACAGCTGTTGTTTGCCTTGGTCTCTGTGGATTTTATGATTGTAGATGGGATTTACCAGACTAAGCCAGGCTAGTCTTCTTCCTATAATAGGCTCAACTGATATCAGAGAGGATCTTCTTAAATGAAGGGCTTGCATACCCAAGATAGTAGAAGACATCTTGTCCTTTTGTGATGCAAAACTTAATTAAAATAACCAGTTAATTTGTTATTCTCTGTAAAATGACACGTTTCCCATGATAAACATTGTTTTGTTTCTTTTTAATTATTATTATTTTACATACATTTCCTGCTGCATGACTCTTGCTGCTGCTCTATTATCTCACTTTCTGTTGAAACACCCTGTGCACTTGGTAAGTTTTGGGAATTTCAAATTAAATTTATGCAAATCATTAATCTCGTCCTCATCTTAAAGGCATACTATGCAGGAATTATCAGTTATTAGCAAACAATATCAGCAGTAAAAGCTAACCCCAGATTCATAGTTATTCATTATATTTTGGGGGTTTTTTTGGGCTAGCGATTTTCTTACCTTCCTCTTGGGTGCATGCTGCTAATGGTCTGACACCTGGTCACTATGTTTTTATAAATTCCAGACCTCACCTGCACTCTGTAGCCAGAAAACACAGCAGAGGGCAGAGTCTCTGCAGATAAATAAGTAAATAAATAAATACACACACTTTTAATGGGTCGTAAGTGATGTTTGAGAGTGATTACTTTTGTTGTAAAATTCCTGCTTTTAATGTATCTGAGCCGAGTCTAAGCTTTTGGTGCCCTCAAGTTGGGCTGTGGTTTTACAAGTTCTTTTGAAATATCTTCTGATGTGGTGTTCAACACTTTGTTGGGAACATTTCTGATTCATGAATCATGATGTACAGCATGGTGATTTTTGTTGTATTAATGTTAAATCCCATGGAAGTTTTACTATTTTTAGTGATTTACTTTTGTTGTCTGCTTCTAACAATGTAAAAAAACACAAATGTGTTACATATTGCACACCTGTCTTCCCATGTTAAAAATGCTGTATCCTTTTCAGTTTGGATGAGCCCTACAAAACGAGAGCTCATGACTTGTACAAAATGATTAGAAGCCAAAAAACTAAAGGGAATCCACTAATGCCAGGCCTGTGAAGAGCAAATGTCTTTGTTCTTTGGTAGATGATGTCCATTTGTATTACCTGCCTCTTCATGAAAGTGGATCTATTCACTGTTATGTTGGAATTAAATGGTACCTCAGAAACCCTTACCTTTGCACTCAGATGTCAACACTAATAAAAATGGCAGTAATGAAGTTCTGCGACCTACATAGATTTTACATAATTGCAAAATATGTTAACTGCAGCTCTTTATAAATCAAGGTCCCCAACAAAGCGTGTGTTTTAAAAGGCTGTCACTAAGCTACTGGTGAAAGGACTGCAGGTCTGCCTTATTGTTTGGCTCTGACTTAATCAAAGGGTGTGAAGTTTCCTTTGATCAGAGCATGTGGCTTTTCTCTTTAGATTCATACCAGATGTGTTAATTTCAACAGCATTCGGACAGTAATGAACAAAGCCGCACTCTGAACAAGGACAGAATCTTTTGATGTTACAAATTGCTTTTTTCCACAGTCATGGACATGGCAAACATTTGAAAGAGCAAAACTACCTTTGACAGCCCTCTGACAAGTCTACCTCTTCTTTAACTACCTACTGCCTGAAGGCCTGCCTGAAAAATGGAGGATGGCAGCTGCAGTTAGCTTGTATTCAAAGCAGTTAATGCACCACTGATTCCAGTGGGGACCTGCAGACATCGAAAAACAAAAAAAGTATCACAACGTCCACTGGGTGTTCAATTCATTATTGTATTCAGATTTTTTTTTTCATCCAGAGGAATCAAAATAGTCCTGTGGAAAACCCACCCGAACCCAATGTGCAGTAACCACATTCGGAAGGGTACCAAAGCACAGTCTAATGAAGTCATAGTTTATCTAGACCTGATAAGAAATAATTGTCAAAAAGAGCAGGACTACATGTAAGTCTCCCTAAACCTCACAATTCACACTCTGCCTCAAAAACAAAATTCCTGTAATGATGCACCACGTGATTGGAGCAGAGGCAGGTAGGTCTTCAGGTGACTTATGAAGACAGTAAGGAATTGTGCTGACTTTATCGAGTTGAGTAATGTGCCCTTCCACCAAGGGAGCACACAGGAGACAAGATGCCTTGCAGTGAAGAAAGGACTGGTTGTTGTTCTTGACTAATTTGAGATGAGATGCAACATTTGTTTGTTTCAGAGCATTTGCAGAGGTTTTACTGTGCATGCTGAAAGCCCTACCAAAGGGTATAGCAGTAGTAACTGTGATAGAGAACCACTGGCATACTTAGATAAGTCCGTATCTTAATGTTGATGATAGAGTGACAGATGCAACATGTTAAGTAAAAGTTAATCGTCATTAGTCACTGTGCACAGATTTCTTGATTCTTCTTGATTTAGTTGAAGAGAACAAGAAGAAGCACAGCTGGATAGAATGTTGTGCTGAACGAAGGGGCTGGATTGGACCATCAAGGAGTTCAGTCTTTGGAATATCAGTGAGACAGGCTGAGATTTGTGTCAAGGCAATATGGCATGAAGAATAGGTAGAGATAAGTGTCATCAGCATAGCAATGAAGGTAGTTTAAATTGAGAAAAGAATGGGTCTAAGCACCAATCAGCCCACCCTAGGAGGTAGGATTTCAACCAAAAGAGCACTGTACCAGAGATGGATTTGCACTTTCACCCTGTCAAAGGCTGCCAACGGGTCCAGCAAGATGAGAACTGATGACTGGGCATTTCTGACCTTCAGCGTTTCTTTCACTGACATTATGGCAGTTTCTGTAGAATGACCAAAGGGGTTATGTCTGGGTCTGAAAAGTAAAGTCAATGTGGAAACGCCTTAAACCTGCATTCTTTCTATTGGCCAGCAGGGGGCGATTCCACTGGTTGCAAAAGAAAGTATGATTATATGCAAGTCTATGAGAAAAAGACCCTACTTTTTACTTGATTTATTACTTCAGTAAACATTTTCCTGATGAGTTTACAGTCATAATTGCTAGTTTCAATCCTTTTGTAATACAACATGATGTTAATTTTGTAAATTATTCTCCCATTTAGAGTAAAATAAACAATATCGCAGGGTACGTTTTAGGGTTTGGCTGCGTAGTAATTTACAGGCAGCTATCATGACGGTGTCCCCGTGTTTGCAGTCAGATCCACCCCTTGCTCCATCATTCAAATATTGTCACTTCTGGCTTTAACAGACCAAGATGGCAGCTGCCAAAATGCCAAACTTGAGGCTTAAAAAAAAGGCCGTCCACAAACCAATGGGTGATGTCACTGTGGTTATGTGCACTTCTTTTAAATAGTCTATAGAATGACCTCTCTTGTGTCGAGTTGATTATTTTGCACAAAGAAAACAGAGACTTGGGTAAAAACTGTACATTCAGAAACTTTTGATAGGAAAGGTAGCAGCGAGATCAACCTGTAGTTCTTAGCTTTAGATGGGCTTATTCATGTTTTGAATCATTCATGTGTGGCTCTTGAGTCTTTGCAAGAAAACGCTGTGTCTATATTGTACTGAGACATTGGGCCTGTGTGGGAGTGTGCTTGAGGAAAGACAAAGCCATGTGTCTAGACTGGTAAAAAACAGAGGGCAACATTAAGATGGGCATTGCTGACGAACTCTTTAAAGTACAGGTGTGTGTTTTGGCCTTAAATCTAAGTACCCCACCCTGGATGCTGCTACTTTATCTCCCAGAGTTAAACTCGAAACCAATCAAAGCGAGATATGCAAAGTTGAGAATAAATATCAGCAGAACTTAACTGACATCTGGAGGATTTCAGGCACTTCGGCACTGAGCAGCACCTGCAGGAAGACATATGGCCCGCTAGCTTTTGTTTACTTCAGCGCCATATGTGCCGAGAAGTGCATGCAGCTCGAAGAATTCATATTTACACACATTATGCTTAAGTGTGGATGCACACAGTCACCTCTCCTCAGTGCACAAACACAAATAAATACACCCACTCCTAAACACAATCATATGCATCAGCTCACACATTTTATGACATTTGAAAAAGGAGGACAGTTATGTTTTCATCATCAAAGCCCAAATCAACAGGAGAGGAAAACAAAGCCAGATGAACACATGGTGCTAAGAGCAGTGATGGATGGCGGAGTGATGCATGAGATAGAGGCAAAGAGACTCCAGAGATCAAGATGACAAGGCTGCAGGTTTTTCCCTTGCTCTTTGTTTTTCTCCAGATGCCGTATGGCAGACAACCCCTGCCTTTTACAGAAAGGCCTCTCGTCATTAATTAAACATTAAGCACCTCAGCTCCTGAACGTCAGACAGGAAGTCTTGGAAGTTTCTTATGACAGATGCCATTGTTTGCAATGTGCCACAGAGCCATAGTGTCACTCAAGGAAGGAAGAAAACCAGGTGCAGCTGTAAAAGCATTCAAAGATAAATCAGATTTCTCTGAAATTGTTCAGATGAAGTTCTGAATACACAGTCGAAGGACAAGACGGAGCAGTACATTAATCCATTCATTCCCTACAAAGCTGAGGAACCAGGGAACATTGTCCAATAATAATAGGGGCAACAACTTTTTCTTTTTTTTCTTTTGTCCAATTTGTAGTCCAACAACCATGAGATTTATTTAACTGAAGAAAATGTACTCTCTATCCCATACATTTATGGCTGTAAAAGAGCTGTGTAATGTCTCTGGGAGGCCTAAATGAAGCAGAGTAAAGACACAGCGCAGGATATGAGGAAAATGCCCCAAGAGCTGCAGAAGGACTGTGCTTGTGGTTGTTCTGTTTTTTTCACACGATCTCTCAGTATGAGAGCAGACTTGTGTTTGATCTCTTAATAAAAGGCCATTGTGATTGCATTTGTGCTGAATCCAGATTACACTGGCTGAGGTATAAAATAACTTGTATTTAGAAGGGCTACTTGATTTTAGCTATCACTTCTGTTTCTCTGAAAACTTGCAGGATGGGCTCGGCAATGGATTGCTGATGAAACTAGTTTTTATATAATCTAAAAGAAATGTGGTTTTATTGATTAATTCATCAATATCTTTACTCACATTATGTGCACAATTTGAGGCTGACAGTTTATTTTTTCATCTCTGCCACTTCGATTCTTAGTATCTTTACTGATTAGATGGTAGAAATTAGTAAAGAATTACTGAGATATTCTTTGGCAACTAGATCCCTTTGTGAATTTCTCTTAATGAGGCGGCAGGCAGCATATGAATTCAGCCCCCAGTGGAGTAGAGGCGCTGGTGGTGGGTAAAAATAACCATTGATATGACTTCTGGCGACTAAAGACAATTATCCTTGGAACCGATCTTTATCTGAAGAGCCAGATGGATTTGACCTGGACCTGATGAGCTCGTTATGTTGGACCTAGAGCAGTATCGCACTCTGAAGGCTGGCTATTGATTAACACTGGAGGTGGTGAAGCAGGGATAACTACTGCACAAAACTGACAGCTATATTAAGCTGAGTTAGAAACTTTTAAGTTGGGTTACAAGTAATGATCGTTTTTATTGATTATTCAATATTTTGTTTTGTCTATAAAATGCAAACAAAAAGGAGCAACTGCCAATCACAAGTTTCCAGACCAAGTTGACAGCTATAGTAAATTGCTTTCATGTTGCATAATAAAATAATTAAATAGTTACTGCAATCGAATCTATAATTGCATATAACTTGGTCCATCACAATGCACAGAGGAATTGCATTATATACTGTTGTGTCACAGTTCAGGTACAATTAGACATAGAGTAAAGGAACCTGACGAATTAAAAACTACCTTACTAGGAAACTGTTTTTTAAAGTCAGTTCAAAATGCAAACAAATCTGAACAGGCAAAAGTAGGAAGCAGTTGTCAGATAATTGGCAAGGTCACTGGTCCGCAATGGCAGATCAGGCAACTGGGAATAGAAAAGTGGCTCATATTTATCTGCTGGGTCTAAATGAAGGAACCAGGGACAGGTGTGCAGAGAGCTGGAAATCTTAAGATGGTGATTGGTGGACAAATAAGGAAAAGCGAGGTCTTGAAAATAAAAGGCCTTAGGGAAGAGAGAATTTCAGATGTTATGCTGAGTCGTATTCAAAGGGAAAGAGGTGGTAAGGATACGGTAGGCATAGATAATTGGGCTCTAGGAAGGAGTGACTGTCAGGATTCTGCACTATTCCCCCAGTTCAAGAAGGCATGAGGGTTTTTTTATGCCTCTGCGCCAGCAACAGCTGTGGCTAGAAGAACGATGCTATATGGTTGTCTGTCCATCCAGCTGTCCATCCATACCTCCTATTCTCTTGAACGCAATATCTTAAGAATGCTTTGAGGGAATTTCTTCAAATTTGGTGCAAACATCCACTCAGGACTCAACGCTGATTTTGTTAGATTTTGAAAGTCAAAGTTCTAGGTAAAGGTCACTGTGACCTCGCTTCTGTCCTATCCTTGTTATCGAAATATCTCAAGAACACCAAAAGGAAAGTTCTTCAAATCTGACACAAACCTCCTCTTGGACTCTGCCTGGAATAATGAACTGATTAGATTATGGTGATCAAAGGTCAAAGGTCAAGGTCACTGTGACCTCACATCCGTTTCATTCTCATGAATGCAATATCTCATGAAGGCCTGAAGGGCATTTCCTCAAATTTGACACAAACACAAAGACTTGATGATGAACTGATTAGATTATGGTGACACACATCAAAGGTCAGGTCACTGTGACCTCACATTCATCTTATTCTTTTGAATATGATATCTCAAAAACACCAATGGGAATTCTTCTAATTTGGCACAAATATCTAACTGGTTAGATTATGGTGATCAAAGTTCAAGGTCACTGTGACCTTGTGGTTGTCTCATTTTTGCGAATGCAATATCTCATAAAGGCCTTGAGGACATTTCCTAAAATGTGGTACAAACATCCACTTGGACTTAAGGATAAACAGATAAGATTTTGGTGGTCAAAAGTCAAAGGTGAGTGTGACCTTTCAAAACATGTTTTTGGCCATAAAATGAAGAGCTGATGACATTTTACGTACAAAAGGTCAAAGGTCAGCTTTATTGTGACATAATAGTCTTTAGCAAAAACACTTTTCTGGCCATTATTCAACGTCATAACTCAGGAACACAAGAGGGGAGACATTTGGGCAGATACTGAATTGGTGACACTAATCTTTGGTGCCCATCTTGAAACTGTGCTGACTGTATAGAGTTAATTATTCTATCTGTCTGATCAATGAGTATTTTTTCTATATATTTTGTTGTCCTGTTCTTTCCTGGGAAAATTACAAATTCTGTGACCTATTTTACTTGCAACTTGTCCCACTGAGACAATAATGATTTAAACTGCATTGAGATAGTGGCTGGTGTTCAGGCTACAGCTCCTGTTTACAGTAGACGGCTGTAGGCTGCTTGAAGATCGTTAGTTTGGAGAAATGGAGGTCTGGAAGCTGACAGCCAACAAACTGGAGGCCAAGGTCAATGTGGGCTAACAACTTGGCATAAGGAATTTGATATGTCAGACCTGAGGCTCCAGTATGGGGATTCAGGTCAGTTCAGGTCAGATTCAGATTTCATCGGTGTGCACAGAGAGAGAAAATTTGTCCTGTAGAGGTCAAGACTGAAAAGGTGAATGCTCCTAATTGGTGGTGAAGTGCAGAGCAAAGTGCTGTGACTCGATAATAAAACATGTCAGATTCAATCACCTCAGCTCCATCGCAACAGGGGGACACTTTGTTTTACTTGACTGCTTGTGATTGATCTCCAACCACACACACACATACATACACACACATACTATACCCTTCTCTCATAAATGCTCACTGACCCATGAATACAGTGAGAAACTCAGAGTCACCTCCCACCACTGCCACCACCAGTATCTGCCTCTATAGAGCAGAGGAAAGGAGTGAAAGTAAATTACCAGCTGCAGTGAAGCGTCTTGTATAAAACTTGGATTCATGACAAGTGAACATCAAACTGTAGTGTTGTGAAGTAAAATATAAATTTTCTTTTGGAAGTTTTCTTTTAAAGGAATACTCAATGTTCCTCAGTATAGACCTGCATGTCCTGGATAATCTGTCAGAACTCCAGGTTTATGTTATGCTCAACTCTACAACACCCATGAGTCTCTGCTGCCATTGTTATGGAGGAGAAGCCAGTAAGAGGCATAAACATCCGTGCACCATAGTTGCTGAATTCCTCGAAAATTATACCAGAATAAATAAGTGAACTCACTTGAACTGCCGAATGTTTTAACAGGGTTATACGAGCATGATCTTTAGCCTTGGCGCACCGTTAGTGGTGCATGCAGTCAGTATCAGAAATAATTGGGGCCAAAGGGTAGAACTGACCCCAAGGCATTTGCCCTATCAAGATGGCAAAAAATTGTGTGGTTGTTTATGTAAATTAAAAACAATGGGGGTAAATATTGCCCAAAATTGAAAAAATATTTTCTTGTCTACCCAGCATGTAAATTAATATTTTTTAGCTTGAAATTTTAGCTTGGTAACTGTTTCAGTTTCAGTTTAGCTGACTTCTTTCCTTAAAGTAATAGTTTGACATTTTGGGAAATATGCTTATTTGCTTTCTTGCCATGAATTAGATGAGAAGACACTCTCATGTCTGAAAGCTAGTGCAAAGACACAGTTAGCTTAGCTTAGCTTAGCTTATTATAACACTAGAGGTGGATGTAACAGTGAGCCTCCTCACTCTAGTTTTTTATTTTGTAATGCTGCTGTAGTTTAAAATTATAGCAGGTGTGTGCACCATTTGTCTCTGCGTGTCACAATTTTTATTATAATTCTTGATGTAGCATACCCACAAGTCCCGTTATTGTCACTGAACATGGGCCTTTCCTCTACTCTAACCCATGTATTCCCCCCAAGAAATGGAGCCCTATGGGGACTGTAGAGTGGATAAATCTGAAATGCATACCTTATGTTGTAATATGAAAAGGGAAAGAAAGAAGGCAACCAGAACTAGAATAAACACACACATCCATGCACAAACACACTACTGGTGCATTGGTGGCCTCTATAATCCTCCCCTCCGTTGCTGTTGGGGAAAGCCATCATGTAGAACAGCTGCTTAAGACTCCGGCTGATCAAATTATTACCTGCCTGATTTGACCTGCCGGCTGCTTCGTAGTTTACCAGCATCCTGACGTTGACAAATCCCTGGAAAACAACCTCTACCCCGCACAGCTCTGACATGAGTTGCACAATTATGCCCTTTGAAATAATTTCATGATGAAAGCACTTATTTTGTGAGCATAAAAAAATGTTTCCAAATCACTACCAGGGAAGGAAATTACACCATCCAAATGAGAGAAATATGTGTTTGGTGACTCTTAGTTTGACTTATCCTACAAGTGACTTTGGCAGGAAAACACAATTTTGTAGGTCCTCTCAGTGGAGCGTAATACACACATGGAGTCCAGTTTACGAGGCACTGTTATTTTGATCAGATCTGTTATGATTATCAATGAAGTAATCAGATTGTTAATGGAATAAAAAGTAAAACACTTTGTCTGTTAACTTATTATTCACTATATCCATTATAACCAGTGTAATAAAAAAGCAAGATGTATCGCTACACCTAGTAGTTTGCAAACTAGTTTAAAGTTCAGCGATTAAACAGATGTATGTTAAATTGTTTTTTCTCCCTTCTGGCAGAGATACTGATTACACTCCGAGGTGAGCAGTGAGCCTAGCTGCTGATACAACTCATTTAATAGCACACTCTATGCTTTCATGGTCCCATTTAGGTGATTGATTCTGGGCATCTCAACCAGCTCAGCTATGCATTAGTGATGAATACCGCTGTGATTTAATGTTCTCTTGTGGAGGCGCTTGGCAATCAGCTAATTTTGTAAACAACACAACACCTGTAGTCTAGTGTTATTTCCATCATGGAAAAAGAACACTGAATGTCACAATAAACATGATTTCAAAGAGGAAATAGCACTGTGATTTTTAAAATATTGTCCTTACATCGTTTTTTTGTCGTTGGCATCAATCTGGCCTTGTTAAGATATGCCTCCTACTACTTTGGTATTTCACTTATAGCATAATGCATACTATATTATCATGTGCAGTATGTTCTGCAACATGACATTTTATCTGGAATGTCATGCTTGGAAATGTATGTCATGGCTGGCTGACACATGAGATATCTTTAATAAAGTATCTCTTCATGTGGGTTATTTGTGGGTTAAATGGCTGCATGCTTAAAGGTGATTTCTGTAATCTCCTTTGATAAAAGTGTGATGCAGGATGAACAACAAAACCCCGAGGGTACAATGGCATAAATCCTCTGTTGCCTCAGTTACAGTGCCCAGTTGTGCGATTTCTAGCTAAGCCATCATGGAGGACGTTGTGTTGCATGTACTGTCAACATTATTATTTGTATCAAAGCACATTATCACTTCAAGAGGAAAGGACAAAACAATGTGTCCTATTTCCTCAGTCTCCAGCACAGGCAGATGAATAGAAACCTCAGAGCAGAAACTCAGATGAAACTTGAGTCTCTGGCAGTGCTGGTGGGAGCTTAACACAATGTTCGAAATTAACTTTTTGGCTCAGCTGCTTAAGTCTGGTTGGAAAAGAAAAAATAAAATTTCAATTTGGGGCCATTCTACAGAGCTTGGCAAGTGTAATGGAGATATTTGTTTGTTTGTAATACGGAGCTCTTCACTCTACCTGACCAGAGTAGCCGGCCAATAGTAAGTGATAGCTGCAGATTTATTACACAGTCAGGCAATATACAATCCAAATGAGCTGCCTGGATTTAATGGAGTTTTGTGTTGATTTTAGAAATATTAAGATATGCCAGATTTTGCCTGTTTAGCAAGAAAATGTAATCTGTGGAAAGGTTGGCCTGATGAAGAGAAAGTATAAAGAATTATAGAAAGCTCAATTAATAATCAGAATCCATTTAATTGCCAAGTAGGTTTTCACATATGCATAAGGAATTTGCTTAAGTGTATCTGTTCGCCATAGACGAATCTCTCTTAAGGGGGTCTGGGTTGTACCTTTCACAAATGGTTCTAGGTAAAACCCCCTGAGAGGGTTCTTGGTGAAACCTTTCTAAAAGGTTCTGCCAGGAAAATAGGGGGGTCGATAGTCCATTGATCTGGAAGACTGAATCCAGCATGCTGTCTTTAAGCCAGGTTTCTGTCAGGCAGAGAACAGCACAGTTCCTCATCTTTCGGTAAAGCCCCATCCTCATTCTAATAATGTCCAGTTTGTTGTCCAGGGAGCGGACGTTGGCCAAGAATAAGGACGGGATGGGTGGCCTGTTGGCGTTAGCCTTTAGCCTAGCCATCAGGCTGCTCCGTTTACCCCTCTTTTGTTTACGCACATAGCGCTCCCTCCTTCCTCCAAGCCGCTGCACTCTGCCACGCCAGTCTGGTGATCTCAGGATCTGCAGCCTCCCCAGCGTTGCTCTGAGATCAGGAGACACTGTTGTAGTTGCTGTGGTTGTTCCTGTGCCCCACGCATCCCTTATTTTTATAAGGGGCCTGTATGTCCGACGCTCATTCCCGCAAGTAGGGCTGGTAGAAACTACTTTAAGTCTTACTTTAAGAGACTTTGTCCTGGGAGCTCGAGAAGCTGCTGCATTGCTGATCTTGTTACAGATCAGATCAGATTACCATAAAATAAAAGAATAGAATGAATCCAAATGTTCTGAATGATGGTCCCTCTTGTACCAACATCAACATTTTTATTTGCACACAGGAGGTACCAAAATTAAACTGATAGCTTATCATGAAATCTACTGAGAACATCTATGCTTTCAAGAGCAAGAAATATTTCCCTTTTTAAAAATCCATGAACCTGCCTCTTGTGCCACTCTCAGGTCAAGTTGTCAGCTTAGCTGATTGCCACATGTCTTCCTTATTCAACAAATAAGTCATCTGAGAACTCTATTTTCTGCCTTATCATAAACTTATGATACATTTTTTATGAACACCCCAGGCCGTCACCTTTTTTGACTTAATAATTCAGGTATACCACATTAGACCATATTACTCTGGCATTAATGAAGTGATTAGCATTATGCTGATCTCGTTATACCTGAGCTGGTGCAATATTATTTTTATATATTTAATTAGTAAGATAGAGTGCAAGATGAGACAGGGAGCAAGGTCATTATCAAAGTTATGAGCCAAATTTACTGCTGGTTATTAATGCAACTTTTCAAGCGATCTTTGGCAAGAACACACAAGGGCTCAATCTATTATCCCAGGGCATTTGAAGAATATATCAGCATATTAAGTGGTTGACATTGCAATTTATTATCAACACTGATTAGCGTCTGTAGCTCACAATACATTTGGAAGTCATGAGAGGTGTCATTAAAGTACAATTTGAATAAGTTAATAAAGAGGCAAGGTATAAAAAGTACCAGAGAGGACGCAACATTAACATTGACCTCTCCCAACAAATTACCTCTTAAGGCCTCATTAGTCACATTGGAACTTAAACTGAAAGATTTTCTGTACCTCTGTAGATTAATATATGACCCTTGTGCTGATTTAGGTTCATTTGGAAATGTGCTGTAGGAAGACTAGAAACAACCCAGTTAAAGAAATTTGGGTTGATGCTACCATTAGGCTTGAGAATAACTGTTGAAATTTGGCATGCAATGCCTATTATCCTGCCTACAAGGCTCTGAGTGGCGAGTCTGTTTTTTGTTTGTTTGTTTTGTTTCTTAACTGGGGATTCAGCAATGAACCACAGACCAATGTGTGTGCACCTGTGTTTTTTACGACAGGAATATACTGCATGCTTGGCCATGAATTTATATGTGCATACCAGATGACCAGGGGCATATGCACACACTTAATACTGTAAGTGATTCCCACACACTGATTTATTAAATCATATTTTAAGTGAGCTCAGAATTTGCTTTGCCCTTCCTTGCTCTGCTCTCTGCCTCTCTCTGTATCAAACCATAAATGAAATGAGGATTGGCTGGCCAGCCACCCCATGGTCACTCCATCTCATCTGGTCAGTGGCTAAAGTGGCTCAAATTTGGCCAGCGCAAACCCCCCAGTGCTGGGTGTCACAGTGGGCTGGTGGTCGCCGAGTCTAACGTGATGTAATGGCAGCAACAGAAAGTTTGCTGATCCGGTGGTGAGTTGGAGCCAATTATTCCCCTGGCACTGGAGTTTGCACTAGCTGGATTGGGATTGCTGCAGCTGCTGATTGTGGGTCCGTCTGTGGGGCTGCTACCTGCTTTACTCCTAGTGAGGTGGTCTGTGGCGGCAGGGAGTGAGGCAGAGGACACACTTTGAGGCACTAGCATGTGTTAGCTACATAAAAGCAAACTCAAAGCTTCTCAAAGCTTCTGCTGCTAGCTTTTGGCTTCAGTTACTACTACTTTACTTTGTTTATTGTCAGACTCTCTTTTTTGACTCTCATTTCGATAAGTCCGTCTTCCTGTTTTTGTTTCTTTAGGTCGGCAGTTGTTGTCAGTGCTGGCAACTTTCTCTGCAGCCATTTAATAAGGGCTTACACCAAAGGGATGTGCATGTGTATCTACATATGTAGAACGGTATTAGAAATGTCTTCTCTGAAATGACTTGTGATTGGCCAAAGTCCACTTTATTTACAATATGCATAAAGGTTATTAGGAGATTTTTGACCAATGGAATCAAAATGAAACTACCTACCTCAGCTTTAAATGGAAACTATACTCTGCAGTCTTTAAACATCCGTTACATAATGCCTTGTTTTGACTCAAAAAATTTGTATCAAACTTCCTGAAAAAAAATCAGTTTAATGCAGTTTCCATGTGGCAGCAGTGTTACAGATCATGATGTTTAGATGATCTGTGGGGAAAGGAGACAAGAAGGAGCTGTAAATCACAGTCTGCAGAACAATAACAAGCAGCAGAGGTAAACACATGATGAGCGAGATAACCGCAAGGGAGATAGCGGAGGTAAGATGAGTGAGAGAGGAAGAGGAGGACGCACTGCAAATGTCATTATGGTGGAGACGAAGGTTTGCTCTAGAAAACAAATGGACTTTCCAAGTCTGCACGGCTGAGGAAACTGTTTACACAATTTATTTACGCATGGCTAATGCAATAACTCACAGGATATATGCAGCCTGAATCAACACGATCGTTTCTCACATGTGCAGAATTTGCTGAAATTAAAGCCCTTTCCGATGACAAATGGTCCCTGTTTTGAATTATACAGAATCAATAACTTGTGAGACAGAAGCTAATTTTGTTGTTTTTTCATCTATATTATCAACAGAGTTTGCCATCTGTGTTTCATTAGACTCCATGAAACCTCTTTGATTGCAGTGTGTAAAAGATGAAAGAAAGTTAAATCAACATGTGGTCATGTGACGTGTTGAGCAGAAAGCAGCTGTTTTCACTGTGCCTGTTGTTTAGGGAGGCGTGGAAATTGATTGGATTTGCCTTGCAACGCGTTGTTGAAACAAAGCTGTCAGTTGCCTGGGGACGCGTTGCACTTTCTAACATCAATCACTGGCAAACATGCAGATATGCTTTAACCTAGTGAACTGCAGCAATGACTCAAACCAGGTTACAGGCAAAGTGCAGCACACCACAGACTGAATTAAAATAAAATAAATAAATGAAAAACAAATATGTGCAGCTGGAGGATACTGGAACGTAGAAGTCCTCACATAACCTGCAAATGCATAATTAAAGGTCATATGTGTGGACATTTGGCTTTACTGGAGGGTAAAAAGTACACAGAGATATCCTGCCTGGTCATGAATGTATTACCAAATTTTCCATGGGCCCCAAAGGACCTAAGGGCCCAAAGCCAGGCCTTTAAAGACTCAGTCACAAGTCTCCAAACAAACTGAACAAATAGCCTTCACATGATGTCACAACAAAGAGAAACTTTCAAAGTAAGTTGGTAGCCTCATTTTATCCTTGAGCGTTTTACAGTCGCCATGCAATATGGGCCCGTCAACTGTGTGTATGGTAGCTGTTAGGTAGGAATCCAAGGATTTTGCAACTAATCTGCTGTTACAGAATCCACTTTTCTGGTTTCAGGCTTTTCACTCCATTTTGGAAACTGACTGCAGGGATTTGCTCCCATTTAGCCACAAGAGCAATAGTGAGGTCCAACACTGATGTTGGCCAGTAAAGCCTGGATCACAGTTGGCATTCCAGTCCATCCTGAAGGTGTTGGATGGGGTTTAGTTCAGAGCTCTGCTCAGGCCAGTAAAGTTCCTTCACACCAAACTAAGAAAACTATTTCTTTATGGACCTGCTTTTGTGCAAGGGAGCATTATCACACTGAAACAGGAGAGGATCTTCTCAAAACTTTTATTTGAAAGTTGGAAGGACACAGTTGTGTAAAATATCATTGTCTGCTGTAGCATTAAGACCTGGACACAGACCATAGACTTTATATAATAATGGACATACATGTCATGATGTGACCCACTGGTTTGTGGATTGCTGTTTTCAATTTGGCATTCTGGAGTCAGACGTGACCATATGTGGATGAGATTGTAAGCTGTGAAGGAGTGAGGGGTGGATCTGACTCACAGAGTGCACTGATGCCTGGCAGACGGCCTGTTACTCAAGTGGCCCCGTCCTTAAATATGCATAACTTTAGGCCTTAATAAAATGTAAACAGTCAAATTATATATATATAAAAAAAATAGTGATAGAGGACAAAACTGTTTTTGTACCAGGCTGTAGACATGTTTTCTATGTTCTGGCACCAGCCTCAGGTGGTCATTCGAAGAACTGCAATTTTTGTCAGTTTTCAAGGTTGGTAGGTGTCTCTTCAAGTGACATATTGCAGGCAAAAGCCAAGGGGGACCCTGACACTTTGGGCCCCTGGGCCTGTGCCTGGTAGGCCTGTTCAGTAAACCATCCAAGTTACCATACTTTGAACTGAGGGTTATAGCCTAAACCATGGATAATATCTCCAAAACAAAGTTTGCCTATAGAAAGGTATGTAAATGGGGACGTCATATGGTGTAGACAACATGCACTGCCCCTGGTATATGTGTTGAGTTTTGAAGTACGTTTTGGGCTAAAATAGTGGGTAGCTAGCTATATTAAAATGGCTATCTGCTTCATGTTACAATTAAAAAGAATTCTGAGAAATGTAGTAGATAAGTAACTTTACTATGATGCTACACTTCATCACAAAATATCCTAAAAGGACATAATGAACATTACAAATTAAGGGGATATGACAGAGTAAAGAGTCCCCTTAACTTTCAGTGTGTTCCCATAATGTATCTCTGCTGCTTAAAAAAAAAAAAAAAAAACTTCTACTCACCTACAAAAATCACATATGAAGTCCCATTTCTAGCACCTGCACTCAGACATACAGTCGGAGTCACACTCCACTACAGTCACAGCTCACATCTCTGCCAATTTTCACTTCTGCTCTTTTCACTTTCCTCCCCCTCAAGAACTGTCTGTCCGTCTGTCTGTCTGTCTAACTGAAAGCAGCTTCATCACAAGCTCTGGCTTCCCCCAAATCCGTTGTGATGGCGCACTTTATCATCCCACACACACTAATGGAGGGAGAGAGAAAGAGATAGACGGGGGCCAATTAGCATCTCTGTGCCAGACTTAAACCCCAGAGAGTCTCAGGTCGTCTCTGGGTTTTCATTATGCAGAGGAACTTGTTCTTTTCATGGAACTTGATTTAGCTCAATTCATGAAAACTCAAAACTTCCTCAAAGAAAAGAAAAATACTGAAAAACTGTAATTTCATACTTTTTTATGGAGAGGAAAAGCTTCACCTGTCAATCAATGCCAATAGAATATTTAACTAGCTAACTAATTATACTGACTTACGTGACACTATTACTGAATTCAACTATGGTGACAGCTGCCTTTTAAT
Organism: Cephalopholis sonnerati; assembly: GCA_019142605.1. Taxonomy (NCBI): domain Eukaryota; kingdom Metazoa; phylum Chordata; class Actinopteri; order Perciformes; family Serranidae; genus Cephalopholis; species Cephalopholis sonnerati. The sequence continues at coordinate 10,114,073 of JAGQAX010000017.1, read as the reverse complement.
TGTTTTTCTCTTGTGATGGCATTAAAATCTTTCAAAAATGCTTTCATAGCTTTCAAGCTATAAAATATTCCAAACAACATGAATTTTCTTTACTGAATTTTCAACCCATGTTTCCTACATATGGCCATTGTTTCTTTCTTTTTTTTCTTTAAACCCTTGATAAACAGAGATTTGTTTCCTGAACTGTGATGCTACACATTACATTAATTAAATCAGGACCACTTTAGTCAAAGATAACTTTATTTCCATTTGCAGTGTTATATGGTGGTATGACTGTTCTGGGGCCTCTCGCCTCTCTGCCTTTCCGAGGCCTACACAGAAAGCATACTCCTACGTCAAGAGCCTTAAGGCAGAGAGAGCACACCTCTCTGCCCTTCCATATGCAAATGAGGAAAGCCTAAGGCAGAGAGAGCATTGCTCCCTGCCCTTCCACGCGCCTACATGGAAAGCCTAAGGCAGAGGGGGCAGCAGCTAAGACCCCGCAGAAACAGAACAGAGCCAGGATCAATGACAAACAGAGATGAAGTCAAACACAACATGAAAAGGAGGAGCTGGGGTGGAGGCTGGTTGCAAAGCGACTTGCAGAGGAAGCAGCAAGGCCAAAGCAGTTTTAATAGGGTGCCCTGAATGAGATTTGTCAATTGGTTGCATAGAAAAGAATCATGTAATCTATCAGCTGACTCCCTTCCATCAATCAGCTGCTCCATCTGTTGACTGGGCTGTTTGAGATAAGCTGATGTAGCTGGGATGTGAGCTGAGCTTGACATTGTGTCCTGCCTGAACTAACACTCTGCTCAGTTTTCCATGTAAGGAACTAACCATTTAGCCATTTATAAAAAATGAAATTCAATTTGATTTGTCAAGTAAGTCTTGATGCATTATTAAAACACAGAAGCTATGCTGTTAAAATATCTATAGTAACAACAGCAACAGTGTGTCCACTTGATTGTTATCACATGAACAGGATAACTTCATTAAACATACAAATCAAGGCAGGTTAACCAGCTGAGCCACAGCTGCTCACACTGCTGTTGAAAAAGATTATAGGGTTGTTTATCAGACCCCCACTGACTAAAAAATAATCCACCATACTGTGTAGTGAGAAAGGAGACTGAAAACTCCCATGGTGGTACCCACTCCAGGGATACACAGAATCTAAAGGTGAGCAGTGAACAAAGCTACATAGAGTGGTGAACACCTGCTCTAAAAATAGAGGGGTGTCCCATTTCAGTCTGTCCGCACTGTACAACAAACACCTGGTGAAAAAGGCCACCTTCATCTCGGCAAGCCCATCCTACTTGTCACACTGGGAGTTCTACCTTCTTCTCTCTGGGTGGGGGTTTAGGGTTATGTGGCTCTGGAGCTCCAGAGCTCAAGGCTCCTTGATTGCAGCCATTAACCAAAACCTATAGTCCTCTTGTTGTTGCACTTTGAACACTCTACTACTCACACTCTTTTCTCATTGCACTCTACAAACCTGATATTTTACTACTGATTGCTGTTTACTGAGTCTTTGTTTGTTACCATGTTGTTGTTGATAGTGTTTTTATTGCAGTTGCATGTACAGTAGGTTTCTTTATGTTTTATTTTTTGCATCAGAATTGCCCTTCAGAGACAGGTAAAGATGTATTGAACTAAACTGAACTGAACTGATGTGAACTGAAATATTGTCAGTGCATGTGTATTTAACATCAGCCAATTAAATGCATCCATTTAAGGTTATAAGACACCCTACTTCATAAGAAATGTCCTTCTCATTGCTGTACTCTTTACCTACCCTGGATTACTAAAGCAGAGATATCCTGAATGTTTCAAAAAGAAATATGGATTTCCAAAAGAAAACTTGGTATTGTGTTGTTGCTATGTGAAGAATAAGTGGCAAGTAAATGTCTATAATTATTTTGTCAAAGTTTTAAGAAATTGTTCTTCAATAAATCACCAATAAATAGTTCTCATGGGACAAGTGGTTTGCAAACAAATTTTCATATAGTTTAGTGGACTTGCTTTGTTTTAGCCTCAAAATGTTAGCGGCTTGCTTACTGTGTGTGTGTGTGTGTGTGTGTGTGTGTGTGTGTGTGTGTGGGTGAAAAGTTAGAACAGAGTAGACTTTCTCAGTGACATCAGAATTGTTCCATTATTTCGGTTGCAGCAAGATAGAGAATCCTCTCAGAGAACTTCATTTCAGTCCAGGTATCTGAACTGTGAACATTTCAGCCAGAGAGAGAGAAAAAAAACTTTCACTTTCAACTGAAGACAGAACGGTGAATACAAAGAAATGCAAAGAAAGACATGAAAGGCAAAAAATGAGAGGAAAAAGCAACTGAAGATGTCTCATCAGAAAAAGGTATTAATCACACTTAGAATTTCAGGCTACTTTATACTTCAACCACACTTTGACGACATTTCAGAGAGACATGTTGTACTTTTTTTGCATTAAATTATTTTACAGCTACGAGTACTAGTTACTTTTCAGATTAAAGGTTTTATTTACAAAACATGTGACCAGTTCATAAATATGATGCATTGTTTTCTACCCAGCAGTATGGAAAATAATAAGCGATCCTTCCATACAACACTATGTGAAGCAGTTAAAACTGCCATAACCAGCTACAACTGTTTGCTCGTTACTCACGTTACTCAATAATAATGAATAATTAAGTAACATAACACTGACAGGGGCCACTCTGCATAACGAGTACTTTTACTTTTGATGCCTACAGTACAACCTCGAGGAGGTTGATGTGTCAGACCTCCAATGGAGGCCACACACCACCTACCACTCTTCCCAGGCAGATCCCTTCACACCCCATCAGTGATGCGTCCGTTGTGCCATTCTGAGAGGGGAACGTTAACCAAACGTTGCTTGTACTTCTTGGGACCCGATCAACGGCTGGCAAACCATCTCTACAGGTGCCGCATGTGCAATAGCCGCAGCATCGCCACCGGATGGGCTGCTGCTGTGAACCCAAGTGCCTGCATGATGGTCAGCACCTTGACAGTTGCGCCAAGCCACCCTTTGCAAGCCTCTTGTTGCAGGACTGTCTGTCTGTCTTCAGACAGAGCCACCCACAAGTTGCATGTGTCAAACACAGCCCCCAGATACTCCACCTGTTGATGTGGTAGAGGGCTGCTCTTCTTCCAGTTGATTGCAAACCCCAACTTGGTTAGGTAATATCAACTGGGCTATGTGGGACATCGCCAGTTTCTTGGACTTGGCCATGATGATGAGGTCATTGAGATAAAAGAAAACTCCTATGCTTCGGTCATAAAGCAGGTGAAACACCTCATCCACATATTTGCTGAAGGTGTGTGGTGCCAGAGAATAGCTGAACTGCAGTCTGTTGTACTCTTATGCCATCCCCTGGAGGGTGAAATGCAAAATTTCCTGTGTTTTCAAGCCACCCCTACATGAAAGTATACATCCTTCTCGTTGACAGTGGTGAACCAATCACCCAGCTGGACCAGTTTCAGTTGCCACTTGATAGTTAGTGTATGAATCATCTTGCAAGCAATGCATAAACTTAGGATGCAGAGAACCAAAGTGGGTTTTAATTCCCGTCTTTTTGGGAACCAGGAAGTACACAGAGTAAAACCTCTTCTGTCTGTCGTGAGTGGGGATGACAGACACAGCTCGTTCTGTAACAGGTCCTGGATCTCTGCTGAGAGGTAATCTATCTCCTCCTGAGAGGATAGATTCACCTCCTTGATGCCTGTGAATGGAGGTGGGATGCGACAGAACTGGAGAGAGCCCAGTCTCAGTGTCTTGTCCATCCATTCTGTTAACGTGCCACTCCTTATAAAACTGGGTCAGACGATGAGTAACCAACTGCGGGGCAGCAGCTAAGAGCTGTGAAAGCCTACCTGGGCCTACCCAGACCCTTCATAAATGGAAGGCTGGCCCAATGTGGGCTGGTGTGGAAAAGGCTAAGATCTGCACAGTTTGTTTTAATAGGCATCTACAGGTATACATTTTGACACAAGATAATGCCCAGTCTGATTCATTATAATGTTAGTAATAACAACTGATAAGAACCATTAAATAAGCTGGTAACATCCAAAAGGGGGAGAAACAAAGATCTTTATGGTCAAAATACGTTTTTTTAATAATATAAAAATCATATTTTCTTGTGAGTTTGACTGGTTGACATAACATAATATATGCTGCATATGCTATACTTATTTTTAAACAAAGTGCAAACAGCAGTCAAGCAGATCAGCAGGCCACATTCAGGCCTTCATCGGTACTAAAATTTTAATTGCAGAAGGCAGTGCAAGGCAGAATTAACTCTGCAGGCAGAAAAATAATAACTGTACAGAAAATGGGTACCAAACCTGTTGAACCCTCTGCTGCTTAACGGCACACGAATAATTGACAGATTGTATCTATAACAACATCTGACATCCATCAGAAAAATAACACCACACTGCCTGCAAACACAGTCCCGAAGCGTTTCATTATCCTCTGATTCTCTCTCTGGTTGTGAAGACAAGAGTTGAATTAATCAAAAACAGTAGCTAAAAATGGAACATGACTGACGCACATGTGCATATAGTAAGACAAGATGTAACCTTAACAACGAAGTAAACAGGAATCAAAAAGATCAAAATGAAATATTCTGTGCTGCAGCTGAGCAGATGTTTCTCACAGGCCCAGTATCCCTTTTCGCTTTTTGAAATCCTCCTTTCCTCTCAGTTTTTTTGTTGTTTTTACTTCTCCTCCCTGCCCTTCTTTCGCTCATCTTCATTCCTCCGCATCTTTTTTACTCACTGAATTCTCTACCTTTGTGTATGTAGTGTAAAGTTTAAATACAGCACTGTATACATTGATGTGTGATTAATGTGTTAACGCCTATTGTAAAAAAGAAAGTGAACAAAATACGTATTGTGCATTTAAATCAAACTATCTCTTGTGCACACAAACCATCTCCTATAATACATCATGGCTTTGAGATATGTACGGCTTTGAAGGGACCATCTTTTTAGCAATTCTGAACTATTTTTGTTGCTGAATTTCTGCTCTTGTTGCAGCTTCTCTTGTTGAGAATACACCAAAAAGTAAATGTCCTTGAAACCAAAACCATCAGCTAAAACAGGCTAAAACTAGAAATACTGCCTTGCGGTTGTATGCCTCTGCAAACCAGTCAAGTTGCAGTTACAGTTTACATCCATGTTTGTCCAGACTCATATGTAGCTATGTCAGCCTACAGTGTTTTCAATATGGATGTTGCTGCAAAGAAGCTACATATTCTAAAACGTGGATGCTTTACACACATCCTCACCTTGGCAATAGGCAGGCAAGATTAGTGTTACCAATACAATATTAAACCAAATGTTTCCCTGTCTGTGTTTTGTTTTTGTATAATTGACAGAAAAATGTTTTTGCAGAACACTGAGGTTTCACAGTGAAGTTGACCTTTGACCTCTTGGTTATTAGATGTCACTATCATTTTATCTTCTTCTATTTTATTTGACATTTGTGTGAGATTTTGTCATTATAAGTTTATGAATTCTTGGGTTATGAGTTATACATTTGTTTTTTTTTTTTACCTTTTACCACAAAATTCCAATCAGTTCATCGTTGGGACCATGTGGATATTTGTGCCAAAATTTTAAGAAACTACCTTAGGGTGTTCTTGAGTTATCGCCTTCATGAGAATGGGACGGACAGACAACCCAAAACATGACACCTCTGGTCACAGCTATCGACGGTGTAGACGCATAGAAATGTAGAGCTGCAGAAATTAGGATAATTCTCTGTTTATCACTAAAAAATATGAACTAGTCTCTTCAAAAGGCTACACCCTGAGACATCTACATCTTTAAAGTTAACACAGTCAACACCTCTTCACTTTTTCAATATCTTTGACTTGAATAAAGGTAACTGAGTTGTGTCTCAGTTTCTTCACAAAACTCTGTTGCAAACACATGATGATGGGGACTTCTAAGAAATCTTTTCTCACTGGGATTCTCTGTCATGCTGAAGCCTTTCCTCCCTGAATATAACTCAATTATTTGTATGCAGACTTGAAGGTGACGGTGAAGGTCACACTGTACTTCCACAGTAGACATAAGCTGCTTCTCTTACCTTTCATCCAAACCTTATTCTACCTTTATAAAAGTCATATATACACATTTGGGAAGAGGAGGAGACACACTGAGGATGTTCTATAACTCTTTCCCCTGTCGGCTCTGTTCTTTGTATTTGCCCATCAGTGAACGCACATCCACACTGCGTTGACACACTCACTTCAGTGAACCCGAGGCCCCCTTTCCTCCCACTCTGTAACCAACCCTTTGCTGTTGAGTATGATACATGCTGGATGAGCTCCAGTGCCCTCTATTTCTATTCTTTCCACCCCCAATCCTCCTCTTTCTCTTTCCCTCTCTCTGCCCCCACGTCCCCCCTCTCCATCTGTTAGTCAGATGAAAAATTGGAGAAACATTGTTCTCACCATTTCCCATAACCCAAAATAGACCTGGCCTACTAAAATGGCCCCTTCTTCACCTTCCCATCGGAATTGAGACAAGAATATCTCTTTGGAAAAAAAAAGTTCATCTCTTTTATTTAAATCCCATAATTAAATGGGTTTTACTAACTAGAAAATGTTTAACATTGTTCGGTGACTTCATGGTGTATCAGTAGGCGTGTTTTGAAAATGGCCTGTCAGAACTTTTCAAACAGTCGAAAATATTGGCGCACTAATACCAGCAGGAAAAAAAAACATCCTCAACAAACCACTGCATCAGCAAACACTGTGCATGAAAAAAAATTAAAATCTTGGTGCTTAATTTCAAATGCTCAATAAAAAGTTCAATTAAATTATTCAATAAATACTTCTTAAAGTCAGAACAAGGGGGCAAAGTACCCTTTTAATAAATTAATTCCTGGCTCTGACGGACACAAATTGACGCACACACATGTTCACTCTGGCATACACTCATACATATTCACCACCTGCAGTCTTTGTATAGAAGCAGCAGACCTAATCTCTGCCACATACTGTTGAGTGTAACATGGCATGAAAGATGCATGCACGACATTTTGGAGAGAGGTTACACCCCACGAGGGAATGACTTTCATTCTGTTTCGTTTGGACTGGTTCGTCGTTGTTTTTTTAAAGTAGCAGATTTCTCTCTGCAGGGCCACAGAGTTTGAATGTGAAGTGAAGGTTGCTCCGTCGGTCCAGAAGTGAGCCTTGTGTCGTTTTAAAAGAACTGAGTTCTATCAGCCGAGCTCTGATGGGTTTTACTGTAGAGGGAAGGTTATTTTGTAGTTTCTAACTAGGTTTTGCTGAGTAATGAAGGTCATTGTGTATCTTCTCTGTGAAAAGGCATGGAGCTTTATCTCTGAATTGCAAATGGGAATGACTGCGGAATTAAGGTCACCCCGTGGGTCCATAATAATGTGCTGTAATGTTAAAATGAATTAGTGCTTTTCCCAAGGACCCAAATCTGCTCGGTGGCTGAATTGAACCCATTGTTTATTTTTAACGGAAAATACCTAAATCAGTCCAAATATATTTCTGTGCTAATGACAACTACTGCTGACAGGAAGAAAACAGTTTTTAGTTTTGTTTTTGCATCACAGCTCAGATAAAATGGTCTCAAGACTGTAAAAAATGTATGATGTGAAGCACTTAAGGCACTGGGGCCTGCTTTACAAATGCAAATTGCCAACACTTTTTTTTTATACCCAGAGTGCAAATGATAGTGTCACATTTCACAAATAATTGTCACTCACAAATGGATACATTTGCCTGTCCTACATGACTTCATTGCTCATGCATGAGTTGCAAGTACTGTATGGTTTGGATATAAAAAATATTTTAAATTAAAATAATGTCCTGTTCCACACTGTAGCTTGCATGTTGCAAATTTAATGCAATCCCTAGTTCCCAAACTTTTTGGCTTGTGACCCTCAAATGAGAGAAAAAACGTCTTTTCATGACACCTTGTCACAGGTTGCAAATCTATACATTAAGTTCAGCCAAAAAAAAGTGGTCCTATCTGAGATTGCTTTTAATGTTATCTGAGGCCTGAAAAGGTCAAGCTATCCAATATGTTACAGATAAAAAGGTAATATAAGAACAGTGCCAGACCTAACACATTTGGCGCCCTTTACAAGCCTCCCCTGGCACCCCACAGAACCAAACAACTGTGGCATGATGCCACTCCAATGTGTGATTTAGACAGCATGCTGACACCCTGGATGCAATAGAGGTGTGACGGATATGATGTTTAACACAACAACATTGGCCTCTAGTGTGACTTACAACATATGCATCAGCAGGGCATAACAAGGGCATGTGAATCATTTTCTGTCTCTGTTATATGGAAGCTGATGTTAGAGGGAAAGGAGCTCCCAGACATCATTTTTTTCCCAAGTTGCTGACGTATCGGCCGCTGTTGTTCTTTAGTGCCACTAACTGCTGCTACTTGCTATTTTAAATCTACCGCAGTGGGTGGCACACGTAACACATCGCCAAAACATCACACCTGTCCCAGCCATGGTTTCTGTCCTGCTGGCTTTCCTTTTTACAGAGGTGCCATTTCTGTGCTGTTAATACCTCCGCTGCTGACTTAAATGCGAGACAACGTTGTCCCGTCATTTATAAGATTGATTTATAAGATTTATAATTAATTGTTGTTGTTGTTGTAGAGCAACCCAGTGGCCTGATGGGTGGGGTGCATGCCATTTAACTCTAATTTTTTGCAAATTTCTGTAAGATTGTACATCATAGACACATGAAATTTTCACAGAATGATTGGAAGTGGTGTGTAAATGCTGCTCAACAAATGTGATATCAATTGAACACATGGGGATGCTAATGATATAAATTTGACCGGCTAAATGTTTTCTACAAAATAAGTCTCAAGAGCCATTAACAGTCTGCCTGTATATACCTGCAACCACTTTACTGTCACTGTGTAAAACACTCTGTTTTCTATTTATATAGGCACTGGCATTACATTGCTAAGCAACAGCTTAGGTCCATGTTTACTTCCTGACAGCTGATGTCATTCACATATGCTGCAAAACATTCAAACAGAAAAAGGACCGCTTTAGAATATTTATGTTTCAAATGTTCTATATGCCCCACCTGTGAAATCCCAATTCACAGAGATCCTGACTCCCTCAGAGGCACATTTTCTGCATTTTCTGTGCACTGAGCGTTTCAATATTTTCAAAGTATTAATAGTTTTTTTAATAGCCACTTGAGGCTGTGTCCAGAAGCCATTCAATCTCCATAGACCCATGTCAAATTGCCCAACATCAGAAATAGATATGTTTACAGCCTGGTACCAAAAAATGGTTTTGGTCTCTACAGCTAATTTCACCCTTCATGACAACTGCACAGGGGTTAAAAAAAAATAGGTGAAAGTTCTGCATAATTAATGGTGGGCTGCTTTGAGTGACAGGCTGTCTGCTGTTTTCTTGGCTTCTCAGTCAGAGCCACCCCTTGCTCCTCCACAGCGCCAGCTTCTTGCCCAAATATAATCACTTCTGGCTCCAAAAAACAAGATGGCGACAGCCAAAATGCCAAACTTGAGGCTTCAAAAAGGAAGTTCACAAACCCATAAGTATCACATTAACACAACTGATTTTACTGAAAAAGTAATGTTTCAGTTGAAAAACCAACTGAAACAGGCTCATACTGGCAAATTATTGTGGATCCATCGATCATAGGCAAAGCACAGGAGGATATCTGAGGAAACTGAGTGCTCAGCAGTACATCGCCTTTGTGTCATTCAGTTAAATGAACCTTTTTACACTGTAGCTAACATGGGCCAGAATATAGCAGCTACTTAAATTCTGCAATCTGTTGACTCTGAAAAGATGTGTCCATTCCATTATAGCAATGACCAAGAGACATACACGCCCACTCATACATCTCTCTATGATGGTCCAATTAAAGTAATGCTTTCTGGCCTAATGTGCTGCCCCCACTATATTGCAAAATGAAACAATAAAACAAGAATAATGTTTCTTTTCTTTTTTCTTTTTTGTCTCAGACAAACAAATCTTTTGCTTGGCTCTAAACTGCCTCAGCTCAGCCAAGCACTTGTTGACTGCCATGTGAATCTGTAGCTTGAAGGCCAATGTAAACATAAAACTTGAAAAACAGAACCCACCGGCTTGTAACATTTACAGGCCAGTACCCTGGCTCCAAAAATGTGGTGAATAATAAATCCTTGGACAGATCTAGCCTTTGCCCTGCCACAGTCCCACAGTTTTACTGCCAGTCTGCAGAACTGCAGCTGAACCCTCAGAGGCGATTGGAGAAGACTGGTCTTCTTTAAGATGCCATAAAGTTGATTTGGTCACTACTGAGCTGCGAAAGATTCGTTTTTCTCTTACAGTACACTTATTTAATCATTCTGTACAGACTTCATAAAAATAACTGAAACACTGTTGCTAAGACACAGCTTGTGTCCAGATTTGTTTCCTTTCAGCTGCGTTCAATATTAGCAAACACTTGAGCCTTGGATTTTAAGAGAGGGATAGATAAGTGTTGTCATAAAGTGTCCTCATATGAAGAAAACGGTACGACTAAAATAATGACACAGGCTTTTGAAAATGTTGGAAATAATGACACGCTCAAATACATGTTCAAGAACTCTGCTCTCTTTATTTCAACAGCATTGTGTCTTTTAGTGGACCATTATGCCCATGCTCGATTTGTAATTGCAGACCGCAAACTATAGGATGTTCAAAATCATATAAACAGGCTGAAACTGTACACCGCAGCTTTCTCCTCTATTAATCAGAACATAAGAAGAAATGAACACACAGGGACTTTTGTGACTAATGTTTTTCTGCGTCATTTACATCCCTTTACCTTCTAGCTATTTAAATTTAGCCTGTACACAAATATCACCATAGCAGGCTCCTCATCATTTGTACAGTACAGCCAATGTAAACATATACTGTACCACAGAGACCTGCATGGGGCTAATGGTATATGTTATAGAAGTGAACAGTATCCATAGCAACAAGCGTCATCATGCTCCCATTAACAGGACACTAATGACCTCTGTACATAGTTTATATATGTTGCAGGGTAAAGGCATAGAAGAGGAAAGGCTGCTACAGTTTCCGGTGCAACAGAACACAGTTTAGAAAGCAGAAACTAAATAAAAAGTCCCATAGTATGGGTATGAGTACAGCCATAGAAATAAATTTGATAAAAACAGAAATTGATATTCACATCTAGGGTGACATCTAGGGTGCATAGGCACATTCAGCAAGCAGCAGCAGCAACCCACCATCCAAAACGCGCACATGGTGAGCATGGACGCAGAGAGCTTAGAGGGGTGGACACGCTGCCTGCAGCCATTTTGACTTGACTAGCGGACTTTACTACAAGCTGACTGGCTGTTGAAACAGGTGACCAGCCTTACGCTTGAAAACCAGCCGCCGGCGATTTGACCAGCAGAGTTGCAGGTGACACCATCAGCCGGCTCAAGCCGGTGTCCAACCCCACTCTGTGGACAATAAACCCGGCACAGACTTCCATCTGTGTCACTGGTATTGAGGGAATACAGTGAGTGCTGGACAGAGCAGTGGGTGACAACAACTATGCCCACATGAAATAGTATTGTTTGTGGTGGAAACACCAGGATCTAGGTACCATGTCTGAAGGGTACTGTGTCTGTATTGACCTTAATGGTGTCAGTAGCTTCAACAGCCACAATGACGTACCAGAAAAGTTGGTAGCTGTGCAGGCCATGAAAGGCCATGCAGTTTGTCAGCCCATAAAAATGTTAGCGAAGCCTTGACATTAGCTTCTGCATCAGCCATACTGTAACATCAAAGGTTTATTTTGCTTAACTGTAGATGGTTACTTACAGTCACTGGTTGCTTTTGTCTTAACAAATTCTTGATCTCAGCCACAGCTTCAAAGTGAATGTTTACCTGCACAGTCTACATGTAGGGATCCATGAGCACACAAAATGAACCCATTTCTTCTGTCTTTTTTTTTTTTTTTTTGCCAATGTATTATGGTATCAAAATTAATTAGACAACGTTGCTTTGACATGTTGCAGTTTTTAATGTATCAAATAAACATTTGCATAATTCCAGGACCCCGGAGAGAAGCTTGTTATTTACAGCCTCCATATCAATGCATAATTATATACTCACAATGCAGTTTTGCTGATGCAACACAGACCCAATCGCTGTCTGTCAATTACCTCTCCACTTTTACTTATTCCTCTCTTTAGTGGCTGTAGGTTGTGATTCGTCTCTCTGCTCTCAGAGCCTCTCTGGCTCCCGGTTATCAGTCATTTATTCTCTAATCTCTCTGTCCAGGAGCAGCCTTGGTCTGGCTCCATATGGCAGAGAGCTGAGGTGGCAGCTGGCCCTTTATCACAGCACAGAACCCAGCCAGGTTACACATAACACACACCAGGAAAACACACACATGCACACAGAGACAGTGCAGACTGCATCAGCACCTGGACTCCTGTAGACCCCAGCCAGATTACACACTGTGTGGCAAACACACACATGCGATATAAAGTGTACATGGAGATTAACATGCAGTGGAACAAAAACACAAGTTTGCACAGAGCAAACACGAGCATTAGTGCACACACACACATTTTCAGAAAATTGGCCCAAACACCTGCGGTATGAGACAAGTGCATAAGACACATAAAACAAATAAGAAAACAACAAAGTAGACTGTGGTATCAACACAGTTTGGTAACAAATTTTGCTAAATTGATTATTATAGAAAAATGTGTGCAGAGAGCACAAATAAATCCAACTGTAATCAAGATGTAAGCCAGCATGAGCGAGCACAAAGGGACAGGGTTGTACATTGTGACCACAGTATCCCGATTTTATGCACAGTTAATACAGAATCTGGCCTCAGTTTTTTCTGCAGCTATGTCACTCTCCCCTTCCATCAAAGGTTTGCATTTTGGTAAAGAGTGTACAGCTGTTGAAAATTGAGTGCCTTCTATGGTTGCCCTCTATGTCATTTTGAACAGCTCCACATTGTTCTTCTAAAGTGGTGCAGTGCTCTTATTGTCTTGGATTGGGGCTGCATTCTCTGTCATTTCAGCACAGTTTTTGAAATCCTACAAGGGACACATTGTTTGGCCATATCATTTGGAGGCTATCTTCACCATGAGACTGTTGTTTATTATGCTTAAAATTACCTAATTATAATATCTGCCATAAAAAAAACCCTCCAATCTTCACTAATTAACATGACATATCTTGTTTCTTTAATCATTACAATAACTGAAATAGAAAAAAAACGACAACTTGCTGTTTTACTGGGAGTTGCATGCCGGACTATTTCTTGGCTGGGAGCAGTTGCCAGGCAACGAGCGGAGGCTCCAGGAAACTGCGAAAAGAGTATTTTCAATTGAATGGAAATCCCACCTCCTCTTGAGCAGACATTTTTTTTTCTGTGTGTAATATAACTTTTATCATAATTAAATGTTTGTATGATCTCGAACCTGACAGTTCATGACAGCAGGTAAAAGATATCAAAGCCAAGCTGTCTTACTGCCTCATCCTCCTTGTAAATACCAGGAGGCTGACATGAATATCTCCTCCAAGGCGTTGGCTCGTATTTATAATCAATCTACTCATGAATCTGGTCCAGTCTTGTCACAGCGACTGCTTTTGTGTAATGGATGGGGTAGAAGCTGAATCATCTGGCAGTCTAATGTATTATCAATTACTTGATTCCTGCCCGCTCTCGGTCAGATGCATTGATACAGTGTGGGCTGACAGTGAAAGGTCCATTGTAGACCGTCAATAGAGCTCAGCTAGAGGCCAAACTGGCATCACTAATCTATGTAATGTATGTGGTGAGTTAGGACCAAAGACACACTGTGTAAAGGTACCTCATTAATCAGGCCCAATAATCTACTGTATTATCAATAAGTTGACTGCTGACTGGCCTGAGCCAAATCTATTGATACAGCAGTGGGTTTCTTATCTAATATGTAATGAATGCATTGAGTGTGTGTGTGTGTCTGAGGGAAGTGCACTGTAACATGAGGAGTCCATAAGAGCCTCATGTATAACACTCTGGATTTATGCTTAAAGGTGATAATAAGAGTATGATCAGCTGCAGGGGCTATATATTATTAGAAGAAAAAAAATCTTGTGAGAAAAACAGTGGCGTAAGCTCGTTTAAAGTTGCATTAATTGATTTTTCTTTTTGCCGACTTGGGGGCAGCAGAACAAGATGTAAACACAGCATTCAATATACAGTTGTTGGGCTTTCAAGTAACTCCAATGTAAACCCATCCATGGCAGTACTTGATGCTGAGAGCAGCTGATGCAGTAGAAAGAGCAAGAAAGTCCATGTAGGGTGAGAAGGAGGGGAGGTGGATGAGTCAAATAAAGCCAGACATTTATCCGGGAAACTGCAGTTTATTTCGAATTTGAAACTAATAGTCATTGATGTTTTATTGTAATGTGGAATTCACTTTACCCATGATTGACATGCACTTACGTCAGTCATGTGACATATTCACGTCACGTTACATTAAATAGCAAACTGCTGGATGGACGCTAGATGGAAGCTTTAATAAACATTTTGATTGATTAGACCATTTGTGTGTGTTGATATCCATGGCGTTCAGTATCATTATCTTTTATCAATTAAGACAGATGCAGAGACAAAACAAAATATTGAAGATTTGTCTTTTTTAAACAGCAACACAAACATTATTAAAAGTGCTGCTTTCCTCCATATGTCACTGCACAGTTGGCAGCACTGATGCTCACTTTAATGTGCAAACACAAATATACATACATGGACACAAATATATGCATACATACTTCACTATTACACAAACATATCCATTTATATCAGAGGGAAATGCAAAACATTACAAATACAGAAAGCATTGTGAGGATGATTTCACCGATATTATCTCTGAAAGCTGCAAGGATTTTTGTGTTTGCAGAATGAAATGCATGAACCATAATTTCGGCCTATTCTCCACTCGCACATGAAAGTCACCGGAATAAGAAGTTAAAAGCAAACTGTATATCTTTCTCTGCCAATCAATATGGAAACGATCGCTTTGCTCAGCTTGCATGAAGAAAACTCACAAGGGAGGAGGCATAAAGAAAAAGATGGAATGGGTGAAAATCTTTCATTTATGAATTCATTTTGACCGTATCTCCCTGTGCCTGAGTGGCTCATATCTCTGCTTAATGTGGTTTCATGCAGACGAGGATCTGAAGCTGTTAAATGCAAAAGAAGCTGCACAACGGCAGATACCGTGAGAGTCATTCACAGCCTCGATCACGAGGAGAAAGAGGAAAATCTTTAAACTCAGCATTTGGGGAGGAAGAAACAAGAAGAAATGGTGTCAAATTTCACTAAAGTGAGTAAATAAATGTGAGGAATTGAATGGCCAACCAATTAAAATAGGCATACTGCAGTCCTGTCATTAGTATTAATGCATAACACTAAAATTACTGAGAAAATCAATTTGTGGAGTGAGTTTGTTTGATCCAAATGTTTTAATATCTAAGAAATAGCAGCATTGATTCAAACAGCTTGAGTGTAGCTGCAGGAATCACAGCTGAAGCTCATATTTATTTTACTTTCTAAAAATGTCATCTAATCTGTTTCTCTCTGAGCCTGTGAGCTCACTGTCAGTTTCATCCGCCCACCGAGGGCTCGCATCGTGTGCACAACTGCCTGTCATTTAAAAGCTCTTGTTGCCCGATGTCCCAGCCGTTTTGTCAAAACTGTTGACAGCTGGAGAGCAAACACAGCCGCACAACAAACACCTCCAATGTAAATCAAATTCACGTTGGGTTTTAAAATGAAGTTGGGAACTTGGAGATCTTGTTTTAAGTGTGACATTGAGTCAGACTTTATGTGCAGTGGTAGAAGTAGGGGCACGCATGTATTATCTGAGGGAGAAAGAGTCGATTTGACCTTTTTTATTAACAGTGGGATCCCCTGCTTCCCCTCCTCCCCGTAGCCACAGGTGGTAATGATTAAAGGTTTAATAATGTTCCTCCATTCAGCAGCAGCTCTGAACCTTTATGATCTGTCACTGAAGCAAAGTAGGCCTATAAGCTGGCTAAGAAGGTGCCATTCATAAGTGATCATTTTGAGTTTATTGACCAATTCATGTTCAAGAAGAGGAAGAAGAAGAAGAAGAAGATTTTTTTTCACTCTGTTGTCATATAAACACAGGCCTGAAGTACACACACATGCACAAACAGGACATATACATGCATGGACAGGTGCCCTGAGCAGTTGGGGCCCTGGTGCCATGATCAAGGGCACCTCGGCAGTGCCCTTGAGGCAAACAAACACCTCTCCAGCTACCAGTCCACGCTCCATATTTAGTCTGCAGTGGGACTTCTGAACCCAAGTCCCTATGGGTTCAGCTACTGCCGCCCTTACAGCCTATATGGAAAAGAGGCACTCAGTCTATTTTACACTTGAAGATCAGTTTACTCGTGACAGTTTCCATCTTGTTCTCATAGCACCAAATAGAGACACACCCCTCGGCGTCTGATACTGATGCACAAGGTAGCATTTGTATCTGTATGTAAACCCATCTGCAACAATATCAGACGCTCAGAGCAACTGACATGGCATAAGAAAAAAAGTCCACATATAGAGGAGGTTGGGGTGAATGGATAGGTCAAACAAACACAGGACTTTTACCCAGGAGATTGCTGCTCATGTCCTGTGTGAAAACTAAAGGTCAATGTCTTTTTAATCCAAAAGAACACTGTATGCTTGTAACAAACAGGAAACTGACACACCCAAAACTGACAATAGAGAGATACATAGAGCAACATAGTTTGAAGAGTAGAGCCTGACCCATAGGGACCAAAAGTAGACCTCTGCTTGACCAGTGTCTTTTTTTTATGTCTATCTTGCCAGAGTTAATGGAAATGCAATGGTAAACTTTAAATTGTTATCAACACTTTGTGACTTGGCAGATACATTCAATAACATGTCTTCATCAGAAAGTCAGTACCTGTTTTGCATTACATTTGTTACAAAAAGTGTGTGCTGTGGTAATTTAGCAGAATAGAAATGTAATGTTCAGGAAATAGGGTGTCACAGCTCAAGTTTCTTGGCTTATGTTTATTATTTCATTCATTCATGTTGTTTCCTGTTTTACTTTGAAACTCACATCTCCTGCCGTTTCAGATCACTTCACCTCCTGCCCCTGTGTGTTTTCCCTCCCTTTTGCTGACTTCACCTGTGTCTCATTGTCCTTCCCCTCACCTTAGTATTTAGTGTGTGTCGTGTTTTCTCTGAGTGCCATTTCGTCTTAGCTCCTTGTGTATCTAGCGTTCCAGGCTTTTGTTTCCCTGTGTTCCTTTCATGTTTTTTTGGATTTTGGATTGACTCTGCCTCTGCCTCATCCATATTGGATTTGTTTGCCTACTAACCTACTTTTGACCAGTGAAGACTGTTATTTTACCCAAACTGTCTCCAGAGTCGTGTGTTTGAGTCTACTCTCATCTGGTTCCCCTGTTGTTTCAGAGGGTTGAGGGAAAAGCACTGCATATGACCATAGACAAAAAAAAAAAGTAAAAATAATGGATGTAGCTATCGTGTCGTCACCCACTGGTTTGTGGATTTCCATTTTGGAGCCTCAATTTTAGCATTTTAATAATCGTCATCTTGTTTTTTGGAGCCAGAAGTGACCATATTTGGGTGACAGGCTGGCACTGTGGAGAAGCGATGGGTGGATCTGACTGAGGGGCTGAGGACACTATCAGCACACAGCTTGTCACTCAAAGCAGCCCACCCTAAATAATGCGTAACTTTAAGTCTTAATAAATATAAATGGGTACGTCATATAAAAATTCACGCCTGGTACAGTTGTCATGAATGTTGAAATTAGTTTTAGAGAGCAACATCATTATTTGTACCAGGCTGTAAACATGTTTATTTCTATAAAGTTGGGCAACTTAACATGGGGTCCTATGGTTATTGACTTGCTTCTGGAGCCAGCCTTACGTGGCCATTAGAGGAAAAGCCTTGGCATAAAAGAAGTATGAAGACAAAGCACAAATACACTGACAGTGAGATTAATCTCAGAGACATCAAACTGTTGATTCTGAACCAAAATGTGTAATCAGCATCTGAAGCAAAGATAAACACAAACACACACACAAACAAAAGACTCAACTCTCAGTCTGATCAGCCTGACAACTAGTTTCAATTTGCTGCACAGCATTTTAAAAGCAACTTTTGGCATTCTGAAATGTGTTTCTGTAAGAAGCTGCCAAGTTTTTAAGTATCTAACCACATGTCTGTAATGAGTGAGACAGCCTGCCAGTATCATATAGATGCATTCATTTGTGTTATCTTGATTAATGCCTGAAACAGCAGTCTGTTTTCTGTCTGAATGTTTTTTTCCCCCAGAAATGCAGTTAATTTAATTCAGATAAGCTCACAGAAACACATTTAATTAATATTCACATTCAGTTCATGTTTTACAACTTTTCCAAAGATGGTTTAGAATTTGCTTGATATCTGGATGAAAACGTAGCTGCTGTCCCAGTATTCCACCCCATGGGCATCCTGAGTGTTTGATGAGGTCCTGCATTATTTGACTTTAATGAATAATAGATGGAAGCTCAAGCTGATAACACCCCATTCTCTTTGACTTGAAATATCTAGTATGTCTCTTCAATTACAAAGACAAGGCACTTGTTGGAAGACTGGAGCAAGAAGGCACTGAAGCGTAGCTGTATGATCTTGTTCTTCATCTTTTTATTCTCTCAGTCTGCTCTGTCTCTTGCATTCAAACTTTAGAACTGGGTCCACTCTTGCTTCCTGGCTTTGACTCTTGTCTAGTCATAGAAATGCATCAGGTAGTCCTCCTTCTAAAAGTCTTTTTGAGAGGAAACTGTATGCTACTGTTTGAAAATATGAACAATAATGCATATATTATGTAACCTCTGTCTTTTCTGTCCAAGTGTGTAAGCTAAGCAGTCAAACAGGTTATGTTAGAACTAAGTTTTCCTATCATACACTGGGAATAACTCGCTTCACACTGTAATGTAAACTACAGGTAATCAACAGGTGAGTATATGTGTAGCCATGTGTGCATTAGGCACTTTCTCTGGTTTCATTTTAGAGCAAGTAAGCTGGAAAGACTTAGAAGTAAGGCAGTGACAATGTTTTTAACAAGCACATGGAGCAATCCTTAGCTTAAGAAGCTAAGAGCTGATTAAAACTGGTGGAGACAGTTTTCATTGCAGCTGGCAAAATTAACGGCCATGAGTTAGAAATGAGAAGTCTTTTTGTACATCTGTCTGAAACCGTGGACCAATTATTGTTATTATTATTTATCTATTTATTTTTTCATGTGGTGAATCTGTCATCAATTTAATTGCATGTGTTGCCAGACAGGCCTTTTGAAATGTTTCTTCCAAAAATTAGTTGGTACCCATTTCTATTTGAAAATGAGAAGATAATGTCTACTCCACAGTTTACCAAAGTTGTTTCAAAAAATAATGTTATTTATCCGCCTCACAGCAAGAAGGTTCCTGGTTTGAACCCGCGATAGGGGGTTCGAATCCAGGGATAGGGAGCCCTTCTGTGTGGATTTTGCATGTTCTCCCAGCATCAGCGTGGATTTTCTCTGGGTGCTTCGGCTTCCTCCCACGGTCCAAAGACATGCAGGTTAGGTTAATTGGTGACTCTAAATTGGCCCAGGTGTGACTGTGAGTGTGAATGGTTGTCAGTCTCTATGTGTCAGCCCTGTGATAGTCTGGTGACCAGTCCAGTGTGTACCCTGCCTCTTGCCCAGTGTCAGCTGGGATAGGCTCCAGCCCCCCCGCGACCCCCAACAGGATAAGCGTTTATGGAAAATGAATGAATGTCCGTTTGTGTCATGCATTGATGTCACTTTCAGTTTAGTCACTACCTGTTTAGCTGCATAACAGTGACATGGATGTGTTTTTAATGTTTTCACCTAGTCATGCACTACTGTGCTGTCATTGGCTAGTACTAACAGTGAATATTTCTACATTGTTTATTTTTACAGTTTTCATCAACATGCTATTGAGATGTATGACAGCACATGTTCAGACTTGCTACAACTCACTGGCTATGGTTTAACTTGATGTTTACTCAGTGTTTTGACACTCCATGAAAACACTACACTAATGTGCCATGCAAGAATACAAGCTTGACAGGCATAGCAACAGTTGCTAAGGGGGGAGGGGGTTAGCACATGGACAATTAATATACAAATGTATGCTCTGGAAAATTGTTGGCAATATAAAATGGTTGGCTCAGTCTCTAGTGAATTGGATAAAATGTGCAAAACCACTTATTCGGTCCTTTAAATGAAGCTTTCATCATATTTGAAGGTCACCTTGTGAGGAACTATATTCCTATTTTCATCTCTCCATCTCGGGAAATTCGCTGTCCTCAAGCAGATACAATGGCAGCACCATCTGCCTAACTCATTAAGGCCACTGTTTGTAAGAGGCTGATGAAGGTATCAAGGCAGCAGTGGAAAGAAAATAAGTTAGAAAATGAGAGGAAAAGTGGATGGGATGGCTATGTTGATGGTGTTTGGATTGCAGGGGAATGAATATATTTGGCTGCCTGTGAATGATCACTGCTCAGAGTGGTTGATGAAGCATGAGGAGGAGACAAACAGAGGAGACAGAGATGGACAAACAGTGGCAGAGAGAGAGAGAGACCGACAAACAGACAAAGATCACAGTATTCGGTTGCAGGATAGGAAATTCTGTATTTATCTCTTTTGTATGGTTATAATTTTGATAATGGAGATGGATGGCTGGAGGTGAATTTACTTGGGTGGAGCTCTTTTTTATTTACCCATCCACTTCCCCTCCATCCCACCTGTACTATGCAGACTATCTGACTCTTTATATTACATCAGTTGCTCTTAGTGTATTGCCACAATACATTTACATTGGTGGTTTACATTGGTGTTAATTTAAAGTCTGGTCTTATGAAGACGCTTAAGGGGGCTGTGGGAATTAGAACATAATTCATGACATACATATTTAAGGGGAACTATGCCCGTTTTCAAAATTCAATTCTGTTATTTCTAAGGTCTAGGACAGTCCAAAAATATTAGTAAAATTGAAAAATTCTCTCTCAAATCCAAAAACTAATGTCCATCCTTCCATTTTCATCCGCTTATCCGGGGCCGGGTCGTAGGGGCAGCAGGCCGAGCAAAGCACCCCAGACATCCCTCTCCCCAGCAACACTTTCTGGCTCCTCCTGGGGGACCTCAAGGCGTTCCCAGGCCAGACGAGATATGTAATCCCTCCAGCGTGTTCAGGGTCTACCCCAGGGCCTCCTACCAGTGGAACGTGCCCAGAACACCTCCAGCGGGAGACGCCAAGGAGGCATCCCGGTCAGATGACCCCTGACTGACCCCTTTCGACACGAAGGAGCAGCGGCTCTTTTCCGAGCTCCCTCCAGATGTCCGAGCTCCTCACCCTATCTCTAAGGCTGAGCCCAGACACCCCGCAGAGGAAACTCATTTCCGCCGCTTGTATCCGCAATGTTCATTCGGCCATTATCCAGAGCTCGTGACCATAGGTGAGAGTAGGGACGTAGATGGACCAGTAAATTGAAAGCTTTGCCTTCCGGCTTAGCTCCTTCTTCACCACAACGGACCAGCGGAGCGCCTGCATCACTGCAGAAGTCGCACCGAACCACCGATCCATTTCACGCTCCATTCTACCCTCACACTTGAACAAGACCCCGAGATACTTGAACTACCTCACTTGAGGCAGTAACTCTCCCCCACCCCTGAGAGGGCAATCCACCGGTTTCCGGCAGAGAACCATGGCCTCAGACTTGGAGGTACTGACTCTCATCCCAACTGCTTCACACTGGGCTGCAAACTGCCCCAGTGCATGCTGGAGGTCACGGTGTGATGAAGCCTGCAGAACCACATCATCTGCGAAAAGCAGAGATGCAATTCTGAGGTCCCCAAACTGGATCCCTTCCTCCCCCCCGGCTGCGCCTCAAGATCCTAAAAACTAAAGTGCTAAAACTCAAATTTGTGATGTCATAGGAAATGAAGTCTGGACCTGCTTCACTGACAATAACTTTGGAAATAATGTTATTGATGACACTGAGAGCACCAAGGGAAATGTTCTGAGTATTTAGGTACATTTTCTGTATCAGAATTAAGAACATTACAATAAAATAAGGTTAATTTGGATATAATAGAAAACAAACATTTGTGGGTCCACAAAATCAGACTCCCATTCATTATCTATGGAGCAGCTCCAGACTTTATAACCTATGACATCACAAGTTTTGGACTTACTTCTCTGGTTCCTGGCTTTGAGAGAGAAGCTTATGTTCACAAACATTAATTGAACTTTCCTCATGGAAGTAACATATTGGACTACTTTATGCAGGTGGTGTTCCCCTTTAATAGAGCTGCCCATTGAAAGTCTGAGATTTTCAAATCATCAGTCGGAGACTCCCTCCTTAAAGTCTTTTTTTTTTCTTTTAAGTTAATAAGTGTGTTGTGCAGTGTACTTCTGGGGATGTATTGGTCTCCAGATTTTGCTACAATGTGAGCGCTTTTCACTTTCATACTGCTCTTCGGTACAGGCAGCTGCAGAGAAGATGCAGCCACTACCAGGAGGAGAGACTTTGCACCGTAAGGCTTTGAGATAATGTTATCTTAGAAATGTAGAATTTAAGCTCACAGCCAGCAACTTAATACAATACAGTCTCTTGTTTTTTCTTTTTTCTTTTTTATATCCAGTGTCAGCAAGAAATATTGTTACACATTTCTGATCCATCGATAGCATAGTTAACTTGTTTACTATATTAAGTGAATGTCACTGTTACACTGAACATCACGCTACACCCCGGTCAGACTTTATAACTCTATATGTACTCTATTTAAACTAAACAAAACAAAAAAAGATTAATTGAATATCCATATTGAACAGCCACATCTGATTCAATTGACATAATTCTGAGTCATGTACAGCCCTAACATTTAAAGCCTATTATTATATTTAAGCCTGTCATCCCAAAAAATGCACAATGGTAGTGAGCAAACTTAAACATAATATTAATAACATAACTACAGTATGACCACCAGTCATTAGCCTGAGATAAAGAGAAAATGACTGGATACCTTAAGATAAGAAGATACATATGAAAAAAGAAAAATAAATAAATACAACACCACAAAAATGCTCATTAAAAGAGCTGATGAATGTATTAGATCATCTGCAATTTGCATACAGGAACAAAAGAGGGGTTGATGATGTTGCTCTCACCCCAACTAACCTCATTCCTAAACACCTCGCAGGCCTCGAAGTGCACAAGCTCGTCTGGTGCTTTAAGAGTTCTCTGCCTTTAGCACAATCCAGCCTCACATTTTAGTTGAGAAATTACTGTCAAATTTGAGCATGAACCCTTGCATTATTGGGTAGCTTTTGAATTTTCTGGTAAATAGATCCCAGAGTGTCAGGATGAACGGCATGCCTGATTTGCAGAAATCTTTCACCACAGGGCTGTGTCCAATCGTCCTCTGTACATGGATGACTATAGAAGTTCTCATTCTGACAGACATATTGAAAAGTTTGCAGATGATTCAGACACTGTGAGCCTGCAGGGGAGTGATTCTGGTCATGGTCCAGTGGTTCATGAGCTTGTTCTGTGGCGTGACAACTGCTTTTTTTTCTAAACTGTGCAATTTTGTCTTGGAAAAAAAAAGACATTCATTAGGCACTCTGAACTATGAAGGCTACAGATAAGCCTTTTTGAGTCACACAGGATTCATCTATGAAGAATGTACTTCTCCAAAGTCCCAGATGCCAGCTGAAGGTGAGCATTTTTCCACTCAAGTTGGTTCCAATGACACACTGCAGTCAGGTGGAGACATTGCTAAGGATGACGAGCCTGCAGATGAGCTTCTCTCAGACGGTGTCTGATGCTTTGCACAGAAATTCCTCAGTTGTGCAAACCACTTGTTGCATTAGCTGTCCAGGTGGCTGGTTTCAGACCATTGTGCAGGTGAAGCAGTCAGATGTGGAGGTCCAGGGTTGGTGTACTTACAAATGGTCTGGGATTGTGAGGTCGGATGGATGTACCGCCAAATTCTCAGAAACAACATGGAGATGGCAAATGGTAGTGAAATGAACGTTTAACCCATGAGCAACAGCTCTGAACATTTTAAAATAGTCAATGGACTGCAGCTGTGGCTTACAGGCAGAGCCAGTCATCCACTAATCAGAAGATCAGTGGTTCGATCCCCGGCTCCTCCAGTCAGCATTTCAAAGTATCCTTGGGCGAGATACTGAACCCCAAATCGCTCCAGATGGCTGCACCATTAGTATGTGAAAGCAAATGGGTGAATGTGACATGTAGTGTAAAAGCTCTTTGAGTGGGGAAGTACTATGTAAGTGCAGTCCATTTACCATCTGGGCATTCTAGAGTGGCCTTTTATTTTGACCAGCCCAAGATTATTTGTGTTGCAATCATGCTGTTTAATCAGGATCTCAGGATCAGGACCTGTTGGGTGGATAGAGGATATGGATTATAATCTAAAATCTTTTAGGGTGTTTCACATATAGTCCTTTTTAAACAAACCAAACTCAGTCAAACTGCAGTGTCAGGAGGTGGTCTGAGTTTACTTTGATATGGCACTGTAGTGCAGTTATGAACTTAAAATTGGAGGAAAACCTTAGTGTTTTGGTGCGTTGTGGACAGTTGCTGTTTGATGTTTTCCTTGGAGGAGTGCAGTTGTTTCATCATCAGACCAAAGTACTCCTCGTCCACTGGCAATGGTTCTGTTGTGTTTATTACACGTCCCACTGAAATAGTGTGTGATCTGTCTACGGCAAGCCTGGAGCGTTTTGTGTACACAAGGCACGGGTTAAGTGAACTGCACCGCGGACATGAAGTGAACCAAACTCAGACCACCTCCCGTGGTGGTCTGAGTTCGGTTTGCTTCAGAGGAGTCTGAGTGTTCACATTTGCACAAAAAATGCTGAGTCACAGCTCTGAGTTCACTTAGAGGACTGAAAAGGACCAAGTGTGAAAATGCCCTTAGTTTAACTCGTGAAAATCTGAAAGAAAACAAAACTGTTGTGTTTATATTTTTGTTTAGTGTATATCAAACACCATTTTGATAGTACTTGCTTATAGCAGTCAGACTACATTTATGATGAATCCCTTTAACCCCACCATTTTTTCATTGTATTTAAATTTTTTTTTATTTGTAGAGGATGAGAAGGAAGCTAAAACAAAGACAGTTTCCAAGACAAACTGTAGGCATGTATGTGAACGCAGGCTGAGAGGAAAAGAGCTCCTCTTTCAGCTGGTTATTCACATTTGTCCATTGTTTTACACCTTGTGTAAAGAAGAAGAAGAGATCAATTTTCCTCAGGACACAAGAACCCCTTGCTTTACCATTTTTACTTTTCAATATAATATCTGAATTTCTTGGCAAAAAAAAAAAAATAAAATCACAAAACCTGTACACAACAGACCCACAGTGAAACACATTTAACTTATATGGGTCTATCCTCAAAAGAAAACTGGCATAATTATGGGATTTTTGTGCATGTCGTGCAATAGAACATGTATCTCTGAGACTGGCTGAGCCTGCAGTGCTTGGAAAAAAAAAAAAAAGAACAAAATAGAGAAAAAAGTTTACTTCTGAAATGCACACTCAAGCAAGCAAACAACAACCCTTCCAAAAAACCTGAGGTTGACAATTTCACATCTCTGCAAGAAAAAGAGGCACATTACAAACTTCTTGGGGGCCAGAACTGATACATCAGAGAGCAACAAAAACCAACAAGAGGCAACAGAGGTCTGAAAATGGGCACAGCAGACAGTAAAGTGGGATGATGGGGCCCATCTATTGTCCCACAACTGGGATTTTATCCTGGACAAGCTTCTAGGCAATGACAGAAATTACTTTGGGGAAGATATAACCGCATGGCAGTGGCTGCGATATTTCTACGGAAGGTAGCAAAACTACAACCAAAGCTGTCAGGGTAAATAAACAAATACAGACTTAATGTAATGTAAGGGATGTAGAAAGTACTGAGGGACCAGCGAGAGACAGATTTACAGAGGGCACTGGTCCAGGAACAGCTCTGGGAATGTAACAGCCTAATCATTCTTTCTCTGCCAGATACACCACGAGTCTGAGGGAATACTGATGTCCCATAATTAATTTATACACAAAGAGAGCCGACTGCATTATTGTCAACATAGAAGGACCCTTGCATGGAAAATGTTTGATTTGGCCGGCACACAGCACAAAATGGAGTGATGAGGTTTTTATAATAAAGTCAAGCTGGAAGACTTTTAGTTCTGAACATGAATAAATAAATGAATTCAAGTGACAAATGTGATTTTAATCAATGACATTCGGTACAGTCCAGGAGTTATGACACGATACAATGTTGTAATTGATATGATTTTATCTTCCATCACCCTGCCTTGTCTAGTGATCTCCAACACTTCCCACAATGCCTGCTGACAACCCTCAAAGAAAAGGAGTGATCTTTCTATTTTGGTACCACTTGCTGCATATACGATGCTATAATTCCCTATGAATAATTTATCATGTTAAAGATCTAGTGTAGGATCAAGGGGCATCTAGTGGGAGAAATGGTATATAATATTCATAGCCATGTTTTTATTAGTTTATATTCACCTGAACATAACAATTGTTGTGTTTTTGCTACCTTAGAATGAGTGGTTTTTGTCTACATAGGGAGCAGATCCTCTTCCACAGAGTCAACCATGTTGTTCTACAGTAACCCAGAATGGACAAAGCTAACACTGGGTCTAGATAGGGCCATTTACATTTTTGTGTTGGCCACCATAGTTCTCCTACACGGTTGACAGATGGTGGGAGTTTGATTTGGTTGCAATGTGCAACCCAGGGGTGGGGGATTCGATTCACGACTCGCAAATTTGAAGAGTTGAGACTTGACTTGACTTTGACTTGGTATTCATGACTTGAGACAGATGACTTGAAATATTTGTATTTTTCTAAATTTGAGATGTTACATTTTGTTTTTAAAATATGATGACGCATATGAGTTTGTGAGTATGACTTGGCTTGACTTGCTTGATTTTCACCACAGTGACTAGGGGCTTGCTTGAGACTTCAAGGTAATGACTTGAGACTTGCTTATGACTTGCACATGTGTGCAAGTCATAAGCTGCAACCTCACTGCTATGCTACTAAATCCTACATGCTGGACCTTAAATTTATCATCTACAAATGCTGAATTCATTTAAATTTTTTAATATTTTGCTTTTTTGCAGCAGTAAGAATTGCACCCAATATCGTTGTAGTGCAATGACAGTAAAGGTCTATCTATCTGAAATGTATCATCCACATTAAAAGCCTGATTAGTTTGTTCCCTTGTCTAGTTGATTCTAGATATATATGGCACATAATACCCGAGGCTGCTCTTGAAAAGCATAATTTTTGGCTGACTTTCAACTAGCAACCAAAATAGGTATGAAGCCAGTTTCACACTAAGTACCCTGTTTATAGCATGTAAAGGTTTTATAGCTTCCTCTCTGGGATGCATCTCCTTCCAAAACTCCTGTGCCACATGACAGATTGCTCCGTTACAGATTTAGCTAGAAAAGCTGAGCAATTATACAGAAAGCATCAGATGAGAATAGTAAAGTGGAACCATAAAACAATTCTGCTTCAGTTCAACTCTTCAGCATACCAATCATGCCTGATATTATTTCATTCAGTTTTTGCATGTGCGACTGTAATTCCTCTGCTGAATTACCACTTCTTGACCTTTCATGGCATTAAGAAAGGGCACTTTTGCACATAAATTGCGTATGTAGTGTTCCTCCAGCCTCTTTATCACTGACAGAAAGAAAGCAACGGCAGCACAGGAGTTTGATAATGGAATGTTTTTTTCCAACCACACAGGCTATATTAGTGATGGAAAGCACTTTTTTCTGCCTTGAATGTGCTCACCATGAACAGTAACACAGCATTCATTAAAACATAACAGCGTGTGCTAGAAGACATACACAAATCCCAGGCTTCGAGCAAGCATTAACCTGTAGCACATCCTGCTGACTCAGCGGGTGTTGTTGCATATTAAGTCCTTTTTATATAAAACCATGCATGTCATTTTTCAGGTGCATGGTATATATGCATTTTTAATGTACTGTTCTTGGCTTGACTCCTGTGCATTTTCTAACTTTGCCATCTTACATAGGATTTGAAAATAAGGTTTAATTGACCAGAAATTTCAAATGCTATGTTAAAAAGTTATACTTGTATTACTTATAATACAAAGTGTAACCTCCATAATTTTTTCATAGGTGTGGACAGAGGGAGCGACTGAAAATCTTCATCTTAATCTAAAACCAAAAGCCATAACTAAATTTCAGGAATTCTATCATGCTGTTGTAGTACAGTATAGATTAGTTGAGGACTATGTCAACATGAGAGCTAAGAAATCCATAGTGATATACTTTGGTTTCCTATTTTACTGTTAATCTTACTAATTATCTGATTTGATCGACAACAGTCCTGTTTTAATGTGTTATGAATCTATCCAGCTTAGGTGATTCATTATTCTTCAATAGGCAGGTTGTCCTTTCCCTCACAAAGATGAATATACAGCTTTAATCAGAAGGAGTACATTGATTGTAAGGAACACAACATGTTCTGGGAACAAGTATCCTCAAATAAGGGAACTTGTGATCATCAAAGAACCAATTTTCATTCAGATAATCTTGAGATGAGAGTTCAAGGGATCCTTCAAGGGAAACTAATGTTTACTATCATGTCTTGACAAATCTGGGGAATGTTTGTCATTTTTGCTTGAAACATGACTTAATTATTGATTTTTATACTAGTTACCAATTCATTTTCCATCCTGGATGTGAATCCTCATCTTCCTGTCCCTCTCCCCTTTGTGCGAATGGTGTTTTGTCTTTTGTGTGTGTGTGTAGTCCGTCCTCTTTCCAGGTATTTGTGGTCTTCATTTCATAAGATACAGCCCTACCTCATAGATTTGTTCTGGACAGCTAAAAATGGGACAGACTTTGCCGGCTGAACAGTGAGGTAGAGGAGCAGATGACTCATCACCGGCAGAATCAGTTTTTAAGTCTTGGTATTGATCATCACCCTCGTCAAATCCCCACAGATTGTGTATATTACATTATTCATTTTATGCTAAGAGGCAGAAAGAATCTCCCTTAATTCTCCACAGGGAGAATTTCAGTTTCTCACTTACATGAAGGTGAGATAGTTTGGCTGAAGCTGCTGGGGCGGAAATAATTGCCCACATTTATCTGTTTTGTCTCCAGGAAAACAGTGCCAGCAGTAATGCTCAGCTAATCACAGTTCAGCTCAATTAAAAACACATTGTCACGTTAAGCAGGAGCAGAAATAGTATGTACGTGGCACAGGTTAAGGGCAATATTCAGTTAATTAGGTGTTACAATGATGTCACACACACAGCTACTACAGAAAAAATGGGTTTATATGCTTGTTCTGATGATGTAAACAGTATCTAAATCTATTTTTGCGTTTTATATTTTGGCTGCGACTCTGCCAGTAAACACTTCTGAGTGTTTTCAGTCACGGTAATACAAAAAGGAGCTTCTTTGCTCTCTAATTACATGCCAGCTTTCAGTCACAGACCTTCAATCATGCAGGGCAAACAAAATGAGAGAACACTAAGGTGTATATATATACATTCCAGTGATTAGCCCCAATGCAAAACATCTTTGTATCCCTGAGACAAGACTATACACAAGTGCCAATATCATTGTAATCTTATAAGGTCGTAAAGGTATTACAATGTACAACAAAGGCACCAGAAACACATTTCTAAATTTAGAAATCCCTGTTGTGTCATACGTTGTGTTCATATTTGTCATCTTATATATCTCAATCAGGAGAGGCAGAGGAATGAAGTACAGCTAATATTTAATACAGAATATGAGCGAACAGATTAAAAGATGATTTGTAAGATTTAACAGAAGTCTTTGGCACTTGGACACCAGAAGGAGAAAGTTTGTGTTCGAGGAGCATCTGGGTGGCAGTAGGATAATTCCCCCCATGGAGTCCAGACAGTGGTGGTGGTGGTGGTGGCTGCTGACTCTGAGGCTGCTGACTGCTGAGGTGTAAGAGGCTGATGAATGCGTATAGACCAGGTGGTGATGGGGAGGTGGAGAGTGCGCATGACGGCAGCAAGAATAAATGACGGCAGAGAAAGAACCATATTTAAAATGAGGAGCAGTAAGATGATAGGCTGACATAGAAGGTGTGTTGCTGGGCTGTTGGTTGATTGTGAATCAGCTGATGACTCAATTGACCTACCCAGACAATGACACCTAGAGATATCGAGGGAGTATGCGGGCAAGAAGTGAATGGCAGGGTGAGGAAGAAAGTTACAGCCGGAGCATGAAAAGTACTGTCTTCCTGTCTGAACTTTCACTAGAGCTTCATTCCCCAAGTCATACATCCAGACTCAAATAATGGACATCTAGGAGGATATAACTAATTATGTTTTGATTCTTGAAAACATGCTGGTGCCACCCAACACAACTCAGTGTCAACGCAAATGTCCCCTGATGCGCAAGCCTGAGACAACCAGTTGCACTTGTTTCAAGTCCCTTGTGAAACAGAAGCACATGGTAGTTATGTATTTCCCCAACTACGAACATTGTTGTCTCCCAGCAAGACGGTTCCTGGTTCCAACCCAGGGTCGGGGTTCGAACCCCAGGATGGGGGAGCCCTTCTGCATGTTCTCCCTGTGTCAGCGTGGGTTTTCTCCAGGTACTCTGGTTTCCTCTCACACTCCAAAGACATGCAGGTTAGGGTAATGTATGACTCTTAATTGCCCATACGTGTGAACATGAGTGTGAGCCCTGTGATAGTCTGGTGACCTGTCCAGGGTGTACCCCACCTCTCGCCCAATGTCAGCTGGGATAGGCTCCAGCACACCAGTGATCACCAACAGGATAAGCAGCTTTGGAAAATGAATGGAAAAAAAAAAAAAAAAAGTCTGGAAACACCTTGCTCTGTCATTGATCTAATCTGTCTTGCCCCAGTATAATGGTGGCATGAGAAATAAGTGCCAAGTAGGAACAAAGCACTTAAAGTACATACTCATCAGAAGCATGCCTGTGAGGTTCAAGCTAAAGAGGGAAATCTACTTGTTTGTATTTATGTGTGAACACACCATGTCAAGGATGCACAGATGTTTGCTCTGAGGATAATCACTCTAATGTCAACATGTACACTTTAAGTGTTGTTTTACACTTTGTTTGCCCAGCATGTATAATTGGTATTCACATGAGATGGTCCTTCAGCCTCTCAGCCAGGTGAGTGCCAGACACTTAACTGCATAGTCATCATGACCAAAGTGTTCATCAGTTTTGCTTGCTCAGTTCATTTTTGCTTTTCAGTTGACATAAATGAAACTTTGTGAAAGTAATTTTCACTCACTTTGCGTCATAGTCTGACTGTCACTGATAGCGCAAAGGAAAGCTGACCTCCTCCTCTTGACCTCAAACTGCCCTGTGATTCATTATTGTTTTAAGTGGCAGCCGATTTGCCTCTTCCTTGTAACCTCTGACACACACGATGAACAAATCCCCATTTCTAAACCAGTCAAGCATCTCCCTAATCTCTTCTAACCCTTGTATTTGACAAGCATGCATATCCAGAGTAGAAAGAATGAGTGTGGGTTAACTGGAGATTAGCCAAATTGTTTAACAGAGTGGACTTGAACCCAGGATGTGTTGGAGTCTCTCACCCTGCTAATCCTGCTGTTTCTATTCCTGCTCTGGACACTCAGAGAGAGAGAGAGAGCAGCTCATTCCTCTCTCGTTCCCTCCATCTGTACCAGTTGTGACAATTCAATCTGTTCAGCGTCTTCCCGCATGAATTATGGATGAACCCTGCAACCTCTGAATGTGGTAGGGATTTACGCTTTATAACTCCTCCTGCTCGTGTCACAGGCTCAGTGTGGATTTGAAAGAGGTTGGGTGGAAAAAAAAAAATCCAGGTAATTCGCAGAGCATCAAAGCAGAGGAAATGCCAGTATTAATGTCCTCTGATGGCAGATCACTGATTGACTCCTCTGTGCTGAAAGCCATTAGCAGAGCTCATTCAGAAAGGGCTGTGCCATGACTTCCCTGATAAGCAATTACTGAAGCATTCTGTCGCAATGAACTCAGCTGTAAAATCGTCTCCTACAGGTCAAATAAACAGAGAGATTTCCTCCAGAGTTTTTAAAAGAACATCAGAAATACAGACCTGAGAACACATTTTCTGAGGTACATTTGTAATGTACAATATGTGTGTAAGAGAGTTTGATTGTGAGTAAATGTAAGGCTCTTTTTCCAAAATGGTGCACATTATGCATTTACAAAATAAGTAATCATATCAGCTAATTAGGGACTGTATAATGTAATAATAATTCAATATATTTCAAAGCTCATTTAGTAATGTGTCTGTCTATGATGAGAAACAAAGCAAACCATTCCTGCGCACTGTAGTCCAGAGGGTGATGGTGATGCACCTGTGTTACTGCTCAACCCAGTTGCTAGAATAAGTTTTGATATTATACATTTCTGCAGACCAAAGATGTGTTACATTTGTGCATTTGATATGCAGCAAATATGTTATACTTTTTATTTTATGATGTGCCAAAGCTGTGGTTTTACATGTGTTAAGGCATTAAAACCACTTTGTCAGGGTTAGAAAAATGTTCTGCCTTAAAAAACCCAGTTTGGTCACCAATAACACGGCTGAAAATGTCCCAGTGTGTCATTAGAAAACATTTGGTTTAGTCACTACAGACACGGCTGAAGATATCCTGACATGTCATTATAAAGTACAGGGTTTTGCTGCCACAAATAAGCTGGGAATGTCCTGACATATCATTAAAAAAATACCCTTTTTCGGCTTGGCTTCATGGCTGGAAATGTCCCGACATGGTTGGTAAAAAAAAAAGGTTTTGATGCCACAAACAGGGCTGGAGATGTCTGGACATACCCGGTTTTGTCACCACAGATAAGCTTGAAATGTCCCAAGGTGTCATTAAAAAATGCCTCAGCATTTTGTTAAAAAAATACCCACTTTTGTCGCCACTAATACAGCTGGAAATGTCCTGACATGTCTTTAAGAAATACTTGCTTTTGTCGCCACAAACACGGCTGGAGATGTCCCAACATGTTGTTAGAAAATACCCAGTTTTGTACACAGATAGGCTGGAAATGTTCCAATGTGTCAACAAAACAAATCCTCTGTTTTGTTGCCACAAATGTGGCTGGAAATGTCCCAACATGTTGTCAAAATTGTCCGCTTTTGTCAGTTGTTGGTCACAAACAGTGGTCTGCTGCTTTCTGCTGCTTGGCAGTTATCTCACCTAGGTGTCGTGGCTGTACTGAGAGGGGCAGGAGCCCACTGTGACCATGATATGATATGTCCTTCGTGATCAGGAATCAATTTTCTTGCTCAAGGGCACTGCAGGATGCATGTAGGAATTTGGTGAAAGAATATTCTCTGTGTTGAGCTGTCTGCCTGCACAGTTTTCAGCTGGAATAATATCTGGCGAAAGCTCTGATTCAGAGTCTAAAGTCAAGCATGGCTGGTGTTAATTAAGAAGTGAGGAGTGCAGTGACAATGCACTTTATAATGCAGTAATTGTATTCACTGTCTCTGTCTGCAAGTGTAGCCTTAAGAAAAATTGCATAAGAGAAGAAAAAAGGGAGGCGGCAGAGGAGGGTTAAGAGAAATTTAACAGTTCTCCACATGAATGCATCTACTGTTATCTGAGAAAGTCTTCGGATGCACTTTGGCTTCCAAGAAAGACATAAAAAGAAGGACTGAATACAATAAAACTGTGGGATGAGGACAGTGACACGTACTGGAAAGCAGCAGCAACACAATGACACAAAAGAGCTGTCATCACTGGACATTTAGTTTCTTTTTTAAAGAGTAATTTAACATCATAATTTGCATTTAGTTGACCATCAATAAAACCTCCAACTTTGTCTAGATAAAATCATCAGTAATAATCCTGAAGCTATTACTGGGTCAGATTAAAGGAGATGGGCATCCACACTGGTTTTGTTGAAATGATCAGATGTAAAACTGTCAAAACAGAAAGGACTGTTTGTCGTCAGACCCCAACATGTCATTCATACTTCCATTTTTTCTGTCTCAACCTAACAGGTATCTCAACATGTTTGTATATTTGCCAGCACAACAGAACAAAAGAGAGTTTTTTTTTTTTAGTTTGAGAAAGCATTTATATAGGGAGCTAAATTTATCAAACACTTGATTCACAGATTATCCCTCCAAGTCTTCTTTCAGAATGATAAACTGCATCAAGCTTCATGGAGAGAATCAGAAAACCACAGGAAGTCAGGTGAGTTACCCTTCAAAACAAAAGCATAAATTCAGTCATTTGCAAGGGAGGGGGGGCAGAAAGTGTGTGTGCAGAACAATATTGAAGAACTGGAAAATATTACAGTGACACTGTAGTAAGTGTATAAATTGTATCAATATATAAACCTATAAAGATATGTGATGACTAAATAAAAAGAAAAATATAATAAATTAAGTCCCAGAGCAGTGCCAGAATTGCTGAAACTGGGAGTTGTGCAGAACCTGAACTAACTTCATGGGTCTTTTCAAATTGTAAGGTAGAAAGACTTCCCACAGACTAATTACACAGAAAGCAAATGAGTATGTTTGCACTGTATAATTTGGTAGATTGTTCTGGCACCAGCATTTTGCAGCATTTTGCCACAGCTTTGGATATAAATAGACATTTTGGTCTTATACATGCTCACAAACTGATGCTGTGTGTCATTTTATCACCATGCTGTATGATCTGTATGATGTCTTCCAGAGCTATTTTTTAAGACTTCATATTAGATTTGCATTAGCAACTGGGGGTAGGTTTGAGTAGATAATGTAACTTTTAACAGTTTTTGACCAAGCCTATTTATAACCCATTTGTCATACTAATGTTTATTCACCGTTGAGTCAGTGTCATATACTATGGTTGAATCACTCTTGATTTGATTTGATGTTTTGATTTAAAGGTTGAATCAACTTTGATTTTGCAGTGTTTCACAATGGTTTCAATGTTGAAACAGATCTTTGGTCACCTTTATACAACCATCAGAATTAATCATTGTTTCAACAACTGACATAATTTCAACCACATTTCAATGTTGAAATTCGGTCGTGTGCCAGCTGGGAAAGCATTGCTGTGCACACTCAGTACACATGTACTGCAGGGAAGATGCATTTTCTTTCCTCCTTTGATCTGATATCTAAGACCATTTACATCAGTTTTCTTTCATTATCATCTTTTCTTTCATGTTTTATTGGACCTGCCTTGTCTGCTCCTTAACACCCTGATACACACTACACTGTAAAAAATGACCGTGAAATTTACATAAAAACTATGTAAAATCCCTACAGAAAAGTAATGTAAACTCAAAAACATATATTTTTTGTTTAAATCACATTGAACTTTTGTAAACTACTAAACAGAATGTTTTTGTTATATTTACAACAACAACATGTGATTTTAATCAAATTTATTTGTGAAAACTACAAATATTGGTAACAAAGACTGAGAAATACTGTAATACTCATAACAAAGGAATTTTGTTAATTTGACATGCAAATATTGTAAAAACTATAGTTTTAGTCAGTTGTTTTGATAAATACAAAAAAACCATGCAAGTCACTTAACAAGTTTATGCTGTATTTTTAACATGATTGATGAATTGAGGTTTGTATGGCCGCACACACACACACACACACACACACACACACACACACACACACACACACACACACACACCTGCTCACTTCTGGTGGAACTCATGAGAATGAAAACCTTGAACTTTGTTTTTATAATTTAGGCTATTTGTAGCCTATTGTAGAGTATAGGCTAAAATAAATTAAAACTAAAGTAGGCTAAATACTTCTGTTCAGTCCAAATCCTTGTATGCCTTGTGTTATAATCTTTAAAATTTAATGTAATAGCTACTTAACCTACTTGTTTATGTTGATAAAATAATGTGAATAATAGTGATTGGGCGAGGGCTAGACGGCTCGTCGGGCTCCTCCAATCACATGATCGTTGTTTACGGAAGAGGTCACTGTAGTCATGCTACTATGCACAGTGGTTGAGCTCTAGGAGACTGTGATGTTGTTTGCATGGAGTGCACATTTGACCTTTGTGGCAAAGCTTGGTTAAAACTAATTGTTGAAATAAATTGTTTTGTGTATCTTTTTTTATTGAACATTGACCATTGCTAATGACCATACACAGTAATTAATCTAGCATACTTTCATGAAATAAATCAATTCAAGCTAAAATTTAAGAGTCTATAATTAGACTATACCAAGCCTCATCTATTTATACCAGAGATGAATGAAGCTAATACCTTTTAGAGAAATGTCACCTCTGTGTGGGGAGTGAAACTCCCCCTGCTCCCCTGGTTTGCATTTCTATAGCTCACAGCATGTTCATTTACATGTTAAAGCCTCCCCTAGAATTAGGGGAAGGGGGGACAACTGCCAAGCAAGGCCCACGACAATTTACGACAGTTTCCGGCAGTTTTCTGTGTTGCCTGTAAATTGCCGCGCGCAGCCGTAAATCTGAAATTCCACGGCAATTTACAGTGCCGCATACTGACGGAAATCCCTCTTTTCATGCAGTGAATAATATTTCAAAAACTCCGCTCTTCCTGCTCTCCGTCGCCTCGCCCACTTCTCCTCAGCTCCTGCGGCTCCACTGTCCGTGTGTGTGTCCGAGTTCTGGTCTGTGATTGGACAAACCGCGAGCCGTATGGCCTACCGTAATATGCCATATATCTGTGCAAACCTCGTTTTCTCTAGTTTTGGGAGCACTTTGAATTTTCTCTCTAGCACAAACGGTTGAAGAGTTACGGTAAAGTGAAGTGCGCATGACAGATTGTAGGCGGTGCCGATGTATTCGTCCGTGATTGGACAGCAGCTACTCGCTAAGGCAACGGCCTACCGTAATACACCCTATATGGGAGGAAAGCTCATGTTGTCAGCTTTCAGGAACCGTGTGAATTTCGTCTCTAGTGCAAATGGCCGCGGAGCTACGGTAACTTAAAGTGCGCATGCGCCGCCATGTCGGCGCCGACAATCGAGTCAGCGCGCGCTTGCCGGGAACATCACAGGAGCAGAGCAAACGTCTTCGGACCAGTTTGTCATTTTAACGGTTTTCAGGACAAATCTACGATTTTGACACAATTTTTGTGGAAGGTCTGGTGTTCAGAGGGAGAAGTACGAGCTCCTCGTTAACGGCTGCATCTGGCGTCATTAACGAGCGAGACAGAGCGGCGCTTGCTGAAGGGAACACTGGAGCAGAGCAGAAATCTTCGGACTACTTTTTTGGTTTTGTTTTTTGGACAAGTCGACAAGTTTAACACAAGTTTTGTGGAGGGACTGCTGGTGCTGGAAAATTGAAAGTTTGCACGGTAAGCTTCAACGTCAGCCTACTTTTTTCGAGAGCAGATGGAAATGTGTGTGTCTGAAAGCATGGTGTAACTTAAGCTAGCACCAGTTGATATTTAAGACCAGTACGTTAGCTGCTAACTAGATCAATGCGTGATAACGTAGTTAAGCGGAAAAGCACAGACAAACGCTTGAAGTCCTAAAAATGGTCACCTGCGTCTTTTGTAAAAAGAAATTGGATACACTAAGAGGCTATGTACTACATTGCAGAGTGCATAGGAATGAGCCTCGTTGTCTTTTCAAATGTGTTGGCGCCAACTGTAGTAAAACGTTTAACACTTACTCAGCTTTCAAGGGCCATTTTTATCGTGTACACGATGCTCCTGCACCTCAAGCTGCTATAGCTGTTGCTGCAGATTTAAAATGTGCAGTTTCATTATGTGCCCGGCATTTTCACACGGTGAAAGAGCTAGTGTCTCACTTAAATGATCATATTGCAGAGGGCAGGTCTGTGTTGTGTCCAGTAAGTGGTTGTAAGCACGTGTATACAAAAAAGTCGTCATTTACTTCTCACATGTGTAGGAAGCATAAAGCATGCTCTCCTGATAGTATTGATGATATGTACAGGGAAACTCGCCCTCAGACCCCAGATGTCATTACCAGCACAGATGATTCAGAAAACACACATGAAGCCATGCCAACAGCTAGTGCAGCCAGTGATATGCCAGAGAATGATAGTCAGTCGTATCTTAGAAACTTGTGCCTCTTTTACCTTAAACTGCAAGGACAGCTGCTTATTCCTGCCTCTACTATTCAGACTATTGTTGAGGAAATGCAAAATGTGCACGAGTTAGGTCAAGACTACACAATAACTAAACTAAGTTCTTTATTAAAAAATGATATGAATCTATCAGATGAAGCAGTCGCTAAAATCTGTGACTGCATTAAAGAGTCAGATTTGTTCTCTGCCTGTCATCAGGGACAATTAAGAACGACATACTCCAGAAATCAGACATTAACAAAAATGTTTGAGTACACGGAACCCCAAAAAGTGGCATTGGGAATGGATGAAAATAGGACACAAAAATATGCTTACTACATACCAGTGGCAGAAACTCTGAAGGGTGTTTTGCAGTCACATTTAGGGAGGAATGCACAGTCACAACAGTTTGCAGATCCGGATGTAGAGGTTTTTACAGATTTATATGATGGACAAAATTTCAAATCTCACCAGTTCTTTAATGAAAACCCTGACAGCCTCAAACTGATTTTGTACCAAGATTCATTTGAAATTGTGAATCCCCTGGGTTCTGCTAAAAGGACGCACAAAGTTCTTGCAGTCTATCTTTCATTAGCAAATTTACCCGTTCATTTGCGTTCAAATACCGATAATATGTTTTTGGTCTTGTTGTGTGTTGAGAATGACCTTAAGCATTTTGGAGCAGCCAAAGTTTTCTCACAGTTGTTGGCAGATCTGAAATCCTTGGAGACAGATGGAATAAATGTAGATGGAGAAACAGTAAAAGGGGGTCTTTACTGCATTGCTGGGGATAACTTGG
Organism: Cephalopholis sonnerati; assembly: GCA_019142605.1. Lineage (NCBI taxonomy): Eukaryota > Metazoa > Chordata > Actinopteri > Perciformes > Serranidae > Cephalopholis > Cephalopholis sonnerati. Next base: position 10,075,017 of record JAGQAX010000017.1, on the reverse strand, counting down.
GTTCCCATTTCATAGGTGGGTTTACAGAGAACTTCAGCCGCTCTCAATATTTTTGCAGGTACTGTGAAATCACAAGAAGTGAGTTTGAGGCTGATCCGAATGCCTGTGGTCCTCCACGCACTCCAGAGACGTATGACGCGGCTGTTGCTGATCTCCAGGCTGAACACCTCGAAGGCGTCAGAGGAATAAAGGTAAACTCTATCTTTAATACCCTTGAGTCTTTTCACGTTTCCCAGCCTGGTCTCCCGCCTTGTTTAGGTCATGACGTCTTTGAAGGAGTCTTGTCATATGATCTAGCACTGTACCTGAAGAACATTATAAAAAAGAAAAAATGGTTCACATACTCACTCTTAAACAGGCGCATCAAACAGTTAAAGTACAAAGGATCTGAAGCACTCACAAAGCCATGTGTTGTCAACCCTGACGGAGCCAAGTTATCAGGGCAAGCCATTCAAAACTGGAACCTTTTGAGATTGCTACCACTTTTGATTGGTGACAAAGTGCAAAACCATGAGGATGAAGTATGGCAGTTAGTTCTCCAGCTGAAAGACATTGTGGAGCTTATTTGTGCTCAGAACATTTCCTTGTCCCAGATAGCATATCTTGACATTTTGGTCCAAGAATATTTGGAGTTTAGAAAGATGTTGTTTCCTGAAATTCAACTAAAACCCAAGCACCACTATTTGCGGCATTATTCGGCACTGTTCTTGAAATTTGGTCCACTGATTAGGTTGTGGACGCTTAGGTTCGAGAGTAAGCACAGTTATTTTAAAAGATGTGCCAGACACTTGAAAAACTTCAAAAACATTTGTCAAACATTGTCTGAGCGTCATCAGATGTATCAGGCATATCTTTTAGCTGGACAAGAATGCAGTAAACTACTGCAAGTGAAGGACAGCTGTGTGTTTTATCCTAACCTCTACAGTGACACTATTAAACATGCGGTCAGGGAGTTAGGCTTTTCAGAAAGCAATACCAGAGTTACCACAGACATTCTGTACAAGGGCACTGCATATAAAAAAGGACAGTTTCTTGTGTACAGAAATGATGAGTATATGGAGTTTGGTGAACTTTTGCTCATCTTGATTCAAAATGACACAGCTGTGTATGTTTTGATGGATATCCACAAAGGAATCTTCCTCTCAGAATACCATCTGTATTCTGTGACAAAGGGCAGTCTTGGGTTACAGTGTATCAACATTGATGACCTACCCGATTTCTATCCTTTGGTGTCATACATTCTTGATGGATACCAAGTCATTCCACTAAAACACAGTATTGTGGCAAAATAAGTCCAGTTAAAGCTCACTTAGTTATCACTGCAGATTAACATTAATAGAAATGTTAACTGATGCATGTTCCTGCTCTGTTAAGTGTATGTACTATATATTTTTTGTGTTCTGTTTGAAGGTGGCATTTCTTCTACAGTGCAAATATGAGTGACTCAGAGCCAACCTTCCTAGATGTCGCCATCATGGAAGCCCTACCAGAACTTCCAGCAGTAAACAAAAAGATCCTGGAAGAGCACTTGCAGTCCATTGGGGTTGAGACGTACGATGATCTACGCTTCATAAAGGAGGATGATTTGATGACAGCGTTAAGACCTGTACAAGCCAGAAGGCTTCTTTCCATTTGGAAATGTAAATGTAAGTAAAAACACCACACAACTGTTCAAAATCAAAAGCACACATGGACATTGTGTAATATTGTACTATGTGAATCATAATCTTTTTTTGTGTGTGTGTCATTTAAAGACCAAACTCCTGAGAACAGCTCACTATCATCTGCGGAAACTTCACCTACCCAGTCGCTGTCATTGCTCACTGTTTCCCCCCGAAGTTCATCGTCAACCTCCTCCAGCAGCCCAAGCCCACCTGACACACAGTGGGAAGACTTTGAAATTCCATGGAGTAAATTTCCTGAGGAATTGATGCAATCGTTGGAGAGGGGAAAAAGGCCAGGCCCAAGACTGAGGAGGCAAATGGTCCGGATTGTTGTGACTGAGATGATGAAAAAATGCCCTAATGTAGGTAAAAAGCATTCAACTGACGTTGCCAAAAAAATGGTGGCAAAATATCCCAAATCTCTGCAAGATGTAATAGAGGGTGACATTGTTGGCACAGGCTACCATAGCCTTGTCAAACAGTTGCAATACAGAATTGAAAATGTGAGGCGCACTTCAACACCCAAAATAAGAAAAAGAAAACATCAGACTGACTCAGACCACACAGATGAGATCCCATTAGAAGAGAGAGCAGCAATGCAGGACACTTACGGATGCATTCAGTGGAATGTGAAATTTCTGCCCCTTGAAGAAACTCAGGAGAGCCAGCAGCGAAAGATGGAAAAACTCAAGGTGATGTTCCAACACTCTGATGCCAATCCAGAGGAGGTAAAAGGTCTAATGAAGTCCACTTTTTACACACAGCGGCAACATGTCAACCAGGGAAAAAGTATCAAATGCCTTAGAGAGGAGTGGCCATTTTGGTTTGATGAACTTGGCATGTCAATTCACTTCAAGGAACTCACTGGGATTGACCTCAAAGAGACATTCACACGAAATTTGGATTTGAAGGGAAAAAGGCTTCTCGACTACATGACCACAGTTTGTGTCAACAAGAGCAAGAAGTTCCTTCAGAATTACGCAAGGCTTCAGAGGATGCGGGGAACGCAGAGTGGCTGCTCACATGATGTGATAGAGATGCTCCTGCTTCTGCTCAGCTACTTCGATGAGAAGGAGGAGTCCATGTTCTTCCATGTCGAAGATACTTGTCTGGCAGAAGAGGTCAAACTGGAGCAAGTGCCTCTGACACCTGCTGTTATTGTCTGTGGTAAGTCTGTTTCATATCTCTCTCTCTCATTTTTTTTTTTTTTTAATTGCACTGTTTATAGAATTTGTCATGTGAGTGCAGCGCTTATTAATATAGCCTGTAATTTGTTCATAGGACAGTCCTGCTATTCCTCAACAAGGTACATGCTGAGTCTGGATCGGAACCTTGTCAACACAAACATCTCCTCCTTCATTTCTGCGTTGTGCCTCATGTTCGGGAGCTACTATTGTTTCAACATCCACTATCCATCTGAGCTGGCTTCAACGCTGGAGTTTCTTCAAAGGTGAGTAAACATGGCTTAGTCATTTCACAGACCTAGACTTGGACCTGGGATTCTGGGACCTGGAGTCTGGCTCCGTGGTCCCGGTCGTAACCTTTTGGTGCAGGTCCGTTCAAATATCATTCCTCCAAGAATGAAGGCGTTGTAGTTATGAAACTTAACCAAACAAAATATGCCTTTTGCATTCATTACTAAAACCTATTCAATCAAAATCCATCAAGTCTGGAAAGTTTTTGTACATGATTGGTTGTTTTTATCTGTCACTACTACTGAGTACTGCCCACCTCAACTTTTCACATTGACCTTCATGGCGTTGCGCAGCTCACACAAACATACATGCAGAGCTAGCATATTTTAGCTCTCAAACTATCAAAAGTAATGACGGAAGGAGTACTAACACTGAGACAAGCAGTTTTCCAGTGCAAAAGACTTTGGTTTTGTGCAAGGAATTACAAGAAGAAAATGCTTAATATGCTTTATTGTGCTTTTATTCTACAGATGTTTCTTCTCAATAAACCCGGAAAAAGGAACCAAAGTAGAGAATAAAAACTCCAAGCGTCGTCTCAACGTGAACCCACGAGTCCTCACCCTGATTCAGGAACTCTCCGATCACGAGTGGCGTTAAGCCATGGACTCTTTCTGTGGACTCCGGCTGTTTGTTTGAGGTAGTGTCTGTTTTTGCTTTGTTAAGTCCACACAAAAAAAAAAACCTTAACAAACGTGCATTCTTACTGTGAGGTGGCTCACTGGTCATTATACAGACTATGCAAAATGTGCACGAGTTAGGTCAAGCCTACACAAGCCTACTTTTTTTTTTTTTTGGAACAAATCTCAGAATTTTATTCCACATACTGCACCTCAGGTGTCTGCATTTGCATCACATCTATCAGAAACAAAAACGCCCCATGGTACAAATAAATACACTTTCAGTGAACAGAGAAATGTGGAATGTTTTTATATTTGGACTTTTGTGTTCACTTGTAGAATCCATATTTGTTTACAGTATATTTACTTTTTCTTCAAAGTAACTTACAATACCAGCAAATTAAGATTCTTTTTCCCAAATAAAGTGCATTTATACTACTCTCTGTCAATCACAAAAAGAAATTGTCAAACATGTAACGCTAGTATAGACACCACTGTTTGGGAAATGGCCTGAAAGTGGGCATAATGGCTGTATAAGATTACATTACAGTTAGTTTTCTTAATCAGGTGATTGGAGCTGACCTGATGACTCACTTATTACATCATGATATTAAAGAACTCCTTCCTCTCAGTAGAATATAGAAGACAGAAGATGTAATTAACGGTCAGTGGGTTATTAATGAACATTTTATGGAGACATGTTTAACAGTGGGTATTCTGCACTTCTAGCTGGCAGGAAAGTACAATTCTGAATTAAAAAAAAACTCTGATTCATGTACTGTATGGGACTTGTCAGACCCTCAAAAAATGTTGGATTCGAGGCTTAAAATAAATGTATGTAGCAAATGCATTTCTTAATGTATGAAAGATGCATTAAGAAATGTTTGGGTTTTTTTTTTTACTATTAATGACTGGTTAGAGACTCTATGTTGCCAACACCACGCAAATGAAACTCCCACTGTGTAGCTCTACATCGTTTTTAACCACTTCCAGCTGATTGTTTTGTTTTGTTTTTCAGACAGGAAAAATGAAAACAATGATGCCAGAAAACACAGAGCAAACTTGAACATTTATCAAGTTAAAATTATTGTTTAAGACTAAAGTTCTAACTAGAAGAGAAGTATCGGCAGTCTTTGAACTTCTGCTTTGGTGTGAAGTTGCTGTTGTTGAATTGATTTATATTTCTCGAGATTTAACTGAAGAATAAAAGTCATTATAATCAAATCACTGTCAGAAAATCAAAAATACATAATTTTCCTTTTACATGTAGTGCTATTGATCCATCTAGAATGCTCCGGTGTGAGCGGCTGTGTTTGGAGATATCAGCCAAAGAGATGTGCCTTCTCTCCAATATAACAGAACTAGATGTCCCTCGGCCTGTGGTGCTCAAAGTGCCAAAAAATACATTTGAAAAACTCAACAGCAATCTCTCTTGACAGAAAGCGTGACATGCTTATTAAAGATAATCCACAGAACTTGTTGCAATCTGTTTCATGTAGGAGCTACTTTCTTTCTACCAAACTGTAGCTGCCAGCCACATCAGAGCACTAAGTTCTTAATTTAAAAATGATATGAATCTATCAGATGAAGCAGTCCCTAAAATCTGTGACTGCATTAAAGAGTCAGATTTGTTCTCTGCCTGTCATCAGGGACAATTAAGAACCACATACTCCAGAAATCTGACATTAACAAAAATGTTTGAGTACACAGAACCTCAAAAGTGCCATTGGGAACGGATGAAAACGTCACACAAAAATATGCTTACTACATACCAGTGGTAGAAACTCTGAAGGGTGTTTTACAGTTTTAGGGAGGAATGCACAGTCACAACAGTTTGCAGATCCGGATGTAGAGGTTTTTATGGATTTATATGATGGACAAAATTTCAAATTTCACCATGAAAACCCTGAAAGCCTCAAACTGATTTTGTATTGTGTGTGTATTGATTTTGTATTATGTATCTGTGATTCATTGGAAATTATGAATCCTCTGGGTTCAGCTTAAAAGATGCAAAGTTCTTGCAGTCTATCTTTCATTAGCAAACCTGTTCATTTGCGTTCAAATACTAATAATACGTTGTTGGTCTTGTGTGTTGAGAATGACCTTAAACGTTTTGGAATGGGCAAAGTTTTCTCAGTGTTGTTGGCAGATCTGAAATCCTTGGAGACATGGTGTTAAATAAATGGTCCCAAAAGTGATATTTTCCTCTCTTGTCTTTTCTGAAGATGTATTTTTTTGCATGTTTTGGTGTAGGCGTAGTAGAAATAATTTTGCAGGTTTATAAGTAATTTTTACATAAAAACTTCATTATTAAAACATTAAAATACAGCATATTATGAATAGATTTTATGTATAATATACATAACAACTCCATTTAAAATGCAAAGTTTTACTGTTGTTAGATCAGTTTAAATTTGTTTTTTGTTTGATATTTCCCTGTTAATTTTATCATTTATAGATGCACAATAAGCAATCATTACATGTAAAAAATACAGGAAATGGTCTATTTATATACAACACTGCTATGTGGAATTAACACATTTTTTCTGTAGACTCAACAGTAGTTTAATGTGATTCAGACGTAGTTTCATTCACTGTAAATCAGTTTACATATTTCGTCAGTAAAGTTATCTACGGTGCTGCTGTATTTTTTACAGGAATACTCTGGTAACCACAGCTGCCAGCGTTTTCCTGTAAAAACAACAGTTTTTTTTTTACAGTGTAGTGAACTATGAAAACACCAGGACTACTTGCTGTGCATGCAGGCAATACCGAACTCAATTACTGAATTTAATTCAATATTAAAATGTGGAATTTACTTTTATATGACATTGTAATCCAAAGAAAATGAATAAATAAATGTTTGGGGAATATTTTTGCATGTATGTAAGCCTTTTTGTGGGCATGTCTCTTTAATTGTGAATCTGGAATCTACATGTCACATTTTCCCTGCATTTTAAAAGTATCTTGACGAAATGCAGTATTGGTTTTACTAGAGGGAGCATAAAAGTATTTTTTGACACTATTTATTTTATTTTAATTGACTTCATTTTATTTTATTTTATTATGATTTTTTTCCTCCACTGAAAATAGTCAAGGCAACATATTTGTCTGAGGTGTTTTATTGTGAAAGTCACGACGGGACGTGGCGTCCGTTGGGGGTATTTCAAGTAGCTTGAAAGCAGTCCGTCCCCTCAGTGAGTCAGAGTGAAAGTTGTCTCCACCTGGAAGAGCAGGCAGTCAGGACTCGCTAGTTTCCACCGCCGCTGCTTCACACGCTTTCTCCCGGAGAGATGAGGCGGAAGGAGAAGAGGCTGCTGCAGTTCGCCGGGCTGCTCATAGCGGCTCTTCTTTTCCTCCCCAACGTCGGGCTGTGGTCTTTGTACAGGGACCGAGTGTTCGACAACTCGCCCAGCACGGTGGACGGACCAGGCGGCATCCTCCGGATACAGGTCAGGGAATCTCGGTTACAGTGCTCCTTGTATATTGTTCCTTAAACTGTTGTCCTGGGATCTTCAGGGTGTCCTGAGGAAAAATACGATTTTTGTTCTACTCTGTGCTCCCAGGACTCCGCAATCTGAAGCAAAGAACACTCTCCATGTAGGTGACTTCAGAAGTGTCAGTAATCATATCAGAAATCTGTTGAGCCCGGTAGAGAGTGGGTAGAGTCGCAGAAAGTATCAGGGTGCAGAGTGTGGACCATGGAGAGCGCTGCGCTTCCAGCGCTGCTCCGGTTCAGCACCATGGAGAGCGCAGAGATCAAAACAGGGAAGAGGGGTTTTTTGGTTCTTGGTAAAGCTGCGCTGATAAAGCATGAGAAACACAAACAATGGACACAGATTTCATTGGTTTATTAAGCTTTCTGGACTGAACTAAAGCAGAAACTGTGAGGTTTCCAAAAGCCCCCAAAGACAGCTGTACCAAGGTTCGGTTTCCATCTCTTGTAAAGTCCTTAGTTTTGTTTGCTGTTCAGTGTTAATCTCAGCTCCAGATCAGGGTGATATCTCACTGTTAGAGGTGCTGCATTCAGCAGTAACATGTCTGATCATCGTTTAGAAGCAACTGTAGATGATTTCATTCAGTGATCATGTTTTAATTGATGTTACAACCCGTCAGCACCGAGTCTGTAGCTGTTGCCTTGGGGAACAACTAAGCTCCCCTTGGTTATTTGTGCTATTGATTAAAGTAAGGATAAACTGATCATATATGGAATATTAAGGATACTCAGAAACAGGGACAAGATTGTGATTCATGGCTCAATATTTATGAAACACGTTTGTTCTTCTCCTTCATTTCTTCTGCGAAGGATTCGTGGAAACATTCCTCACCATCAGTGATTTTAATTGGTTTAAATTCAGTGTTCCAATATGATAGTCCTCAGTCAGAATGCCTTTGTGGTACGGCGTTATATATACAGTTAAGATTTATTGTATTGCTGGTGTAAACTCTCAGATGCTCCGCGATGTGGAACAAATTTCATTTGATATCATCCTTAGAGGACATTTAGCAGAGATTGGCTTTAATTTCCCTCATGATCTCAACAACATAAAGGCTAATTATATATCTTCATTTCTGCGTGGAATTTGAACAGTGTCTCACGCTAAATACCCTGATAGAGTGAGATCATATTTATATAATTCTGTTTAAATGGTGGTCCTAGATTGGATTTATAAAGTTGTAAAAAGAGAGCAATGTTATGTGGTCATGGTGAGCAGTTTAATTTGGCTCTGTCGGTGGTTTTTAGACGTATAATGGATGGCACAGAATCTTCCTGGTAGGTTATCAAACATGTTGTGTGTCAGGGCAGGTATTTGAAGTTGTACTGCTGCTCTGACTGACATTGTTTTAAAGCAGCAAGGTCTGCAGATAAAGGAAGTAAAACAAAGAAGTCATTCGGGAGGAGGTAGAGCGGGTCGTCCTCTAATTGTATGGTTGGCTGTTCGATCCCCGGCTTCTCTTCTCCACATGTTAAAGTGTCCTTGGGGCCAGATAATGAAACACAAATTGCTCCCGATGGTCGAACCGGCACCTTGCATGGTGTCTCACTGTCGCCAGTGTGTAAGTGTGTGTGAATGGATGAATAAGAGGCACATTGTAAAGTGCCGTCCTTCCACTAATGGCATTAGGTCTAAAAAAATCGATGCCATACTGGTGGGTAATTACAAATAACAAATAAAAAAATGTTATTTAGATCAGAGGGCTTGTTCAATGATAGGTTTACACAGGACTTGTCACAGAAGGCTGGCGAGTATAACACACTCACACACCTAATACAACTGGTTTTTAATTATCTATGATGATTAAACCCACATTGCACTTAAGTTAGCATTAGTATGGAAGGGTTTAGCTCATGTGTGGCATCCAGATATGTTTGTCTTTTCCTGAATTTTGCTAAGTTATAAAGTTCTATATATTGGAGTGGCTGCTGTTCTGATGTAGGGAACTGGTTTAACTCCCACATGCCATTAATGTGCCATTATTTCAGTGTCACGTGGATACTGAGGGCTCCTCCAGCATGCATTTGGCAAAAAGCAGGGAAACACACCGGCCAGTCTGCCAGACTCACATCGGGCAGCGCTGACATTCGTCTTATTTTAGACTCTAAAACACAAAACCTCTTGTACACTGCTAGAAACTGCTGCAAGCATTCCTCTTCTGTTTTATTTTCTTGCAAACTTTTAATAGCAAAAGACAAATGAAACAACGGATAAATGAGTAAAAAGGAAGGAACAATATGTGTGTTTGTGTTGTGTGTTTGAGTGCTCCCTGTGGGCTGTTATGGCTTCACTGAAGTACATAAAAATCAATACCCTTATCCCATCCAGCCTTTTCCCACATAAGTCTTGTTAGACACATTTGTAGCGGATATTTCCTTCCCCCTTGTTGGTTTCTGTCTGCTTCACTTGTAGACGACACAGCGCTTAAACCATCAGAATAAGATCACAGCCGATTAAACAGAAACAGAATGAGCTGCAGTCTCATTCATGCGCAGTCCCTGTCCCACTGATGTCTTAGATAAAATAGAATATAAATGAACAGCAGTCATACATATTGTTTTTTTAAAGATGTGTTTACCCAGAGAGGAGGAGAAGACAGCTTTGCCTGAACAGTGTACTTGCTTATTCGGTTGCACTTTTTCACCACTGGTTTTCTGCAGTTTGCCCCGGGGCAGTTTCACTTGAGGAATTTGCAGTTTTCATTCACATTGTTTTTGCTTCTTTAAGGAGAACTACAGCAGCGGTCAGGATTCACAGCCAGTAGAGTGGGTTCCAACAGTGACAACCAATCATGCCAAACAAGTGTCAAAAAGTATCCAAGCAACCATTGAATCTTCTCAAATCACCCTGAAGCTTTGTCTATTTCTCCACAACTGGTCAATATTCTCATTATGTTCCCCCTGAGTTTTAAAATTCGACTAAAAGTAAAGTATTTGAAAATATATTAAAGGAAGCAGCATTTGTTTGACCACAGCTGCTGACCTCTGCAAAGGACCAGGCTTCAGACATTTCGAGCCCACAGTGGGTCAGTACAGTATTTTATACTGAAAAGATACATATTTGGTGTCGGGCATCGTAGCAGCAGCAGAGGCTGGAAAGAGCATGACTGCCCGACATGAAGCTGCTTTGTGGAGATTGAAAGTGCAGTTGCAACAGATTTCATTGGAAGTACTGGCTATCGAAATGTGTTCTGTGGATTTTCCAGAGTAACATAATTTCTGGAGGTTGCTGATTAAGTTTTAAAATGTCATTTTCAATACTTTGAGCAAAAAAAATAACCTACATTTTATTTGGGTACCACTTTTTTTTTTAATGGACCCACCCATTAAACTACCACAATGGTACATAGGAAAGTAAACCACTGCTAGAATTTTCTCTACACGTTCACACACACAGTTATGAACCTGAACACAGGGTGGAGCGTCAATGTGTGAAGTGCATATAGGTGAGCTCCAGCTAATGGAATCCAACACATTCTCACTTCCACCTCTTCACAAATTGACGTTTAGATTCCACATCCACATACAACGTGCATGGTACCCTGGGTGCGTTGGCTGTTGACGTTGTGGGACACCGTGTCAAGTTCTGCCTGTTACATGCATTGTCTTCTTTCAAAATACACCTCCGTTTTCACAGGAAATTTGACATTTATATATATATAAATGTATATATATATATCTTTCAAAATAAACGCACTACGTTGATACAACACTGCAAATTGATGTTTTTTTTTTCTTGAACAACAAATACACATGGTTAGGTTTAGGCAACAAAAGCATGTGGTTAGGTTTTGAAAAAAATAAAAAAACAGGGTTTGGCTTTAGAATCTTACAGGACACAAACACTGCCCGCCCCAGTCAGACTTTCGCCGCCATAGCTTTAAACCGTTAAGGCGGCCGGTTGCCGATAAACTATAACGGCAACTGGCCACATATCATGCCAATGTTAAAGCATGACTTTTTTCATTGGTGTCTGGCGCCACAAGTCGCTGCTCAAGCGCCGGATTTCAATGACTTCAGAGTGAGACTGGTGTCTTGGGAATCAAACAAACAGTTTTTGACCGTGTTGTGTGAGCGTGTCGTGAAAACATGAAGTATTGGCATGGAAAACTAAATTTGCTGAATGGAATAATGATTGAATATGGACAATGCAATGTTATGGTGTGTATGTGTATATTTTATTGAGAATAAATCGATCGGCAAATCCAAAGAGAAAACATGCACTGGACATTGGTTTATTCTTACGCCAGAACATGCGTCCGGAACAAGTGCACACGTTCACCCGTCAGTGGCTTGTTTAGACATTTTGTTTCATTAAAAGTCACTTCACTTGCTCAGTCCAGCATCATTTTGAGGAGACTGCAAATAATACTGAGGCACACTATCTCTACTGTCTTATCATGTGTTTAAATAACTAAATACTCACTGACGTTCCAGTATTGATTATACATGTAGCTCTGTTCAGTCTTTTGGAACAGTTGGCAGTATTTCTTTTGCTGTCCCATTAGATCAGACCAATCACTAAACAGATTTACTTTGAAGGGGTGTTGGCATCTGGTAGAAAACAAACAAACAAGCAAACAATCAAAAAAATGTAATGACTCCTCTGAAACCTCCTTTCTCCTTGTTCCTCATCCTCTGCAAGATGCATTCAAGAAGTTGGAACGTCCTTGATGATATTGGACCTCAGTTGATTTGCGAGTCGGGCTGGAGGACAAAGGAGCGAGGATAGGAGAGACAATAATTATCTGAATGAAAAGCACTCATTGTAGAGCATGTTGAACACAAACTGTTCTGTGATTAAGTTGTGGCCAGAAGCGTGGAATAGTTAAATGTTTCAGCATGTATTCTGTATGTGAGCTAAGTTTCCATTTTATCAAAAGATTTTAAATATTTGATTTTTCCAGATTTTGCTGCTGAACAAGACAAAAAGAAAAGACGCAAAAAGCTGATTTTGCTCACTCCTGTTTAAAAGTAAACTGGCCTTGAGGTGACTTGTCCTGTTGTATACACGCCAGTGTGGCTAAATGCCTTTCAGCAGCACACTGGCTGCTCTTTGTGTTGAACCAATTTATTTGTGCCTCTTAACCATACCAAGCATTGATCACTGTGGTAGAGCCAAGGAGCGACATGTCTCTGGCTCCTCACCTCAGCACAACACTCTGCGACTCAGGCCCTGCTGAGCAGAGTGCTTTTGATGGGGGGGATGTACAATATGGAGTGAAGCTGGGGGGAGGGTTAGGTGAGTTAATGTGAGTCACATCTGTCCTTTTAGTAGCCTCACACTGAACAGAGCAAAGCTCAGCAGCAACAAGCAGAGACAAGTCACTCATCTGTGGTCTTGAGTTCTACTGACAGAGAGACATTCACACAGAGGGGGAGAGAGGACTGCAGGGCTGCTACTGCTACTGTTTGTCTTGTGTGTTAGACTTCAGTTTGTAGCTCTTAAAACACGACACTGATGAATAGATAGAGTTTATGGTGGCTTTCATTCCTAAAACAAGGCACTGCCTCTAATGACAATCAGCACTGTGTATCCTGTTGTGTATCCAGGCTGATTTATTTTCAGTATTAACAAACAAAACCACTGCAACACTGAAATATCAGTTGATGTTGTTATGCGTAAACCACAACCTCTGACACTCCAAGAGTGCGGTGCTCTGGATAGCAACAGTGTTACAAATTTACGCACGGTCCAGTTTGTGCCACTCAGAATGAGTATTTCTGAATGCACCACTTGTATCATCTTCCTTCATTGTCTAAAACAAGCCAAAAGAACTCTCTAGCTAGCGCTGGCTAATGTCTGTGTAGAATTTTCGCCTCCAGCTAAACCCCGCCCACCAAAAACGTCATACTGTTTTCTAAAGGTAAAAGGGTCATATCATCCAAAACAACCCACATGACTAATCCAAAAACAGCTCATGAAGTATGAACCTCAGTTTCCCTTGTATAGCTGCAAGCTTTGTGACCTTGTGAGCTTTGTGAATATCATGCTACTATTGTCATGTAACTCCACAACCATGTGAAAAGAAATCAGCTTCCTCTTGTGCAGTGAAAACACTGGTATAGTGACTTCATATCAGTGTTTCCTACCTTTCTCTAAACTGTTACCTCGCCTTTGCCTCGAGCTGGGACGGGACAAGTTGGGAGAAGCTGGTATTTCTGTGCTGTTTCCCCTGCCTTCCTCTCCCTCAGACATGATAATAAGGAGCTTATTTGAACAGCTCAGATGGGTTTGGACTTGAGCCAGTAGAGGCGGTGATCCCAGCAGAACCAACACAGCTGTAAATTACCACTGAACCCCCCAGCGGGTCCATCACACCATGCTTAGAGCTCATGATGTGTTTTTGTGTGTTCCTTTGTTGGCAAGTCAAAATCCTGTGCAAGGGTGCTTGAAATGCCTTTTTTTCTCCCTGCCTAAGGGTCTGTTCACCCAAATTACAAGAAAACCTCACATTTTATAACTTACCCTGAGTGGTGTCTGGTCACACAGATATTTTCAGTTTAATGTGCCAAGGTTTTGAGATATGTATCTATGAGACAGCTACAGTCACCTAGTACAATGGAGGGGAATGGGATTTTGTGAATCCCCCTTAAAGTATTGGAAAATGACATTTAAAAAAACCTTCACAGTAATACATAATCCACAGATATCACTCTCAGCAGTTTCCATAGGGACTACTCCTTTGGTAGAAAGTAGTCCAAATGAAAACTTTTCACATAAACTGTTTAAAAAAACTCCTGCAGCATTGAGTTTGATAAGTCAGGTCAGCCTTATTGTATGCACTTAGAGTTTAAATGTAGTTTAAATTCAGATATATGCATGTTTGCCAGCTGTATCTGCCAACCATTTTTATTAATATCCTTTAAGCTGTTTGGGAGACTCTCTGCAGTCAGCTGTTAGTAGGTGATAGCAGGATTGCTTTTAGCTGGAGGTGTTTGTGTACAGTTGTACAGTTTACCCTCTTCAGTGTGTTAGTGAGTTCCTTTCTTTTTATTTGTGATCAAATACAACTGGCTGTTTATCTGTTCTCTTAAGGCCCAGACACACCAAACCAACATCAAAGAACGAGTGGCGACAAACACAGACTGTTGTGTTGCCTTGCGTTGCCTGTGTCTCAGCCAAACATTTGCACTAGAACACAGACTAGAGCTAACAGCCAAATAGCACGTATGTTCTACACCTGCATGAGAGGAAATAACTCTCCATGGCAGCAGGTGGCGGTAGTCTGTAGTCCTCATTCAAAAATGGAAACTGGAGGACCAACTTACCTTATATAAAAGGTTTGTTTTGATCTCACACCCTATCTAATCTTTAATTGTTTGTTTGCCTTCCGTACTTCTATTTCTCTTCTTGTGCACTGAGCTGAGCTGCCAATCAGTGATTTCACTCACCGACAGACTCCATCGTCTCAGATGCTGATTCAACATGCTGAAAAGCAAACCAGGGCTGACTAGTGCCGATTGGTCTGCACAAACTAGGACGACAGATACTCACCGGCAGCCTGACACTGACCAACGTCCGACTGTTGGCTTGGTGTGTCAGGGCCCTTAGTGTGTACATCTTAGTGTGATCTTTGTTTCCTTTTTGGTTGCTGTTTGTTTACTATGTGTGTGTGTACACACACATATGTGCTGATACAAAGCCTGCAAACTGAAGAGTGTGGCAGAGTGAGAGTAAAAGTACATTATATGGTCAACAATATGTGGATTCAACATTACACCCATATGGGCAGCAATCTGCTGCTATAATATCCTCCACTCTTGTGTTTTCACGCTTTCTATAAGATGTTGGAAACTGGCTGCAAGATTTGTTCCCATTCCAATTTTTTTTTAGCACCAAGAAAAACCACTGTGTTAAAACGTGCCCGTTGGCAGAATCCCACAATGTTTTTGTGTTCCTGTTTTTATCGAATACTTGATCTTTACTTTGATTTATTAATAGTTGAAATCAAAAAGGGAGAGAGCCTTCATCTGGATCTATCTTCTCTGGCCGTGGGAAACAGCAGGTGGTCCAAACATTTTGTAAGACCAGCGTTCACATCACAATCCATCAATATCTGAGCAGAAAGTGTGAGACTGCAGGAGGCGGAGGACTCCATGAGTCCTGGCCTCTCTCTGGTCCTCTCCCTGCTCTCTCCCTCTCAGCAGGACTCTGGATAATGACTCCTTTTGGGAGATAATGGACTGAGCAGTGGCCTTGCTGAGCTTTTCTTTGAGGGGGTTTGGAGTGCCTCGCTGCAGGGGCCTCCGCCTCGAGGTCCTTTGCCTCAAGCTCATGTCTGAGTCACACAGCACAGACAGCAGACGCCTATAGGCATTTGCATATGCATCAAAAAAGGGCAGAATGTTTTGAAACACCTTATCAAATTTTTAATGGTGTCTCACGGTTCAAATGGGATGATATTGTTGCTCTGTGTCTGCGGCAGCATTTTTAGCCAGCGTTATGACTTGTGAATGAACAGTCAGAGGACTTACTCATCTCTCTCTGGTCAAGCCTCTCACTGAACTAAAGCAGGAGTAGGTCAGTTAGTGCATGAAGAAGTTTCATGTTCTCAGAAGAGGTAACGGGGGGATTTGTGAGCCTCCAGCACAGATTGACTTGCCTGTGAAGTGGCTGAAGGTGGAGGAGGAGGAGCAGAGGGTGAGGTGAAATAGGAAAGACAGGTAATTGTGTCTCTGGGGGTCGAGACAGATCCGTCTGTGATCTGACAGTACAGGAAGGAGAAGTAAAAAGAACAGAAAAGCTTCCTCTTCTCACTGCGAGCTACTGTCGACTCTCAGCAGGGGGAAAGGAAACAGAAAAGGGAAGTATTGACCCAAGGTGGTCTGATTTGTCCTGAGAGAACGAATGGGCAGCTCGGCTCTTATCAGACTTACTGCACTGCTGGTAATACCAGCTTTTCCCCTATGTCAAACAAAGGCAGTCCAATAGCAGTCCTCTATCTCTCCTTGTTCACTGCTTGTCTTTGTTCAGCACAACAGACCTGAAAGCAGCTGAAAACATGCATTGTCTGTTCAAAAGCAGGTGCTAGATATGAGACAGAATGATGTGACAAATTTTGGGGCGGATATTGATTTTAAGCCATCAGCTGCTATCATAAAGGTTAGGTGATAAAGTAAAAGAATAGATAAATAAATAAATTTTAAAAATTCAGTTTTCATTTTTCTTATAATTGTTGGTGTTGCAACAATTAATTGGCTGTACAAAGTCTGTTCAGTGCATCTCTGTCCCACCCTAGTATTTTAGCAAATGGAGATGATGGTCAGATTTGTGGTGAAACAAAACATTCTCACTCCGACCTTGTCACATATTGATGTTTCAGTCATGGACTTTCCACGTCCACATACAACGTGCAAGGTACCACTGCCCAAGCGCCGGATTTCGCCAACATTGGAGTGAGACCATGTGAAAATGTGTTAAAATGTGCTGCGAGCTGATGTGTTGATCAAGTGGATATTTTGACCTGTTGGTAGCATTACTTAAAAAAATCACAAGATCACCAAAGTCATTTCAGTTTGTAGTCTTTAGATAGTTGATGTGGTTGACAAATTTTATATAGGCCTATCTAAACCTGTTGAGATTTTACAGTCTGACCAACTTTGGCATCCCATTACTGTGGATGGAAAACACATACACTACATACATTTTACATTTTTTTCTGGTGGGAATTGAAGCCATCACAGGCATTATTAATACAAGACAGTTTTGTGTTAAGTTAAGCTGTTTAGAGGAGGGCTATGCCCACATTTTTTAGACAATCCTCTGGAGATAGAGCCAGCAGTAGCTTATACTGTAAACACCAACATCTACTGACAATCTGCTCTTTCACAAATGTAAATACAAATTTGTACAATGTTGTGATGTAATGCTAATTTCTGCCATGAAACATTCTCAGCATGAGTTTAAATATTAATATAAAGCTCTTACTTGGAAGTTTGGTTATACTTGTGGGAATGCTTCTCAGTGCAGTAATACAACATAACAATCTGAAATACATAGGGGAATGATAAATAATATACAGAGAGCAATACAAACAATAGCCCTGTGGGATTTCTTTGGAATACACCTACAAGTGTGTTTTTTAAACAGAGATGACAAAAAAATTTGGATGCTGGACGGCATTCTAACCTCCTAGGTTAAGTTTTTTCCCTGCAAAGTTTTCCAGTATGCTTCAAAAGAAAGTTTAGAAGGTACAAGTGAGACCTTAGGGGTCACTGGCATTTTGTTCTGATTTTGCTGTCACTTATTTCTCAGGAGAAAAGGTCCTCCTTTGTGCCATAACACATCCACTGAAGAATAAAGCCACGGCCACAAAGCATGATGAGGTAACTCTTTGCAGAAAAGGTGATGCCTCAGAGGTTAGCATGGCATTTCCATTCATTGTGGTGCAGCTGTCATTGGTTTTTGAGGTGTTGAAGACCTTTTCAAGTCTGGTCAGGTGCGACGTGTAAGACATTTTCAGAAACCAGCGGGAGATGGCACAAAATAGTTAGCAGATATGTCAAGAATAAGGAGTAACACAGAACTATAAAGGTTAAAATAGAATCAAACAGTGCAGTGCTGCACAGAGTGGAGGACAGGGTAGATCTGTGTGTTCCTAAAGTGCAACTGAATGTTTATTTAGCCCTACCCACCTTAGTTACTGATGCTTGGGACGCCTGTCAAGCTTTTCTTTTGGAATAGCAAATTTATATTGATAATGGTGGAAGATTTATCACTCAAATTTCTTAATAAGTTTTGACACAGTGGGTCTTTGATTTTATGACAAGGCAAAATAAAGCAAGCCTTTCATTTTAACCTAGTAACCGTTACTGTCGTCACTGCTAGTGTTGTGTCGTTCGCAAACAAAACGTTCAAAAGAATTAATCTGTTGAGTGAACGTACTGAACTGAATCACTTCAGGAACTGATTTGTTCATTTCTCAGTTCAGTTGAGCTCAGCAGCAAGCGTGCAGGCCGGGGGTGGAACTGCTGATTCGGTCCGTGTGATCGATGAATACCTCGCAAGTCGCGAGGCAGCCAGGGTGCAGGGAGGGACTGCCTACTGGATGTCGAATCACCCGGTGAACGACGTAACCCCGATCCCTGAGTGATTCAAATCATTTCTTCTCAGCGATACACTTTCATAGGGACCGTCTTCTCCAAGCTAACGGCTAATGTAGCCAGCACTCAAGCCACATGAACACAATCACACACTTCCCCATTGTTTACTTTACATTGCAAACTTAAAACGTTAGGCTGGCCAGTAATGAGACTCACCAGTGCAGGGCAGATGCAGCAGCAGCAACAGAGAGCCTGAGTGAATGGAGGTGTGTTCAAGTCTATTAGGCACTTTATTGATCTCGGAGGGAAATAACTTTTACTTTGCCAAATTGCCACAGCAACAACACACTGTACGTGTGTTGTTACATGTAACAAGTATAAACTGTATAAAACAAGTAGCAATAGAACAAAATATGAGTGAATGATTAATGGCTGAACAAAAAATAGTGGTAGAACAAAATATACACAAATGTCAATAAAATTATGAATAGAATTAAAAGATGTGAATTATAGCATAAAATATGAATGACACTAAATTATACATGTCAGACTATGGCCTGAGCCCAATGCCGAACTGTAGTAGACCAGTTAAAAAACCCTCATTCTAAACAGCGTTCATTTACGATAGCCTCCTCTGCGAGGACACTTAAAATATCATGATTTATAAAGGTGTTTACTTTTACAAATGCGTTTGTCAAAGCAGCACTGCCTTAGCACTCCCGGAAGCCGTGAACTGAACTGAATCATGAATCGTTCAGCCGTGCATCAGTTCAGTGAGTCGGACTGCACAGTACACAGTCAGGGCTCCTCCCACCAAACACTGAACATATGAATCTTTTGAACGAATCTTTTAAACGAACTTATTCTAGTGATTCAGTAACATCTAAAGAACTGCTTTGCCCATCACTAGTCACTGCACGAGCTGTCTGAAGCTCCTGAGACCCTGTATCCTCATATGAGGACATCACATTTTGGTATTACTTGACCTTATACTTTATTCTACTTAACATAGACCTGTTGTCTTCATTTGTGGACACTTTTTGTGCTATCTAGTGGTGGTAAGACCACAATACACTAATCCATGTAAAAACAAGATGGCAGCCATGTCTGCCAAATCAGTCTGCAGCCAATCCCAACACAAAAGTGGACAAGGTCTAAAACCTGATCACATTTTATAGTTGAAAGTTGTTTATTTTTAATTGATAATATTCATTGTTTGATATGGCAACAAATTTGACTAATCTTAGCAACAGTAACAAGCTAGGACACTGTTAATAAGGAAGTACCTGTTTGAAGACATTGGGACTTTATTGTCATCTCATTTGAGGACACTGGGGCTTAAATATTGTTCACAATTTAACGCTTTCTATACTCATCAGATCATATTGATCCCAAATTGCTAAGAGAAATTAAAAATGCATACCAAACAAAAGCTTGGGTCTCAGGAGATTAAATAAGTGTTGGTGAACTTATTTGACAGCTAATCTATGCTTTTGTGAATCCAGTTTTCTTGTTACTTTACCAACTTATTTTTTAACGATAACTTGGCCTAACAACAGTTTCACAGTTGCAACCAGTATAAACTTTAAAGGCCGACTGATGTATTCACTATTTTTGGAAGTGTGTTCAGCTGGCTGCATAGCTGTGTGATGAAAAAAAAAAGAAGACATGATCCTCCAAAATCTTTAGAAACCAAGTATCACTGAGCACATGGTTCAAGCATGGGGTGAAATCCAAAGCCTGACAGCCCCCCAAGCCTAGTTACAGTTGCTAAGCTTTGATTGGACAGTCGTTAGGGGATGGTTTAAGCCAATAGTCAATTGCTTTGTGAAAAAAGGGCCCTTTAACTCTGTCTCTGTCTATGATGCTGAAGAAGTCAAACTCAGTTTCTTTGTTTGTGTTTAGGCAATATGTCACTTTTTTCTTTTTATCACACACACACACACACACACACACACACACACACACACACACACACACACACATACAAACACAAATCCATAAAACACTTCAAAGTGGAACTCATAATGTTTATCCGCACCTAGGGACAGATACTTTGTAAGCAGCAAACATTAGGTGAATAGATGAATAGACCATTAAAAGGCTACATGAAAGTTAATTAGTGATCACTCATGCAGGTGAAATTGGCCGCACTCTTGCTCTCTTCCCCCCTCTCTGTGCTGTAAGCCGAATGTTTTGCTCGATAAAGTATGAATTTCCATTCCAACCTGTCACCCATCTGACACAGTGCTTTGTAATTAATGATTGAATATTTGATGGAGATAAAACATGGGCTGCATGGTTTCTGGTGTAGCTCCTGTCATGCCCTATTAGCCAGTTTATGCTGCACCTTGAATATTGATGAAGTAGAAAAGTGCCCGGAGCAGAAATTTGTTTGTGGCAGCGTGAAGCCTCGTCTCTGTGATGATGGCCATTAGGAAAGTAGGAGCAGAGCACGCAGCAGGGAGGCTGAGGAAGCAACACAAAGCGTGGAATAAAGATTACTGTGTTTACTGTTCTGTTTTTTATACAATGTGAGTAGCACTTACACCAGCTTTTACGAGGTGGGTGTTGGTGATGTGGTTGATACTACACAATACAGACCCAGTGTAGATTCACTCCTTTCTTTGAAATCCTACGCCACCTGCCTCGCCAGTTGAATTGGATCTTTTTCAAGTGTTGGGGTGGATGAGAAAGGGTCAGGCAACCCTGGGGGTTTGTTTAGTGAGGTAGCAGCGGGTGAGGCACTGTGAGACAGGAGAGAAATGATGGTTAGGTTTGCTGAAAGATTTATGTGTATCTTTTGAAAAATGTATTGGCTGCCTTATTTCTGTATGTAAAGAATTAAATTATTGGTTATGTTGTAATTAGCGTCCCACTAAGATTAAGGAAGTGACGGTGTTCACTGACCTGACCTGGCTCTGCAACCTTCCTCCCAGTCTGGGGTGAATGCTGCCTGGCTTTGGCAGAAAGGTCTGTCTGTTAGTGAAGGGAATTTATTTAATGTCATAAGATATTTAAAGCTGCAATAAATGATGGGCCACTAGGAGGCAGAAAAACAAGCTGGCTTATACAAAGTGAGAACAACATCACTGATGTTAAAATGGATACAACATTGGCATACAGCAACATTACTGCTGTCATATGTCCACTTAAAAAAAATCTGGCTCTTCAGCTGCTGGATGTTCAGTCTCTTCATCAGATCAGGAGAAAGTGTACAGTATCCGAGCTCGTTTGCTGACAACGGCTGCTCCTGGAAATTATGTTGATGACTCCCAACTTGTTAAATACTAATGCTTGGTCAGTGGTCCTCTGTGTCAGATACAGACACACAGAGGCACCATTTAGCGACAGAATGAAACGCACCAGGCTGCAGCATTTTTGGACACTCCGAGCAACTGCTGTAGTATGTGGAGCAAGAATGTCTGCATAGGATGGAGGTAAGGAAAGGCGGATGGATCAAACTAATGCAAGACTTTGCCCAAACCTAAGGAAGTAAACCTTTTTTTGGCATATGATCTAAGCTTATTTTGAAACTAGACTATACGCATTCAACAAGCAGAAAATGCACATTTCCTATGAGAATGTGCATTTATTTTGAAAAGACACAATGCATGTAATGAGCATAAATTAACACAACGTCCCTAAGTGCCCACAACTGACTGACTGGGGGGTTACCTTGAGTGTTATAGTTTGACGTGTAGGGCCACTAAATAAGCATAAGTATTAGATGAGTTGGAAGTGATAGTGTGTTGTAAAATGCAGTGTGGAAATCCACAAAATCCGCATACAGTCCGTTTTCTTCTAAATGTTGCCCGTGTCAACTCAACAATACATAAAGTCAGCTGACCCCAAATTTGATTCTAGTGCTAATGTTAGCTGTTGTAGTTTCCAAATAACATTAGAAAGTGCATATCAGCTACATTACTATCTTTAACGTATCCCAGCTAAAGCAGAAACCAAACTGATACAATCCTCCCCAATTTCGTAGCAAGCTAACTATGACCACACAATTTTCATGCACATTTTTAGGACAAGAATGCATGTTTGGTGTGAAACAGCTTTAACAGCTCTGTAGAGCTACAGTTCTGTAAAAGACACAGGGTAGTCATTGGGTTCATTCCAGTCTTATCTCCTGCAGTTTTTCATGTACTTTTTCACCCGGCTGCCTTCCTTTATAGTAAACCGATAAAGAAGAAGAACTGATGAATGACAGCTGAGCAAAAATAAGTCTTGTCTTTTCTTATGGCTGCATTATATTCCTGTCTGTTGGCCTCACTGTGGGTGTAGACATGAATCTTTGGCTCCTCTGCATTGGATTTTTCCTTGCATGATTTTTGAACTTCAGTGCAAAAAGGCGGCTCTGAAAAGAACTTGTAGCTCTGCGAGTTCTGATGGACTGACACCAAAACTTTAAAAGAATATGAAACACCACTGCAGATGTGCTTTAGACTGTTAAAACTGTGATATACTTTTGCTTATATTGCACTTTTTTGCACTGATTTATTGTGCTGTACTTTTATGATTCACTGACACTAGTTTCGTTTCTGCCGTAGCCTGAAGAGAAGTGGTATTTCCTTTAGCTGCGCACCAGTATGATGCAGAATGACAGTAAATTCAAACTGAGCTGAATTCAGTTGAACTTAAGTGAAATGAATGAAAATGAATGGTGGGGAAGAAATGGATGTTCCACTAGAATGCTGGGTTAATGTGGTGTCCAGTTTCATTTCCTGCATATTAGTGTTGAGTGATTAAGACAGCTTTTGTGGGAATTACAGTCCCCTTGTTGTTTGTTCTCTGCAAAGTCCCCTACATCTGCTGGCACAGTTGCTTCCTTTTAGTAGAACACACACAGATGGGCTCTCACTTCATGTCAGGTCCTGGTGTGACACACTGAGAGGAAATATGAAGCAAAAAGGGAAGAGAGGGATGAAATTGTAAGACAATTATACTGCAATTTACTTCAGGAAAAAATGTTTTAACAGAAACAGAAAATGATTACACTAATGTTGCCTGAATCTTGTGTGGAAATCTACTCTGAAGTTTTACCTTGCAGACCCACATTAATCCTAAAGAAACTACTGTGATTCTCTCCATCCATTGTTTCATAATGGTATTGGTGCCTTCTTCTGTTCATTAACCTCCTCATACAAATCATTCAGAATTGACCACATCTCCAACACCATTAATCTGAATAATTAAACACTAATTATTCTTAAAAGAGCTACTGAACAATCAAGATGCTGATTTCCAACAACTAATTAAACTTAAATAGCTGTTGCATTATTAAAGCTTTGTGTTTCAAACGCCTGCGCTGGTGCCTTAAATCCAGCCAGTCTGTCAGTCAAAACTGTCTGTCAAACTACTCACTGCCTCTCAAACTCAGCTGTAGCAAAGATTTTTTTTTTATGATTTTTGTATGTAATTACATCTTCATCACACTTTCACATAATGGATTGTACTCATTTGGTTGCATGCTCTAGTTGATTTTGTTCTGATATCAGGGGAGGGGAGAGGCTACTCATTTTAGCCACAGTTATACAACGCTATGATGCCACACTGACTAATATCAGTGTTGGGCAGTAACACGTTACTAGTAATGCGTTACAGTAATAACATTACATTTTCCAGTAACGAGTAGTGTAACTAATTACTAATCAAATTTCAGTAATAATATTACAATTACTGCGAAACCAAACAACTCGTTACAACATTACTTTTGTTATCACATAACTACTGACTTGAAATACGACATCACATCAGCAGACTCATTTTAGTAATTGTTCATATCATAAAGCAGTAAGCTAGTTGGAAATATTCCCATCACTTGATTTTGTCAAGAGGAAAGATGACAAGTACACCGTTGTTGCAGGAAGTCGGACTAAAACTCTTTCCACTGCGAAGTAGGTCCTCACATCTATGGTCTGTAACACCTCGGCTACTACGACCGACAGCAGAACAATGTGAAGCTCCAGGGAATACACCCTACCAAACGGTAAACCCTCCTCTGCTGCGGAGGTGGGCTGTAGCCCTGCACTGACTAAACAACCAAAACTGGATGTTACTCGTGGACAGCTGCAGCTACAAAAAAGTGATGAAGCTTGTGGCTGGATATGTGGTGGATGAAATGTTGCTCCATGTGTGTCTCTCCATCTTTCAGCAGGGCCTTGGAAAAATACTGCACACAGGCAACAGAAAACACACAGGTAAATAGAAGCTATGTAGCTACACTCAACATTGATTACCCAGACATTTACACAGAGGCACACACTGAATTTTGAACATCAATTTTATGGAGTGTAACAGAAAAGTAATATAGCGAGTAGTGTAAAGAATTACTGTTGGCAGGGAGCAATAAGTGAAGTACTATTATTACTTTTGAAAAGAGTAACAAGTAATGAGTAAAGTGTGACATTTTCAGAGTAAAGAGCTCAACACTGATTAATACAGAATGCATACATATATACTTTAAAAAAATGGCTATACATAAACCTTAAGTTCCAATATTTTGTAATAGTACAGTGTAATAATCATTGCAGCCTCTAGGGGTCACCAGCCAAGATTTAGACATTGGCTGTTCCTCAAATTCACATTAGGCCCCGTACACATGCCATATTTGTTGGTATCCTCATATTCATTGTTGTCAATGTAGGTGTGCAGGAGGCACCCTCAAAAATGAGAGTGATGCTGTAGTGGCGCCCAAGTGATCTCGAGCACCTGTTTTGTTTTTAAGGGGGCGTGCAACTGCTGTGCCCCGACACGCACCACATGTGACGAGGAACAGCCAATCACAGCTAGCAGATATCTTTTCTTTCCTCCAAAAATATCAGTTCATGGTGAATATAAAGGAGAAGTTGATCATTTTTAGTGCAGGGCTATACACAGCTTTACATCTGTCCCACTGACAACATTTTAGAGCTAATACAACAAGCCCCTCGCTGTATAACGTTCGATTGTTTATTCTAAAGTCTCAATTTGACAGAAATCTGACAGCACATGTAATATGATTCCCTTTGGGTATAACATGGTAAAGTGTGTTGATTTATTGTGTATTAACAACTAACAACAGTATACTGTTATGGTTAGTATGTACTGTATACAATTAAATTGTAGTATGGAATATTGACGCAACGTTTCATCCATGTATTACACAGTATCCACCACCTTTGCTGAGTCTGAAATGCCAAGCAGACTGGAAGCAGCTGCTGTGGGCACACTCACATGAACACACACTCCCATTGCACCCACAGTGATTTGTTGGACTGTACTGTGGTATCAGCTAACAGCCTGGCTAATAGTATTCCATGCAGTCAGACGTGTCTTTGTATTAACAACATTTCACTAATTGCATCCTCCCGTGGAGCTAATTGATTTATCATTGTGCTGTGATCCCGTAATATCTTGAGTCACTGAAAGTCATTTCTAAAGCGGAGAGAATTTCATAAATGGCTGCTTTTGCATTTTAATGCTGTAGAGAATAATAGCTTGTGGTGATTAGGGTGCGTGTGTGTAGGTGTGTGTGTGCATGTGTGTGTGTAACGGCAATAAAACTGAAATGAAACTGAATACCATTCTGGGTGTCATACAAATGAAAAAAAATTGAGTTTTTGTTTTCCTTTTTCTATATCCCCAGCTGTCAACAGCACACTTTTGGAACGAAAAAAAAAAAAGACGTGCAAATTTTTGGCTGACAGCCAGGAGGAAGGTGAAGTAGATATAAAGTCTGTTTCTTTACACGTGTGTGTGTTTCTTGAAAAAAAAAAACAAAAAAAAAAGAGCTGTATCTTTTATTCAGGCACTTTACTGCAATTTCCAATTCAGTTTTTGAATAAAATATATAGATTCTTATGGATTACATTTATATTAAAATGATTAAAAATACACCTGCAACATGTTTTTGAAATTAAAATAAAAGATCCAAAATTCGAACATTCTCTTAAGTTTTGTGCAAAAATTTTTGTTAAAATCTGTGTTAGTGAGCACTTATCCTTTTCAAAGATAATCCATCCACCTGACAGGTGTTGCATATCAAGATGCTGAGTAAATGACATCATTAGTACACAGGTGTGCCTTGGGATGGTTTCAATGAAAGGCGACTCTAAAATGTGCAGCTTTATCACACAACACAAAACCACAAGTTTCATGGGAGCATGTCTTGTCATGCTGACCACAGGAATGTCCATTGTCTCCAATATCATTTCTGTGAATTTGGCAGTACATCCAACCGACCTCACAACCGTAAACCACATGTAACCACACCAGCTCAGGACCTCCACATCCAGCATCTTCACTTGCAAGATCATTGGAGAGCAGCCACACCAACAGCTGATGCAACAATTGGTTTGCATAACCAAAGAATTCCTGCACAAACTATCAGGCACTATCTCCACGCTCATCATCCTCAGCAGGGTCTTGACCTGTCGTCAGTTCGTTGTCATAGCCATCTTGTGTAGGCAAATGCTCACCTTCAGTGGTGTCAGGCACTTTGGAGAAGTGCTCTCTTCACAGATGAATCCCATGTGACCAAAAAGATGTGAATCTGTAGCCATACTCATGTGAAATCATTGTTTAGAGTGCTTAAAACATTTCTTTTCTCAAGGTAAACCAGCACATTTTTAGAGTCGCCCTTCATTGTAACCAGCCCAGGGTACACTTGTGTAATGATAATGCTGTTTAATCAGAATCTTGATTTGCCACACCAGCACATGACATGACTTTCTTTTTCCTCTTTTACCATCGCTTGAAATCTGATTGTATTCTATGGAAACACTTCTGTTTTCAAGGAAATATCTCAAGATAAGGGTGAGAACTCTTGTGAAAGCATAACATCCTTTATTGTCGTGACAATAGTAATTGAATTAATCAAGTTCACATGAATGGATCTCATTGCTCTTTTGGAGGAAACTTTTATTTTTCAGATAATGAGATGAAGAGCTCTTGAGTGATCCGGCAAAAATTTGCGGTTGGTGTATTTTCAGACACCGACGGTCTCAGC
Source organism: Cephalopholis sonnerati (assembly GCA_019142605.1). Classification (NCBI taxonomy): domain Eukaryota; kingdom Metazoa; phylum Chordata; class Actinopteri; order Perciformes; family Serranidae; genus Cephalopholis; species Cephalopholis sonnerati. The sequence goes on along the minus strand of JAGQAX010000017.1, from coordinate 10,047,724 downwards.
AGCTGAAAAAACATGATGGGAGTCTTAATGGTTTGTACTTTCTCTGTGTGCTCTTGCAGGGTTTGAACCAGATGAGGAAGGTCGCTCAGGTGGGACTGGATGGCGTGCGGCGGGTAGACTGGCACGACTACGAAGCAATGAGGAGAGATGCTGCTCGCTCAGGTAGGTCCAGACTCTGTGCTGATGCTGCTGTTTTGTTTGGGCATATTTGCTGAGAACATCTGCTCTGTTTCAACACAAGGCCACACACACACACACACACACACACACACACACACACACACACACACACACACACACACACACACACACACACACACACACAAGCACTCTAGTTCAACTCTTTTTTTTTGTTTCTCTTAATTCTCTCCAAGTGGATTTTTCTCTCTCAGCAGCAGAGTGAATCAATGCTGCGAGTACAGTTCTGAGTTCATAATTAAACACGGTTAATCTTCTACAATAAGCATTGATTTGCCCTCGGGCCTTGAGTGGGAAACATACCTTTGCCTTTTTATTACAAATGTAGCAGATTTAACTGGCTTTATAGTGTTTGGTGGTACTTAAGTAACAAATGAGGTGGATTTGTGAGAGACTACCAGGTGGTTTGAGACTCTAAGAGATAGATTTTGAGGAAAAACACAATGGTTTGGGGTTTGTTTACTTTAAGTGCCATGAAGAGGAGCACATTGAGATAAATTCTTTAACACATTAACGTGTTATCAGAGAACTGATAACACAGTGTGCAGCTTAAATTAATTTACCCTCAGTTCTGGTTCAAATCAGCAACAATAGTGTCAAGTTTTGTTCCCAATTCCAATAAAGATGTGTTTTAAATTTGCTACAGCTCTGACTTGACAATCTTTCTCCATATCAGCGGTTACTGAGGCTAATGGGTGTTGTAGTATTTAGAGGCATTCGCCACGCCCAAATTGAGGGAAATAAAACACGATGTATCACAGACAAAGTTGAAACAATGCCGACCATAACATAAAATGACAGTACTATTAAATTATTCTAGAGACTCCTGTGTTTCTACGTTGAAAAACACTGAGGCTATCATTAAGTGAAACATGTGAAATGGGAATACAGAGTGGGGGAAAAATACTTCAGAACCAGCTGCACCTCCCACACAATGCCTGCACCATTGGATGTCAATCAAACTGGGACTTTGAAATTTGACTGCCAGCAAAACTTCACAAAGACACACCAACATGTCTTTCTAAAGATTTGATACTTAGAATTATTTTCCAAGGTCTTTCTAGAGCCATCTCACTACTACCTCCAATTTATCACACATTTAATATTTCAAATGTGAGTAGGCTCCTTTTCCTTTGTGTGTTGCATTGAAGGACAAGTGCCCGTGTATAGGGCACTCAAAAACAAGCGTTTATTAGTATGTACTGACTTTTTTAGTGACTTTTCTAGTGTAAACACACACGTCATCCGCAAAACCTGCTGAGTAAATATGTCGTATGACTTTGGGACACAGCTTGTGTTTGAATATTCCAGCATCATGGCGGGAGTCACATTGAGAGAGTTTAAATGGCTTAGCTGCCTAGAGAGAGAAGGAGACACTCTGAAAGAGAGACAAAGTGTATATGTCTCAATGTTCAAACCTGTCTGGAGCACTTCACGTGGCAACAACTAAGCAGACAAGTGTGTAATGTGCATTGCCCAGTAAAAACATTTGTGAGACACATGAATTTCAATTTTCTGAAGAAAACCACTAAAACAAACAAAAATAAACTTATAAGACAATGTTCAAAGTTATTTCTTGGGGTTCAGATTTGCCTGGGAGGACTAGGAAGCATTATTTAGGTGATGTATGTAACAAGTTTATTATGCAGGGGGGAAGCACAATGTTAAGTAGAGGAGTTTATCTCTGAAATGAGCCATTAAAGTGAGGAGTTATTTTCCACAGTTATTACCTTCAGGAATGTAGACAGATCATTTCTGCCTAATGGAACAAGGCAGCTCACTTTAATTTGATGCTCTCCTCTGACTATAGATCAGCCTCCATGCATGCGTCTTTGTGTGTTTGTGTGGAGTGCATTGATGAGTGGCTAATGAAACATGCAGCACAGTGTAATTTGATGCACTTCTGAAATGAGCTCAGATTTCATAATGTTTGTGTGTGGAGAGTTTTGGAGAGCGATTAGATGCAATGCTTTGGTGTACATGTCTCACATCTAAGCTATATGCTATTGGTATATGTTTTATTTAAGTCGAATATGTTTTGATTTTCTTGTTCGTTTATGATGTTAAACTGAATATTTTGGGGTTTTGGACTGAAAAAACTAGCAACTTGTTGAACTTTGGATCAGGGAAATGTTATGAAGGGATGAAGGGATGAGAGTTAAAGGTCAGGTGGATGAGGGATGAAGAGTTGAGGGTCAAGGGTCGAATGGATGAGGGATGAAGGGATGAGGGTCAAGGGTCGAATGGATTAAGGATGAAGGGATGAGGGTCAAGGGTCGAATGGATGAGGGGTGAAGGGTTGAGGGATGTAGGGATGAGGGTCAAGGGCTAGATGAATGAAAGGTTAGGGATGACCGGGTAAGGATCAAAAGATGAAGAGTGAGGGATGAAGGGATGGAAGACTGAGGGTTGAGGGATGAAGGCTGGGTTTCTGGGTAGCAGGCGAGCACGATGATGGATGTGTTGGATCGAAGGCAGGATCGCAGGAGGGATCCCGGAAATGAGACTGAGTGGGGGAGTTGTCTCTTTGTGAGCTCGGCTTTGGATAGAGCCCCCACTGGTTCTTGTATGCAGAAAGGAGCAGAGGAAAAGATGTGAGAAATGTGTTGAAGAGAAAGAGAATGCATCAGGTGTGCTTAAATACTTTTGGGCAGAAATGGGATGTGTTCGAGGCGTGGTCTTTGTTCCCGAACCTAGTTATAAAACTACATATCAATCAATCATAGCAATCATCATTGCATGTCTGTATATCACAAAAAAATACCAAAGAAAATGAATTATTAATTTAATGTAATGATTTCAATAGTTAATCATAGTTTATTTGGAATAAGCATAAAATTTTGTTATAGATATTTTTCTATAGATATTTTCTTCTATTTTACAAAAAACGAAGAACACAAACAAACAAAAACATGGTGAGATGGGTTTGCCTTTTTCAAGGGCATATATATGAATTGGCACTGGTCCCTCTTCAAAAACAGGCTTATTTCCAAGGTGGCAGTCACTCACTAGGGCCCATTCTCAACCCAACACATTTTTGGAGGGCCCACTCTCTGTATGGGCCCCCCTACCTTAAGGGTCCCAGTGCAACTGCACAGCCTGCACTGTCTATATTTACCCCCTGGGCTACATATTATACCTGATGAGAAGTGTTTTCAGTTAGTTTTGGTATTCCACCTACGATGTCTCATCTAGATTGTCCCAAATGGGATTCTGTGTCTGTCAGATGAAGGGTATAGTATTAGCGCAGCAATAATGTAACGCACAGTGGACTACAAGGCAGGTAGATTTTTTTTTTCTAGAAACATTTCGACCTTATTCACATTAAATTAGGATTTATTATATTGATAGTATGGTGGTACGGCGGTGCAGTGGTTATCATTGTCATCTTACAGCATGGGGGGTTTGAACCCTGGAGTGGGGGAGCCCCTCTGTCCAGAGTTTGCATGTCCTCCCCGTGTCAGCGTGGGTTTTCTCTGGGTACTCCAGCTTCCTCCCACAGTTCAAAGATATGCAGGTTAATTGGTGACTCTGAATTGTCCACAGGTGTAAATGTGGGTGTGAATAGTTGTCTGTCTCTATGTGTCAGCCCTGTGATAGTCTGGTGACCTGTCCAGGGTGTATCCCGCCTCTCGCCCAGTGTCTGCTGGGACAGGATAAGCGGTTACGGAAAATGAATGAATGAATGTATACTGATATGATGTGATATGATGACAATGTTTTCATAATATTACAACTTTTTTCTGAAAATATTATAACTTTGACCTTGACTTCTCAGAGAACACAGGGATGTGGCATATATTTTTCAATGTGCAGAAAGTTCTGACATCAGCAGAGTTCTCTCTAACACAGATATGAACTATTTAAGTCCAGGGGTTTATAAATGAATTATAATGAATTTCTCACTGATGTGAATAGATGCCATATGCAGTTTCAAGTGGTTACTTCCCCAAACAAAAAACACAAAGGAGGCTGTAAACATAAACTATGCCAAAATGTATGTTGACTCAGCAGGAATGATGTTACATAAGCAGTTGATCTACAGGGGAATACATATTTGAAAGCAGTACAGAATACCTGAGAGCCGTACTGCACTAAATTCCATTATAGCCTGTTTTTATGTTTGAAATCGTCACCTTTTGCCTGAGTTTTGTGTTTTCCTTTACATAACTACAGTCATTTCCACTATAAAATGGTGCATAAAAAAATCACCAGAATGCAGGAATTGTGTCTGATGCTTAAAATTTCCTAATGGAAAACCCCAAGACTCCCACCTAAAATGTGCCCGTACCAGTGTTAAGATGACACCCTTGTGTTGCAGCTAGGTTTTTTTTTCAGTTTTAAAAGCAATATTGTGCCTCAAGAGACTTCCTGTTTGTATAAAGGATAAAATAATTAGTTTCAGCCTGCTTGAATACCCTGTAAAACAAATAGATTTTTACTTTTTTTTGTATTCATACCTCTCAGTCCAACCGTCGTTCATATTGTATTTCTCTCTGTTGTCTTTGTATGTCACAGGTGAGGTAGTGTAAATATTATACAATATCCTATATATTATTGAATACTATAATATCCTGTTTCTCTACAGACACTACCAATGTTTTGTTGCACAAGCGTCTGGTCTATTACAAACAGAGATCTTCAGCCAGTATTAATAGATTTTTTTGGCCACTTGGGGGGCCACAATTATGGCCTGATACTATAATCACCTTAAAAAATTGAAATGTTGTAGCAGACAGTTGCATATTTAAACATCACAGCAGACACAGAGCAATATTAGCATTCATACAAAATTGTGTTTGACTTGCATGTGTGTGTGATGCATACAGATGGGTACTTTAGAGTATGTTATTTTCACCAACGTGTCTGTGCTTGTTTGATGCAGGTAATGGTGAACAGGGGAAGCCATTCCCTCTGACAGAATCCGACCGGGTCGACCAGGCCTACAGGGAGAACGGCTTTAACATTTACATAAGTGACCGGATCTCCCTCAACCGCTCCCTCCCTGACATCCGCCATGCGAAGTGAGTCCTGTTTGTGTTGGTGTGAGTGTGTATATGCATTTGTGCCTCCAGGTAAATGAATGAATGTGCTGCTTAAACAAACTAGTTATGCACATTAAAAAATGCATGCACGTTGAATGCATTGGTTTGTTGGTGAAATGCACAGATGAGGAATATTTTAAGTAGGAACACCAATGCACCGACAGTGTCTTTAATCTCTTGAATGTCGAGTCCATAGACAGCCTTGCAATTAATGCTGTCATAATCACAACCATGGATATGATCAAACCTGATTTGGTGTAATGTAGATGTGCTGTGTAAGAGTGCTTGATATAGTGCATCAACAAAATTAAAAATTGTGACTTTATTTGGTAAAATGTGACAGTATTTTTAAAGGCTCTGATGTCCACCTGTGTATTCATCTTGATGGGAACAGCAGGTCATGGAGAGACTGTTTGGTGCAGTATTTGTCAAGGATTACTGCTGGAGCTCTGCTGCACCAGGAAATAGTGAAAAGATAAAAAAATATATATCTTTTTTCTTTAAGTTTTAGAATTTTGAAGCCATAACCTCTCCAGACCCCTGTGAACTGTGCCCTCCCTTTCAATCCCAGAATGGCATTGTGGAAGGCCTTTAATCACAGTTTTTCTGTTGCTTGACGAGGACTATCATCTGACTTTTGACCCCTCAATTTCTTTCATGTGGAAAACAGCTTTGAACACTTCCTGTCTGCCAGTTTCCCCACGAGGACTGATTGTTATTTTTTATCAGTGTTTATAATAGCAGACCTCCTCTGACCTTACACGTCTCCTCCAGTGATTCGTCTGTGCTGACAGGTACTCTAGAATAAATGCAGCCCTCAAATCAACCATGGATAGCTAGTTTTTGTACAAGCCTGTGCTTTAGTTCTAATGCTGACTGATGTAGATGCATGAGCAAAATGTGGATCCTGGGTTTAGGACAGATGTGGTAGGCGGCTTAAGCTTCTTATTAAATCCACTCATGCCCATTTTCAAGACTCGTGCGTGCAGATGTCAGAGCTTGCCAGTCATGTCTCAAGTCTTTTTAGGCATGTCAAGTCAAGATCCAGGTCTTTCAGGTCTATAAATGCTGATCATTACAATGACACAGCATTTTGATATTTCCTGATTAAAGCTGTTATTAGTGTTATTTTTACATGACTGAGACCACATCAGTTCTATACAATCAGCAAATATTAAAGGTCTGTATTAAAGAATGGATTGTGAGACAGTAGGCCCTTGAGCCCAGACATGCAGAAGACTCCATCACCTCTCCTGAACTGCAACAAGACTCACAGCTTTTGAAGTTGTTTAGCCTCTTTCTGTTGTTGTTTCATGTCTTTTTGTAGTCGTTACACATCTCTCTGTGGTTTTGTCTGATTTAGTTTTATTGTTAGTGATTTTGCCCAGTTTTTGATGTAGCTTTGTGCCTCTTTGTGGCTGTTTTGCCCCTTTTGTATTCATTGTGATTCTACGTGTAGTTGCTTTGTGTCTCTTTGTTGTCATTTTGTGTCTCTCTGTGGTTATTTTGCCCCTTTTCATAGTCATTGTGAGTCCCTTTGTTTCTCTTTGCAGCTGTTTTGCATCTCTTTGTAGTCTTTTATGTCTCTTTGTGGTCATTCAGTGGTTATTTGGGTTTATTTTGACACTTTTCATAGTTGGTACGTGTTGATTTAAGTGGAATTTTTTTTGCAGATGAAAGCTAGTGGGGGGCCCTGACAATTTGGGTCCCTGGGCATGTGGCCATTAGGCTCATTCAGTAATCCATCCATGTGTGCAGCAGTACAAGATGTGTCTGGAGACATGTTCCAGGCCAAAAGTTAAGACTTGAATATATTTCAATATCAAGCCTTTAGGTAGACAAGTCTAAACTAAATCAAGTCATCACCCATTATCTGTGCCTTCATCAAGTGTTTACTTGACAACTGCTATAATCAGGCTCCTGCTTTAAAGTGGTTGTAATTGAATTATTAGCATGTAAATGGTGTTAAGGACTGATGTAGCCCCTGTGGCTGTCAGACACTTGTCACCCTCCTGTGACCAATCAAATGGACACACCTGCCCCCCCACCCCTCAACTTCCTTCACCCGGTCTGCCCTGTAGGCAGCGTCTGCCTCTTGGTGATTGGCATGTTGTCGGTGCCTCAGAGGCAGACAGTTCCAGACCTGCGACTGACACATTCGATTTCTGCACGTTGACAAGATTTAATTGAAGCACACACACACAGGCACACACAAACACACACACACACACACACACACACACACACACACACATACACGTACCTCCATCCCCTGTGGAATTGGACAGGGTTTGTTAAGAGTCACCAGCCGGCCGCCTGCCTATCACTCCTCCTGCATGTCTCCTAGCATTAATACTGGAATGAATAACACGCGGGCTGATGTTCAACACGGACATTGATCGACTGGCACAGTTCTCTACACACTTTCTCTCTTTCCATCAGCGGGGGGCCATAACTCTCTTCCCATGATTAACTCCTAAGCAAGGGTTTTCACCACTTGCTGTGTTGATCATGTACTAGATGATCACTGTAACCTGTCATCGGGGCACTTGTTAACAGCTACAGCAACTGATATCAGCTGTATGTGCTGTAAATAATAATATTAAAGCTGTCTCTGATGCGGGAGGGACACGTAAGTGGCTTCACTGCAAATCCTGCTTCATTCAGGGTCCAAATATAACCTGTGGAAAACCTGTTTAATCGTAATTATTATTATTTTTATGGGTCTTGTCTGTAAGTAGTGTGATGATGCTATAGTACATCAAAGTCTGTGTAGGGGGGGACAAAGTATTAAACTTTAACATGGTCTTCTGTCAACAGGCAGCCTAACTAAACCTTATCCATAGTCATGTCAGATCAGAAAACACTCATATGAATTAGTGATATGTTATGGTGTTGAAAGGCTCTATCAACTTTAGTTTCCAAATGCTGTCTTGATCAGAAAACACATATATGGGTTGTTTTTTTGACATTTGATATAGAAGACTTGAAGCAGTTTCTTCTCATAATTTTTCCCATAATTAAGGCCTTGTAAATGCTGTAAGGAGAATCATAATCACAGTTCAACAGGGAGTTAATTTTAGTTTTATCCATTACTGTCAAGGCAGCCAACAACTCTGAGATCATCTGTGGGTTTTTATATTATTCTATATTATTTTTCTGCAACACACCAGGAGACAATTTGGTACCAAAACCAAAAATTGATATGCATGTACTATATATGTGAAATACAATGGGCTCTTTGAAAATGTTTTCTCCTTGTCTTCTTCTCTTTCTCTGGTATTGAGAGATGAGCAAATACAATTTTCACAGTGTAGGAAATGATGGAAAATAGATTGAACAGTGGTTTCAGGGAAGATTACATGTGAATTTCAGTGAGCTGAGTAGAAGCGCTGTCTTCAGCCTGCTCAGACACATACATTTGAGCACTAAATCCATACGTCACCCCAGTGACCTAAGATCTGCTGAGGAGGCGAGTGTGTAACCAGAACAAAGGTTGCTGGATGAGGGATGTGAATAAGATGCTTTGTTCCTTCCCTCAATAAGGTGGATGCATGCATGTGGGAACACATGTTCGCTGAAGGGGCGCTGCACTGTATAAATGCATGTGCATTACTATGTATGTACACGGGCTTACACTGGAGCTACAGGAAAAATGCTCAGATGTACTTCCATTGGTGGTTCCATCAGCTGTTCGCCTCACTTCAATCACTGTTTCTTTCTGGACTGCTATGTGTCAATATTTCTAATATATTGCATTTTGAATGGAGTAGGACATCTTGTCCCGTTGCCACTCACATCCATGGGCAAATCATACGTCCACTCATCATCTGCTCCATCATCAATGTAAGCGACCATATAATTCCATCCCAATGGCTATATGCCCTTACACTGGAAGTTGCCCTTACCATGCATACAAGGGATTTTGTAGATCTAAAAAGCTGCTCCAAAACTGTCTTGCAATTTTCTACTCTCTCTCACGCCTGTTTAGCCTGACTATTGATTAACTCCTGCTATCACAAATCTACAGTATCCTCCAGTTTAGTTGACCCGTGACCTAATGTGATAATGGTGGCACATTTTAATAATCTTTTTTTTCAAATATTTCTTATCATGTGCTGTTCAAAATAAAATACATGTTCAGATAGCCCAGTGGTAATGGTTAAATAGCCAACTACTTATTGACTGTGTTGTTACAATCTTTGTCAATAGGGGATGCTGCAGTGACCCCAGCACCCACCTTCCCACATCTGCGGCTACATGAAAAACAGGGACAGTTGAAAAAAATGACCACCCTACAAGTAATATTTCTGTATGTATTTTTGTGTGTTTTCAGCTGTAAACAGAAGCTATATGCAGAGAAGCTGCCCAACACCAGCATCATCATCCCGTTCCATAACGAGGGCTGGTCATCGCTGCTGAGGACTGTCCACAGCGTGCTCAACCGCTCTCCTCCACAGCTCATCGCAGAGGTCATCCTGGTTGATGACTTCAGCGACAAAGGTACAGAAGACACACACTCATCACTGATGAGAACACACACCTGCACAGATAACACACCTCCGCAAACATGTGCCAGAAAAACAGTGTCTGATTTGTGTCACTTCATTAAGTTCTAAATTGTGTAATGGCTTGTACAGTTGTTTATTTGAGTCCATATTTCCAAATTTAAGGATTGAATTTATTAACAGTTTGTAGGTTTTCTATTTGGCCCATAACCTAATTATGTTTTGCTCCGATACATTTGTTTGTTTGGGCTCTTTTTCAGGTCAAACTAATGAAAAGTTTCCATCAGTTCTGTTCACAATGCTGTGAACTTTCTCATTATTTTCAATGGGATAAATATGATAAGTGGTTTGTATAATAAAATTCACCATGCTATGCTAAAACATTATAGCACCAAGAGGCAGGTAAACATACCAACTAGAGAAAAGTGGTGTCTTACTGAGTGGACCTGAGTCATAGAAGCCTCCACGTGTAGCAGTGGCTTGTTTGTTTTGTGTCTAGTCAGTATTTTCTGGGAGGGGAGGAACTCATATGTATTCCTGACACTGCTGACAGGTGAGCATGTTCTCCATCCATCAGGGGACTGGGAGTTAACATTTCAAGGGATCCCGAGGAAGAGTTTTCCAGTCAAATAGCAGAAAAGTAAAGTTACTGATCAGACCAAAGACACAATAACTACCCAGCCAGGGGCAAAGAATTCTGGGTTCCAAATCTCCTTTGAAGCCTCATACACTTCTGAAAGAAAAACTCCTCGTCCAAGAGGGTTTTAAAAAATTCTCAGTCTGTCTCTGACCTCCTCACACTCAGCCTCACAAATCCACCTAAATTATGTAAGCTCTGTGTCTGATATATTAGCATGAGAACATTCACAAAGAAGAGACTAAACCCGGCCGCTGGAAACCAGACTAATCAGCACACTATTGGGAATTTCTTAGATGATAACTTGACATGCTGGATCTCTCTGTCTGCCACCAGAGATCAGGTTTAGGAGAGGGTCAGTCACAGAGATGAAAAATACTGTCAGCTGCTGATGAAGCCTGTCCTAATGAAATGCATAGTGAGCCTTACAAGACTACAAGCACCATGTGGACTGGTTTTGTGGAGAGACCTCACACTTTCATCTGAGAGTGACACTTTATGTGAGACATTTCAGCTCTAAAGCTCCAAACAGAAGAAGAAAACAGAACAAGTAGTATCACTCCAGTATATTCCATTCACTCTAAGCAGCAGAAAAGTGTGCCAAAAGTTGGGTGAGCATTCCCGTGAAAGCCCAGAATTCGTGCCTAATAATGTCTGACCTAAACTACCTTTAAGCTGCCCATCCTTCTCTCACCCAAGCAAAGACACACTCTGTGGCTTGGCCTAGTCATATATATATATATATATATATATATATATATATATACATTGTATCTGCTTTAGGCTACATTGTGTGCTGGCTTGATAGGTTCATATGAATGCCAGCTATCTGCTCAGTTGTTGAACCACCATCTGTCATACCAATAGCCACTAGTTAGCAAGCCGTTTGGTGTGAAACACTTCTCATGAATTATGTTCTTTGAATAAGTCTTCAAAAGAAAATAACTTTGTCTCAATATGCAGATATAATTCAAGAGCTATTTATTTGCCATTTACTCGACTTCAATTACAAGTCTGTGTGTTTCGTACCTGCTCAGTTCCAAGTACCCCAATAAACTTTTCATGCAGTCAGTTTGTATTGCTCTAAGATAGTATATGGATAATATAAAGATGCAGTAAATGGTATCGTGTGAAAATGCACACACAAAGGTTTGTATGACATCTAACGAATTAGACCATGAATGAGGTCGGGTACTTTTTGTAAAGTTACTTAGATTTGATTTAGGAAAAGAAACATGTTGACGATGTACCTTAATATAACTTCACTTGGTTTCACACGGTTGTGAACACCTGTCTCCTGAGGGAAAGTCCTGTATTGTATGACCCATCCGCCACTCCAACTTGCCTCCTCATGCGGCCTTTCGGTCTTTATCCTACTTCATTTATTACTTATGTCAGCGCCTCAGTCACATGATTGCAGCCTTTCTGATTATGTGGATTACTGGCTAATGATTACTTGGGTTATAGACGAATTGTGAAGTATTTCTCTTCATAGTCATATGAACAAACAGTGTATAAGAAACGTCTGAAATTTGTTACTATAGGGGCAGGTGTATTTTCACTACATGGTTTGAAGACACACACTTGGAAAGTCCCACGTTCAGAACTTAGAACTCTCACCTTTTTGTTACAACCTGGGTTGGGAAAATAAATGTAAAATGCTCATTTCTCCAAACGCTGAGCTTTCTAAGTGACAGTGCATTTGTGGCAGCAATGGGTACATCTTAATGAATGAAGAGTTGGCCTGGATGCTCACAAACTGCAGAAAATAACTAGCTGAATGGATGTGAGATGTCCATCAAGTGCGTTCAGTCAACTATTTTTCAGCGAATAAATGTTCAGGAAAAAAAAGTCTGTGTTTACTTGGAGGGAGTGAAGACATCTGTAGCACATGTTCAGCAGCATGTCTCTTGGTAGCTGAAGACTGCAGTAATTGGTCATTTAATGACAGCTGCATAATTTCTTCTAGAATTATGAAAATGTAACCATATCTTACAAAGGAAAAATACTTCACTACTGCAGTGCGTACCACTCTGGTCCACTCTGTTCAGCATGTGTGGGTTTGCTTTTGTTTGTGTATCTCTGGCTCCTCAGCAGCTCTTTGCAGTAATCATCTCCTCTTCATTGTTGCATAGCATTGTGTGCGTGTGTGTGTGTGTGTGTGTGTGTGTGTGTGTGTGTGTGTGTGTGTGCACCTGTCTGAGTGTTATTTTCTCTTTCACTCTCCCTTCACTAGCCCTCTTAAGAAAGTGTTTAATTCCTTGTTAATTAGTGCTCTCTGTCACGGTCCCTCGTTGAAGGATGTGTTTACCTCTCGTCTCCACGGTAATGAGATGTTCCGCTGCCTCAGACTCATTTAGAGGTTAACACCCATCAGAGCTCAGAGACCGAACCCTCCCACTGCTGCTGCAGAGTGGAGTATAAACAAAAATTGTGAAAGTAGTGCTACAGAAGTATGGTATTTATTTATTTTTTTATTTTATGGAGGGAGTGGGATGACAGCTCCCCCTGTTCAGATCCTTCTCAGGCAAACACCCACAGGAAGGAAATCAGTAGGTCACAAATACATCATGAAAACATCAATTTTACCTTACAAGTGATTGTTCAGCACTTTTAATCAAAATGAATGAAGTTTAATATAAAAATTCAGACAGAGAAAATAGCAAACCTTTTCCTACATCACTCCTCTCCCTCTACCCTCACACGTCCCTGTGGGTGGGAAGCAAAGAACAGCTCAGTTGTGTGAAAATAGCCTGGAACCATGGATGGGTCTGGGCCCTCTGTCGTCAGGATGGATGGGAAAACATTACACAGCTGCGGGGAAGGGATTTAACCTCTGCAGGCTGTCTGCTCTAACACTCCCTCTCACTGCCACTGTCCTTTGATAAGAAATGAGTCGGGCTGTAATTAAGGCTTTGGAGACACGAGGACAAAGTGAACTTCAATCAGTTCTGGTCTCTGGTTGAGCGGCTGGTGTTACGATGTTGGAGAGAATAATCCCAGACAGTTTCTGTGCAGAATCCCACAAATCAATGCTCAGCATTGAACCTTTGCATAATAAATTAGGGAGCATGTGCATTACAGTGGGGGAGAGAAAAAGTGATTGATTATAAAATATGGCTCAGACTTTCAGTTTGGTGCTTAATTTCTGGTTCACACATTAATTTACCAAGTTGAGAAACAACTATCTGTAGAAATGTGGAAAACAAAAAAGATGATAATGTTTGTGTGTGTAGCTGTGTACTTAGGATTCAGCCCCTAAGTATATACAAATAAACAAATGAATAGATAAATAAAATAAAATTGTATATAAATAAAAAATGGATCTTAGTTAATACACTTAATACATCTTAACAACAACAAAATAAATCCCTGAAAGCAAAGCAATCTGTTTGTGAAACAGACTTATTACAGTAACAAACAGCTCGCTACACACACTACAGCATGTTGACTTGTGTGATGTTGAAAGAGAAGCGTATGCACAAACTCAAAAGCCCAACAAAACTATGCTACACCTACACAGGTGATAATACTTATCCTGTATAGGGATACCTTGGCCCTATTTCAGAAAGCAGGCTCAACAAATTCTGAGTCGGATCCCGATGTCCGAGTTGACTGAGTCTGAGCTGGGAAACTCTTGAGTTTTCGGTTCAGAACAGCTGATCAGAATCAGCTCAATCAACTCTGAGTATGTTCAGCCTGAGGGAAGCTCGTTCACGGTGAGCACCAAAAGCCATCATCAATGGAGCGCAGATAAAATGATTTTCAGTTGCAGAAAGCGGCGTTAAAAGCAGAGCCACCTATTTCATCCCAACTGAATCGAAGATTTTAATGACCGCAAATGAAGACATGAAAAAAAAATCTATTTCGGCAGCTGCAGCGAAACAGTGTGAGGTGGCATGAGAAAAGACTACGAGCGTGTTACGAGGTAATGTGAAGTGACGTTGTGTAATGTGATGCGTTAATGCATCTAATATACAAAAAATATAGAAACATTTTTATATCTTAACAGTGTTCCTATATTTTAATATAATTTGCTATATTCTTTTATTCAGCTGTAATCTGATGGGACCCAAACACACTGGGCAGCAAATCAAAATCAAACAGAAAAATGTTGTACAGACTGGTAAAAGTTTTGCTTATACTTATGCGATTCTTGAGAAATTAGGCTGAGGTTAATTGAATTGCTGTGAAATGACTTCCAATTTATGTAATCTCCTTTATCCTCAGATGGAGCTATGATGGGATGTTGAGCCCCTAAATGCAGCCTATTACACTGCGGAATCTTTGAATATGTGAAAAGTATTCATTAATCATTGCATAATGTATCTGTGTGTAGATTAATTTCTTGTTATCACTGACGAACCTGCAGTTCTGTGGAATTCCTCTGTGATGATCCTTTCTCATTTATGCCCTGGGAAAAAACACAAAAAGGGGCACCATCTCCTGACGCAACAGTCCCTGAATAAATTGTGACTTTTGTGGTGGTACAGTATTCAATACATTGTGTCATGCTCTTGTTTTGAAAGGTTGGTAACAGGAAGTTGTTCGAGTGGAAGCTCTGTATCTTGTGTTGTCAGATGTGCAGGAGCTTGAGCAATAATAATGTGGCTCAGCATTAAAGCAGCTCGATGTTAACGCACAACATGACAACTTTATTCACAAAAGGATACGCTTTGTCTCTCCGTCCTGCTACACGCTTAGCCTCAGGTTTAGATGAAGCAAACCTGCAAAACAGCAGGTTTGCTTTGCAGAGTATGTTGCCATAGTAACTGACTCAAGGTTACGCTGAACTGGCTATGTGAAACAGAAAAGTCAGAGTTTCCCCTCATCTCAGGCTGAACATACTAGTTTTCATTAACCCTGCTTTCTGAAATAGGGCCCTCATCTCAGGTGTGTTTGGGTGTGTACAGACTGTTTGCTTGACAACTGACTTTTTTTGTTAGCTTTTTGGTACCAAGTGTGGGACAAATAACATCTTTATTATGCAAACTTTGTTCCAGAAATCTGGTGACCTCACGTATATCTCAGCATAGTTTCGCCCACCTTTAATCAGAGCAGCATAAAAAATAAGTAAATTTAAAAAACACCTGTGGGGTTGTGCAGTGCATTTAAGGCAGCACAGCAGGAACCACTAAAGCAATCATTCCAACACAGCAACATATCCACAGGAAGAGGGAACGAAATTCACAGCACATAGCCGAGTTTAATGTCAATAAAACCTTACACAAGTTTAATTTTGTTTCAGCTCTAATTTATACAGACATAGTAGCTCTAACAAAATAAAGGCAACTCATCAACACTGGACTTTCTTTTCTTTTTAGGGCATTCTAGTGCTAGCAATCTATTTGGGGGAGTTAGTTTTTTGTAGCAATGTTTGTGCATTTCTTAAAGAACTACTGTGTTTTAGGCTCTCAGGCCTTTCCTGACCTACACTTGCAAGCTAAATGTTATAAATCCTCATCAAGTCACTGCTTTGGTTCGTACGCTCTACCTGGCAAACTGTCAAATTAATCCTTTGCTGAATAAAAACAGGCAGGGTGGACACGTTCTAAAAGGAGGAGCCAGTCTGCCTATTAAAAAATTTTTTTTTCTCTTCACATGACTGAACCACAGGTCAGCATTGATCCTTAAATTACAAACTGAACATTCCTGCTTTGGTAGTTTATCCAGCAGGGATGTAGGATGTTGACCTCATACCCACACGGTGAACTTTGCCGCACCAGGCGTGGAAGATTAAGGTGGCCAGTAGTGCCTTCAAGCGAGTTTCACGCTGTGTTCATGGACCCACAAAAACGTCTATATTTAGATAAGGGACACAGAATGATATAAAAGGAAGGACACACACACACAAATGGAATGTTTGCAACTTTAGCACTTGATGAGAGCCTTGCCAACCCCTGACCTAAGGCATCCGTTTGTACCAGCTACATTGGCATAGCTCTTTAGGAGGGTGGCGCTCCTAAGTTAGGCTACATTTTGATGAGTGAACAACTGGCATGGCCATTTTTAAAGGTTCCCTTGAACTCTCACCTCAAGATATCTGAATGAAAATTGGTTCTATGGGTACCCACGAGTCTCTCCTAAACTTGAGAGGGCTTGTTCCCAGTATAGTTTTGTTCCTTACAATCAATGTACTCTGCCATATTAAAGCTGTTTATTTGTCTTTTTAAGGAAAAGGATAACCAGCCTATTTGAAGAACAATGAATCACCTAACATGTACACAGATACATAACACATTAAAAGAGGATTGCTGTGGAATTCAAAATATAAACTGTACCAGTACTGGCCTGTGCACATCAGATAATTAACAACATTAACTGTAAAATAAGAAAGTATATTAGTATGTGATTCCACAACTCTCATATTGACATAGTGTTCAACTTGCCTATACACTTCAACAGCATGATAAAATTAATGAAATTCAGTTACAGCTACAAAAGTATCAGAAATGAAAGGATCGTCATATCTAGGGAATAAGGTAGTATGTTGCTACCTAGTAAACTAGCTAATGGTGCAGCTAATTTTGTTCTAGTTGTCTTAAAAGAAGCTTCTGGTCTTGAATGGAGACTTCCTCTTCACTAAGAGTTAAAATAAAAGATGATTGTTCTTTAGCAACTCGTGATCTAATTCTCATTCACAAAACGGAATCAATCTGTGCGAGTCATTAACGTCCCGGCCGACCCTGACAAAGGTACTTCTCTTTTCATAATACGCACTCACAGATTGGGAGAAACCCTCCCAATCAGTTCTGCTGACGCTGAGTTACCTTGCTCTGCTTAACAGCATCCACAGAGCCTACAGTCATACTAATGCCCTGTTATATTTATAACTTCATTATGCACCAGAACTGCTTTTAACAGTTATCCTGAAGCAAATTAACTCATGATGAGGCAGTTTTTTTTTTAACATTGTGAAGTTTGCCTGTAAGGTGAGTAATCTTACACATGTTGTAATTATAGAAATGACCTCCAGTTTTATTAATGTGGTTGTTCAAGAATGCCTCCAGTGTTGCTGAAAGTGAGCATCATTTTCAATATCAGCCCCTCTGTATCCCTTATTAACCTGCTGTGGATCTTTGATGCTGTTTATATAAGCTAAAATGAAACAGCTGTTCTCTTCAAACTCAATTATGTCACTCATCATTCATTCCCATCTCTGAAGTTTTAAATCCAAACTTCAGAGATACAGTATGTCGTGATGGCATCCAGTTAATCAGCTGTTATGCCCTGTCTACGGGTAGCCAAGATACAACATGAAAAAGGCTCATCTTATCCATCTCCCAAGCAGTCACGAGACAGATCACTGAGAGTTTAACATCATGCATTTAATTAGTGTGTTTTATAATTCATGGAGACAACAAGAGACTTAAGAGTGGACAAAGGCCAAAAAAAAAACCCAACAAAATAAACAAACTAATTTCATATAATACACCTCACTAACCAAGGCTGACGAAAGAAAACAAGATAAACATAAACAGCAGTTCACCCCTACAAATGTCTGGAGCACAACTGCCACCATCTTGGCTCTTAATGGGGGGTGCGTTAGGACATATTCACTCAGAGTGCCAGAGCACACTCTGGCACAAACTGGACCGCTTGTGAATTCAGAACACTGCTGGAGTTTACCATTAGGTTATTCAGAATGCCACACTCTCAAAGTGGCAGAGCGCAGAGCAGAGTAAATATGTGATTAAGTTAGCTGTTTATTAATTCATGTAGAAGAAGAATGCTCTGTTTTTTTGAGTAACAGTGCTCTCAGTTTAGTTTTGAGAATCAGATTGGATTTACAAATACATCCATAGGTGATTGGCATTCAGAGGGAGCCAATCATCTGCAGGTACTGGTAGCCAGTTACCTCTGTGTGCTGCTATACAAGTATTTATATACATTGCCGTACACACACCTGTCACACACCATGCCAAAGCATTTTTACCGAAGGGAGAAACATCAACACAACAAAATCTGACCAAATGAACTGATAATGAACAGAATGAAATGTGCAACCTCACAATGCTGTTAAACTACTCTAATGTAAACGGTATGAATGAGAGAAATTTATAGAATACATTAACAGATGCTTTCTGACATTATTCAGTTTTCATCTTCCTGTTAATGCTGATAGGTGTCAGCAGTATTGCATAGCCATATTAATGCTGCTGTTGAAAACCACCAAGCTTTTCATCTTGTATCTTTGCAGTCCTTCACCAGAGGCTAAAGTTTTTAAGCTTGGCCACCCTCTACCAGTGGTTCAGTAAGTTCCACCAGACTGTTTTTGTAATCTACTGAGAATCACAACACTTCATCAGATCATAGAGAGATGTAGATCATTTCTGTAAATCAACAATCAGCAATTTCTGCATCCTTCCCACACTGACCTTCTGACTGCATCTAAACAAATTTGTCAAATTTTTGCCTGAACTGCTTTAATGATCTGGGTAATGGCAACAAGACAAAAGAGGATAAGGTAAAAAAAAAACAGTGTTAGTATAGTAACTCAGCAGTTTGCCAACATTGTCTTACAGGTTTCTAAAGAATAAACCAAATATCCAAGCAGCTCTTGTGCCGGAGACATGTAATAACTCTGTGTTTAGGTGCCGTCTGTTTCACAGCAAGCCGCAGATGACAAATGATTTTTGTCAGGTAGCAGTGATTTTAGAGAGATATCATAGCAGTATGAGCCCCAGAGGTGTGGTGGGAAAACTGCCTGTGAGAGTAACCTCTTGTGCTTTCATTCATCAAACCATACATCTGTCTGTTCACACCTGTGGTTTTTTTTTTTGGGTCTAGCCACCAAGGACACAGCTAAGTTTCACAGTTTCTCGCAGGCAATAGTTAAATGGACATGATTAGCAACGCTGCCATAAATGTATGATGTTCTCGATGCATCAATCACCTACTGGACTGAATCCGACTAATCCTTACATGTCTCGTCTCCTTAATCAGTGTACTATAAATGTAATTACTATGACGGTTTGAAAATTTGCCTCACTAATTGAAAAGCAGCCTTAGCAGTCTTGTGTGGTGACACTGCTAATTTTCCTTAAAATCTATATATTTCAGTGCATTTATGTCGCCTGATGTTTCATCTACTTATTTACAAGGATAACACACTTTAATCAACATTTCCCTGTTAGCCAGCATGCTAATTTTCAACTGCAGTCTTTTGGCAAGATGTTGTGAATCCAGTGAGGTGATGTTAGCAGTAGCATACCACACTTGCTGATTGTGTACAATTTTAGTTATGCACTCTATAACTGGATTTACATTTACTGTTCTAAATTAATAAACCAGTTTACAAAAGGGATTGTGAGAGAATCCATCCATCCATCCATCCATCCATCCATCCATCATCCAGCCATCCATCCATCATCCATCCATCCAGCCATCCATCAGCCATCCAGCCATCCACACCTCCTTATCCAAAGCCGGGTCATGGGGGCAGCAGGCTCAGCAAAATATTCTAGAAGCCCCTCTCCCCAGCTACACTTTCCAGCTCCTTCCCCTCCTGACGAGATATCCAATCCCTCCAGTGTGTTCTGGGTCTACCCCAAAGCCTTCTACCAGTAGGACATGCCTGGAACATCTCTAACAGGAGGCGCCCAGGAGGCATCCTGATTAGATGCCTGAACTAAACAGACCCCTTTCAACACAAAGGAGCCGCGGCTCTACTCTGAGCTCCCTCCAAATGTCCAAGCTCCTTACCCTATCTCTAAGGCTGAGCCCAGAGACCCTTTAGAGGAAACTTATTTCGGCTGCTTGCATTCGAGACCTCATTCTTTCCGTCATTACCCAGAGCTCATGACCATAGCTGAGGTTTAGGACGTAGATGGACCAGTAAATTGAAAACTTCGCCTTCTGGCTCAACTCTCTCTTCACCACGACGCTCCAGCATAGCGCCCATATAATTGCAGATGCTGCTCGAACCCGCCGTTCCATCTCAAGCTTCATTCTACCCTCACTCGTGAACAAGACCCGGAGATACTTGAACTGCCTCGCTTTGGGCAGTAACTCACTCCCAACCCAGAGGGGGCAATCCACCATTTTCCGGAAGAGAACCATGGCCTCAGACTTGGAGGTGCTGACTCTTACTCTGACTGCTTCACATTCAAGACACACTCAATGTTACAATAGTTTGGAGTGAAACCTGCCAACACGTTCTAACTCCTAACTTGTCAAATACGGCAGCTTGGTCAGTGGCCATACGCTTCAAAGCACGACAGTCTAGGTACCCCTCTACTGTCAGTTTTGGATGTTTTGGTTTGCTCTATACATTCAAACAGTGTCATTTTAAAATTAGCTTTATGTTTTGGGCACCAAAACTACTTGGTTAGGTTAATGAAAAGGTTTGGGTCATTAACATCCTGGCCGACCCTGACAAAGGTAGTCAGATCATGGTTTGGGTTAAATTGACGTTGACTTTTGGTATTACATGGGCTTACATTGGAGTTAGTTTAATGCCCAGTGTGTCTCATACAGATGCCAAAGGGTTCATTGTGCATCAGTTTCAGACACTGAAGGGCGTGACAAAAGGTCAGTATTTGACAAATTACAACAGTTGCCTCTGATTAAGATCTGCCATAAACCCTTTTGATCCCCACCCTGGAATTGTCCTGCAAGGAGAATTCAAGCAAATCTGATAGTAGCGTCTAACTTTGGTTTAGTACAATAGAGATTTACAGGTTCTTTGCCTTTCTCTCATGTACCAACTCCATTTTGTTCAGAACATGTGGTGAAATACATTAAGACTAGTCTCAGTCAAGACTTTGGTTTGCTCACGTTTCTTCTTTTTTTCACTCAACTAATCAAGCAGAATGCACAGAAAAACAAGTTCCATTATTATCTTTTTGCTGTCCTCTAATCCTTGTATCAATACAATTTCATGTCCTTGGTTGTGATTGGATTCTCAAAAAAAAAAAAAAAGCTCTATTTCTAGTTAGATGAGGACTGAAGATTGTCTCATCATGCTTATTTAGTACTATCAGAGTTGGAATGGTGTTTTTCTTGCCTTTTCAAATTACTAAACGTAACTGTTTTCCACTAAAAAGAAGATTTCCATGAAATTACCCCCTGCTGTCAAATAACAGTGGAAACTAAGAATGGAGCATTTTCATTTACTTTTTATTCTCTTAATTTCCACCCTGCTGAGGATTGCAGATTTGGCGCTAAAGCATCTGCCCTCTCCCTCCTACATACCCTGGCCCTTCAGTCTTGTTAGAGAGTAAATAAAATCTACTCAGTCCTTCGCTACACTGTCTTCTTATCATCAGGTTTTTACACCTTCCACATAATATTTCATTTAATTACAGGTTTCAGTTAAAGCCCTTTCACCATGTCAGTGGAGAGTGACCCCTAACATTCACTCTCTGCTTCTCTGTTTATCCCTCGCTCTGCCTTTCTCACCCTCACTGTGTTCCCACATCTGACCTGCAGGCAGATCTGATTTACAGTCAGCAGCTCAAGCGTGACACTGAGCTACAGACAGTGAGCAAGTGTTGCTATCAGAGCTGACAACGGCTCTTTTATATCTCCTCGTTTTTTCGTCCCTCCGCTATACACTGAAAAATCTAAATCTAAACCCCATATGTAAAATATATTCTTGAATTAAATGTTCTCAGATTTGATATGATGGCTATGGAGGAATGAGACCACTAATATTGGTTTATTTCAAAAGGTTTAAATCCCATTGCGCCAAAGCACAAATAGCAGCTTCTTCTTTTTCATCCAATTTCTTCAAACTGGGAGAAAGACCTGACCTCACATGCAAATTGCTTTATTCAAAGTCAGAGAAAAATCTTTACCATTGGCTTCAATCTGTCTGCTGTTACTGTGGATCTGTCCATCTGTCACACAGTAATTTCCTCCAAAAAAAATCCCAGCATTAAAGAATGAATCACATTGGACTTGCCAGAATGTTACTTAAATCTCTTTTCAATGAAACTATCTTTACAGTACCCTCGGAGCTTATTATGCTGCTAATTTAACAGACTCTAACAAATGAAAGGAACCTTTTGTGAATGCCCTCTCAAGATTTGATCAGTTTGATGACCAGTGCCCTTCCTCTACTTTTTTTTCTTAATATTCATCAGCCACTCCTAGTTTAGATTAAAAATCACATGTAGTGTTAACTGGGTTTGTTAACCCCTCTAAAAGGGTTAACATCTATGTCAACCTTAACCCTAATATCATCACATTATCAATAAAGGTACTGAGTCAAAATTATTATCATATGGTTGTGTCAATGTAGTCTAACTCTGCTAATGTGATTATAATAATAGACTGATACCCAAAGCTTCCCTGCTGCTGTGAAAATACGGTCACACTGGGTAAACGGTTGGGTGTGTGCCTGGCAGCATAGCATTGGTGGATGAGCATGAGCAATGAATTCTGCTGGTGGAGCCCAAGTCATTTCACGGATTTATGGCCAGACGGGGAAAGGGAAAATAGCTGTAACTTGTCACATACAGAAACAGAAAAGACGAGAAAGCTGCCTCTCTCCTCTCAACATCAGGGAAGAGAAAATAGCGCATGGGAGGCGGGGAGAGGTAACGCTGTATGTAAGAGTGTGTGTGTGCCTGCATGCTGGAGCCTCACATGTTCCATCATTTTCCAGCTTTTCTGGGGATCAGATCATCAAAGCTCCTAAATCTGACTCGTGGATCCACCAGAATCAGTTCAGTCACTGCAGTATTAATATTTTCAGACCTCACCTCTGCTCCCAATCCTGACTGCTGTTGACTTAGAATAGCTCATCCAGTGGGAATACTCCCTCAAAAACTAATGTCTAAGTATCAAAAGCCTTGGCACGGAGCTCTGAGATGTTTGTAGCTCGTTCCTTCATGATGGACAGCAGCTGTAGTCCACTTGGATTCCAAGTAGTTACAATGGATTCCAACTGGGATCCATTTTCAAGGAAAAAAAAATGCACCAAAATCAATGGAACTATACAGTGGAACTGTCTGACCCCTTTTGTATGCTAAGTAAATGCTCATCACACTCTCAATTAATTGCTAAATACCGTTATTAGCTCTACACTTCTGGCACAGCTCAGGAGCTCTGCCACATAACTATGGCAATTTATTCTATTAAGTTATATGTCCAGATTTACAGCTACCATTTGTTCACTATAAGGTGTTTAGTTTTGCATGCTAGTGACAAGGTGTGTACAATATACAGCCATATTTTGGTGAAAACATGATTATTTGAAACATAGTGCATATAAAAAAAGCTAAAAAGGAGAAGTGAATTCTGCTGCAGAGGTAGTTTCACAGTTTTCCGTAGATGGTTTTTCATAGTTGGCTGCTGTTCTGTCTTCTGCAAAGGAAACATAATGCTGATTTGCTTTGTGATCATCATAACATTTAAAAATGTTTATTATATGTTCGTTAAGTCTTTATACTAAGCATGTCTGCAAATCACTTGTATTTATAGAATGATGTTGTTAATTTATTTCTCTCTCAAACATTGTTTTGTCACCGTATGAACACTCACTTTGGGACTCTGAAGTTTTTTAATGAAATCAAGATGATTAAAAAAAGCAAAACAAAACATTGTTTACATCCATAGCTGCGGGGGAAAGTTGTACATATTCACACCTTGACACCCGGGAATAGGCCAGTACCACCACTGCCTGAGTCTATGAGCAAATAAACAGCATCAGTAGAGCAGTTTGGGGCTAAAAGCTTTGTTCATGAGCTCTGACAGGAGTTAATGATGCAGGGAAAGGTGTTATTCATTCATTCCCCTTGGCCATATCACAGTGGGGTTTCAAAGGAGTAAAGTGAGTCGCCAAGTAGTTGGTTTGTATTTGTGTTTAATATAGTCATGGCTATTCTTTTAAAACTATGTGGCAATAATTCACAGCCTGAAAATCATATTGCAGTTCTCAATTCTAAGCTGAGACCTACTGAACAGTGACTGTGTTAACTTTTCTCCTACCGGTGCAACCAAGTGCTTGAATTCATAACAATGATTTACTATCTTTGCTCTTGCATATTTCATAAACAATATTAAGAGATTATACTAGTGTCTTTTGCATTCTTTATCCTATTTACCTCTGCTTTTGATTTGGAAAGTCTGCTGCAGGCTATTATGCTATTATAGCTGACAGTAGGTATTCGTCTGTGGTGCATTTACAATACATGCTGTGGGAAACTTCAGAGTCTTTGTTCCATTCTTCTGGCCACTGTTGTATTGCACTTCGCTGTATTCTATTTATTAAATTTTTCTAAGGCAAAGTGGTCTCTGAACATTAAGATATTTTATTGGCACTGTACTTCTAGGAATATTTCATCCCCTGAATGACTATTTTGATATCAGTTTCTCACCCCATGTTACGTTGAATTCGGAAGGAAGACTTGTTTTTCCTGCATGCCTCTATGGTCAACAAAGAATCCCAAAGTAGAGAAAAATTCTTCATGAATTGAAGCCATGGGGCATTGCATTTAGCAACAGCAAAATCATACAGTACATCTGTTAACAAACTTTCATACAACTCGTGCAGTATAATCCAAGTCTCATTTATTCAGTCGTATAGTTCTTCGCAAATGAAAATGTTACTATACAAGACACTTACACATAAACAGTGTCAGGCCCGGATGAGTAGCACACCAGTGCTGTTTATGCAGAAGTGTTTTAAACAGTAACATTCTCTTTGAAAATACTTGACTGTAATTCTCTTCCATTGTTTTGTCATTTATAAGCCCTTCCCTTTCATAACCACCAAGTAGGGCTGGGCAATATATCGGTATTATATTGATTTCATGATATGAAACAAGATATTTTTTTAGATTTTGAATATTGTTATATTGTAAGTGTTGTATTTTCCTGGTTTTAAAGGCTGCATTACAGTAAAGTGGAGCATAGTCTCACCCTGTAGTTGTCAGAATTCGAGACAGTGATTTGCAGCGTCAGAAACCAATGAAAAAAGGCATCCTTTAATGTCGGCGTGATCTGTGGCCGGTCGCTGTTATAGTTTAACGGCACCTGGCAACGTTAGGGGGAAACACAACAGGACGAGGACGAAAGTTAAGGTGGCAAAAGTCCGAATGGGGTGCTGGATAGGTCCAACAAACACTGACTTTCACCCGAGAGAGCAGTGTTCACGAAAAACGTCAATTCACAGTGTTGTACAGACGTAGTGCATTTATTTTGAAAGAGACTGTATGTAAACGTTAAATTTCCTGTAAAAAATGCAAGTGTATCTTGAAAGAAGAGAATCCCAGAACGTCAACAACTAACACACCCAGGGTACCTTGCACGTCGTAGGTGAACGTAGAAAGTCCATGACTAAAACATTAATATGTGACGAGGTTGGAAGGAGAATGTGTCAAGTGATGTAATTTTCTGAGCTTACCAGACTGTTCCAGGTGTTTTATTATTTGTCTTTTCCCTCTTAGTCATCATATCCATATTACTGTTACATATGACTGTTTTTCAGAAATCAAATTGTGTAAATATTTTGTAAATGCATCAGTAGTCAACCATATCATATTCTTGCATATAATTATTGAAGTATTTAGTAAAAAAAAAAAAAAAAAGATTTTTTTTCTTTTTCGATATCACCCAGTACTAGTGCCAAGTGAAAACTATCTTTGTATGGGGCTCTACTAGTCTTTTTCATATAACATTGGCAACCATTTTTGGTAAACTTTGTGACTGCTGCAGTGATGTACATCGATCAAACAGTTGCTTCAGTGAAAAGCACTGCAGAAAAAAATCAATGACTGTGCCAAATGTTGAATCTCTTTGACCATGGTGGAGTGTAAGATTTAGATGAAAACTCCTCTTAATGTTTGGCCACTGCAAACCCTGTAAACAGGACACTTTCTGCCATTATTTTGTTACATTTGTCAATAACATTGATTTTTATTCAGAATGAAAAAGACTTGTGTCATGTAATCACAGCCAGGAACAAAGCCTGGATTTACTCAGTGGGACCATGGTGGCACACTGTGCTATCAGCTACTTTGTGATGGAAACCTGCCATTGGCAGATTGATCGCCCAATTACTTTCCTATTTTCTGCTCCCTGATGGGATCACTTGAGCAAATGGCTGTGATACTTCATTTCAAATAAGGAGTGGCCTATACACTGCTCTTATGCAGAGTGACTTTTGATGTATTTCCAGTCAGATATGGAGGCGGTTTGGCGGTCAGACAGCATGGCTCCCAGCAGGCACCAGCACAGCCTCCAACCTGGAGCCACCACAGAGCTGACCACAAGGTCTACTGCTAATTGTGCAGAAATATGTCTCACATTTTGGTGGAAAACAGATTTTCATTGTGTTCAGAAGGAAAATAATTGTAACCTCTGCCAGTGCTGCTGCACAGTGCTGCCAACCACAGCTACTTGTGAATTTAATCCAGAGACATTTTTTATTCATTCTTATGTTGAGAATAAAGCAGTGCAAAAGCAAGAGCAATTTTCAAAATGAAATACTGAAAATGAAAAATCAAACAAAGATACTGTCTCTCTGTCAGAATGGCCATGGCAGTAAATTTAGCTTTTTACTGCATGCAGTTACTTTTACAGCACAGTGTGAATACAGCATATGACAAGATTGCACTAATGGAGTCTGAATGCTGAGATGTGTTTGTCAGACAATTTTTCCTGAGTGCCTGTATTTATCGTAGTTTTAAGAGGCTTCAAATTGTGGTTTCTTGTGTTGAGACCAGGTGCGTTTTGAGGTATTGATTTTCTCCATGATTTTCTTGCATTTGTTTAGCCCTCCTCTGCTCTTTTCTTTCCCTGGATTCCAAACTACTGAGTACTAAACGTAACAAGTGAAGTCAAATTATATTGTTAGATCATCTCCTGAAACCTGCTGAATTAATATTTTTGAGGGTGGAAACAGGTGGGCCTACACTGAAGATACGGATGTCATATTAAACTAAAGGACCTAAGGCATCCATTGGTAACAATGTCATGCTATCTTGTTGAAAAGGGGCCAAATAATGCTCCAAAGTTACCCTAAAGCTTGGTAAGGGACAAAGGAATATTGCCATTTTTCAAAATGAATTCTGCATACTGGGTTGCCTCAACAGTCTTGCAATCACATAAACTGAGTATGACTGGAAAACTGAAAGTTGACAACCATATTATCTTTACACTGTTTTGCAAACAATTTGACCGATATTTGATAAAAGTACTATTTTTTTGTCATGATTCGATCTTATCATGTAATAATAGGGTATTTTTTAGGACAAAAAAAAACACAAAATACATACAAAAATATGAGTAATTGGACTTTGTCCCCCTGCAGCTGGCCTGGCAATAGATGGAAGGTCATAGGCTCATTTAAATTAAAGGTTGCATCTTATGTAAAGCATCATTTCTGAGCTGAATCTCACTGCAATCTGTTTATTAGATTATGAAATATGCTATGTGTAAAGCTGATAGTTTGGCTTGGGTTGGGAAAAACTGGGAAAAACTCATGGGCATTCTAATTTGTATTATTCTTTGAGCACGACTATTACATTTTTTTTTAATTTGTATGGACAATTGGAACTTTTAGAGGTAAGGTAATGAAAGCACCAAAACCATTAGAATGCATTCCGTAGAGACAAGACAAGAATATCCATGGCAAGTTTCCTGTAAATTTATCGTGATGCTTTCCCAAGGAAATACATGATTTTAATTATTTTTATTGTTATTTTGATTGAGGAAAAATATCAGCCCGAGGCCAATTTAACTTACCCGAAATATCTTTTTCATTATCTGGCTTCACTAACCCTAACATTGGCTGTCTGGATAACTGGTATCACAGAAGTGGTTATCAAGTAGTTCAGTCAGCTCTGGGTTTTAATATCCAGCCATGTGAGCATTCATGTGAAAAAGGCAGAGTTGTGAATTTCGATTGACATCATCAGAACCATGCATGAAGCAGCCTACTTCATATCATGTAAAATGAAACAGTTCCTGCATTATGTTTGTGAGACAGTCGTTACTCATTGGAATACAATATGAATGATAGCTTAAAGCCTTACAACAGATTAGGCAAATGTAAAAACACTAAGTTTAGGTATAATTATAGACAAATTAAAATAAGTAGGAGTGAGTATTTTTGCCAGTTAGTTGGAAAATGAAGAAAGTACTTTGAATATACACCAGACTGTGCAGTAAGGAGTAATTAGCCTAATGACTGATGAGGTCTATCTGACAGAAATGTTGCATTTATAGTAACGAGGGCCAATTAACAGTGAGGTAATTATTTTTCTCATTAAAAATATTCTCTCGTTTGTATTTCCAGTTCTCATTACACAGGTGACTCATGATATTTTGAGCTGTAGTGATGGAATCAGAGTATAAATATAGCCACACTGTCATCAATCATTCCAGGGATGAAATTAACTTTGTGAGTTAAAATGCTGCTAAAATCATCATCGTGTGTTTAGTGTTGTAAAAGATTTCTCCATTTGTTTGAACCTCTGTTTTTAAACCGGAGTGGAAATAGAGCCCTGGAAAAATTAAATGGTACACTGACCTGTAACTCTGGACTTTTGTCCATGCCTGGATACTTTTTTCCAGTAATCTGATTGTCTAGTGGTCAGGGTGTTAACAGGTTGTGATCCGATCCTCAGAAGTCACCTCTTCAGGAGTCATCCTCTGTGGACCATGAATACAGCAAATGACATTGCAATTTGGCCAGTAGTTGTCAAGACTGAGAGTCTCGCTTTGGAGCAAAGTGTGTGTGGGTTATAGACAAACTGAAAGAGAACCTGTTGACCAACAAGATCACTATCTTTTGGCCATGCCCATTAGCAGGCAAAAACTGTGACATCTGCGAGAGGCTTGTGTAGAAATAAATAAGCGTACTGTAAACACAGTTTCCGATGGGAGCTAAATGGACTGATTTCATTTTGGGACAGTTTTATTAATGATTAAGTTGCATTGGCTGCCTGAGAAAATGGCTGTCAGCAGTGTAGAGCTACTTTGAACAGTCTTATCAACACCAGCAGCCCAACCATCTGCATGATGGAGAGCTGGGGAGAGGATGCAGCGGTGATGAGGAGATAGGAGACGATTTGTGAGCGATGGAGGCGAGTACGGAGGGAGAGAGAGGCAGCAATGCAGAAAGACTGAACAAAGTTCAGCATGTTTATTCATTCATGTCAGTGCGTGTGTGTGTATCTGTTTGTGTATGTGACTGCGGGTGTAGGGAGATAATGAGGTAATGGTGCTCAGTGAAGTGTGACGGAGAGACGAGGGAGAGAGTGATATGAAGAGGGAGGTTGAGAGGGAGAAAGACGACAGAGGACAAAAGGAGCTAATTAAGTGTTCCCATTTAGAGATGTTGAGCCATCAGTGGGAGCTGATCGATTCAAACGTCTTTCTGAAGAGGAGAGGACCAGATGAGTCATGTTAACTGTGTAAGGACGTTGTCTTCTGTAGCTTTGCCGATGTATTTAGTGGTCTCTGCATTAAGCTAAAACCTAGAAAATGTTCTCAGGCTTCACTTACAAGCCAGTGAGCAAGTTTACCTCTCTTTGTCTCTGATCTGGACGTCAGTGTATTTTAGCTGCATGTACAGTACGTTAATGGGTACAGTGAAGTCTTTGAGTGAACTCTGATTACTGCTACAAGTACAGTTGTCAGTGGACACAGTCATACTGTACAAAGGTGTCTTTCAGAACATGTGAAGTCAGTCAGGTTGTGGGTTCAACCCCTCACTCCGACAGTATCAGTAGTAGTAATGAGTCAACTTAAAAAGTGTTTCTTCTTTAACAGTTTATGGTCTTGTTTCTGTTCTTTGTTCAAAATTTTGCTCATGCATATTTATTTGATGTGCAGTTTTAGGAAGAGCTTATATTTAGAAAATCAGCAAACAATAGGGATTTCATTATCTCTTCTCATCTGAACTCTGGAGTGCAACTTAGCATAGCTAAAATCTACAAGTAAAACTCTGTAATGGAGCTACAATTTAGAAATATCTGGGGGCAACATTGTTTGGTTTTTAGATTTTTGACCTTTTCCAGGGAGGCGGCACACCCCATGTGTTCAGCGCACATTAGAGGAGCTCAGTAGGAACCTTTTTAAGGTTAAGAACATGATTTGACTTTCTGCCACTACAGAGCATCAAGGCCTGGAGCTTTTTAGAGCTTAAAACATGCAGGGCTGACCACAACCTCCTTCTGTTGTTGGTGGACTGTGAAATATGTAGGGGTGTGGCTGCAGAAGTTCTTTCAACAAAGCTCAAATAAATGCTGTAGAAACCATCCACTCAAAGGATAAAATGCTCCATTCTCCCTTTTTCTATTTCACTATCAGCACCAACTGCTTAGGCCATCACAGATTAATTTGGACATGCATCACATCACAGCATTCTATTATTTTTGATTTTCCTTTTTGCCTCTCCTTTAGTCTCCCTGTTTCTCTCCCTTAAAATATCAGAGTCATCCTCACTGAGACCCTCTTTCATCTCACAAAGACAAGCCTTCAGTTCTTTCAACACAGTTGGCTTATTTGGAAGAAAGGCATCTTGTTTTAACTTTAATCACAATGAATACCAAAATCAATTTAAAGGTCCAGTGTGTAGAATTTAGGTGTATCTGTTAGCAGAAATGGTAGATAATACCCATATATATATATTTCCATTAGTTATGAGAATAATTGTGTTTATGTTATACTAGAATGACAAGTTTATAATTACATACAGAGTGGGTGCTCTTCCACTGAGTCCACCATGTTGTTCTACAGTCGCCTTGAATGGACGGACCAAACACTGGCTCTACATATTGCCCTATGCATTTCACAGTTTTGCATTGGCCACTGTAGTTCTTCTATATACTTGTACAGTGTCCATTTTAGGACATCCTCAGGCATCATAGTTTGGTGTCAAACCTTATATGAAAAAGCATCAGGTCTTAGGAAAACCTCTGTAAGACCTCAGATGAAACAACCTCAACTTTGTAACATCAGTGTTGTATAGAGTTATATCATATGACTACAGCATATATATCAGCTCGCTCATATTTTGGATGCATTGATGTTTTATCATTGTGAAGCACTCACTGTATGTCACAGGTAATCATGCTTTCCTTGTGTCGTTTTGACTTGATATCTATGTGGCTCTACATATTTTGCAGGGCATCAGTGGAAATGTTGATTCATTCATAAAATCAATGTCCAGCAAACTGTTCCTATCATCATGTTTCAAGTGACAGTGTTAAATGAACGTAATAGAGGTGCAAAGTGATCAAAATGGTTCTCAAAGGCCATGCCTACCACACATCTGTCTTTCACCAGTTAATTCAGCCACCAGTTAATCTTGCACACCTGGCACCTGCCAGGATTGTTGAGGTTGCAACTTGATGGCATAATTGTTTTCCTTCTGATGCGGTTGGGTCTTGATGATGTTTCATGTATTTCCTGCTGATAGATCAATAAATAAATAAGCTGTTTTTTGCGAGACAGATTTTTCTCAGGCCATTTTGTCTGAGACCTTTTTTTCTGAGGCCGTTTTGTCTGAGGTTGTTTCATCTGACGTTTGACAGAGGTTTTCCTGAGACCTGATGCTTTTTCATCTAAGGTCTGACACCAAACTCTGACACCTGAGGATGTCCTGAAATGGACACCGTACGCTTGGCAAATGACAGAGGTTGCAGTTCTGCACTACTAAATCCTACACACTAAACCTTTAAGAAATCTTTTCCAGTCTCATCGTAGGCTCCATTATCATATCAAAGAATTTGTCCAAGTTTTTATGTGAGGTACCAGATATGGAAGCCTAAAATTTTCAAAAGAATATTGTACAGTATAGTGCATTTTTTACACAGCTTTTGCCGCCCCTGTTTGCCCTTTGTGACCTTGTCTTAAAAAGAGCTGCAAATAACTGATGTCTTGAAGGACAGTATTCTTAAATAAAGCTTTAAATATTAGTATATTCTAGCAGAAGAAAACATCACTTTTGAAAAAATACTTTGGTTTAACACATTGGACTCTACCAAGGCTGGTCCTTGTCAGCACTGTACTGTAGTTTATAGTTGTGGGTATAATGTGATTGTTTATTCATGGATGATGTAAAACATACACTGTACATTTACCGCTTGACAACTTTGCTGCTATCTTCGTTTCTGTTCCAATCGCCAACAGCTGTCTGCTTTGAGCGCATCTCTCTCTCATGCTCCTTCAGTCAACCAAACACGCACTACGAACTGAGCTTAGCAAGGCGGAGGCAAGGACAGAAGTTCAGTTTGCTGTTAAATCTCTTTACTCTGTGTTTATGAAAATAAATATTGAAAGTTCTTTCATGACACTATGTCATTACTTATCCTTGCACATTTTAAGTAGGTATACAGAAATCCTAGAGCTTTCTTAACAGGTAAGAGACTACACCACTGATCCTTGTATCATTGTCTGTTTGTGATTTTCATGAAGAGAATCTGTTTCAGCAGCCAAGAAGTGAAGGGTGTCAGATTTGGATGGACTCAGGATTGTATCTCTGCTTTTGCAGATAGTGTGGTGATATGAACCTGTCACCTTCAGCAGGAACTGTGGCATATTACAGCCGAATGTAAAGCTGGATTTATTATTGACACAAGGAGTTAAAGAGAGTTCCTTCGTATAAGCTACAATTGCAATATAGAACTGCCAGAGTACACAATTCGTTGTCCACTTCAGGTTGGGAATGAGTTGCTGCCTCGAGTGAGGGAGCTTAAAAATCTTGGGGTCTTGTTTGTAACAAAGGTAAAGATAAAGTGTGAGACCGACAGGCTCATCAGTGCAACATCAGCTGTAATGCGATGTTACTAGATTGCTGTGGTGAAGGAATGAACAGTTTTAAAACTGAGGTTTACATGCAAATATGCTAAAGCTTAATGGTTTGTCATGTACCTCCCTAACTTCCCTGCGTTTCCTGTTTCAAACTATGCAGTAAACACAAACCTACAACTTCAGTCGCTCCTTCAAAACCCCTTTTTTTTGAATGATATAAGCAAAAAATTTAAGCTGCTGCAGGGAGAATTGACAGAGTGTGATGGAGTTCACAAGGGCATTGGAATATTTTGCAGAGGGAATAAACGAGCAGCTCCAGTCCTTGGTGGTGTGCCAGAGCATCTTGGGATTAATCCACCACCCTGGAAACAGAGCTCAGCGTGCCATGTTGGATCCACTGTGTCTCAATGCTAATTAAATTTTAAAAAAAGCATTAGGGAGGATGTTGCTGGTGGTATCTGTGGTGTGAATGTGTGTGGGCACCTATACGATTGTATACGAGTTTGTGAGTCATGCAGGAAGCCCACTTGTAAGCCCAAACAGCTCATACCACTTCTGACTGTTGATAAGGTTTAAAGCATTTCATATATCCAAAAGCATAATCTGTAATTTTTGGCCATCATTTTGAAATATATTTACATATATACATTATAATGTAAAAACACAGGCCTGTTTTACACCAGTGTTCACAGAAAATGTTAAAACATTAAAGCATTGTTCAATCTTGAACTCTTGGAACAGGTTATGTAACAAAATGCAATGCAATGCAATGCACTTAGCAATCACGTCTCCCCAGTTCGAATGTATAACTATAAGCAAATGATTATTATAGCCCTTCTTTAAATTTCATGCACTTTATACTCTTACTGACATGTGTATATTTATTACATAAATATAACATAATAAAATGAGTAACTTCAGAACTATTCGCTATTTACCATGTCAGTCTAAGCAGCCTCCCCATGCAGTTTCTTTAAGACACGTGTTCCCTCTCTTTAAATCGCTCTGGATTCAAAAACTTTGTGTCCCAGGCTCACTGCCAGGTGTTCTGCATTTCCCTCACCAAGGGCCCGCTCAAGGGGGCATTTCTAGCAGCCATAAGCTTCGAGGAAACTATGTTTTTCTTTGAGAGAAAATGACTTTTCTGTTTTCTGTCATGATGTCAATGTGCACGCAGCACAAGCCTCAGGTAGCCAGCTGGAAATAGACGGGTTACCACAAGGCAAAGACGGGTTACCACAAGGCAAAGTATTTCTACATGTAAAACTGTAAGCAGACTACTTGATTACTATAAGCAAATTATTTAAGCAAAATTTAAATGATTCTGTCCCAAGCTTTTTGATACGTATAAGCGATTGATCATTGTAACCTTGATCACAATAAGTTGTTTGTTTGTTGTTTTATCCCCCCATTTGTGGTGCCCCCTGTGGATGACAGTGCCCTTAGCCTTTGCCTATATACTGCTTATGCCACAGGTATATGTATGTATGCAACACGTTTAATAGATTTTATTTTTCAGAGACTGAAAAAAATGCTCAACTTAAAATGACCCGTGTTTGTGTTTTCCTGACACAGACAAAAGGGAGCTTTTTTTTTTTTTTTTTTAACCAGTATAGGATAGGAACAAGGGCAACAACTTGAGGTCATGTATACAATAACCTACTTAAGTACTAAAGGAATCGAAGTGGCTTGACATTAGACCACTGCAAAACCATCCAGAAAGAACCTTTATTGAAGTGTATATATTAAGGCAGCAGATCAGAAAATACTTGTTAGAATAATTTAGGGATGAAGACTCATTTGCAAACATGTATAACATGCTAAGAGGGAAATTTAGCTATTAAGGTGCTTGTGATGTACTGAAAGGCCTTAATTGACTAACCACTCTTTTAAACACTCCAGTCAGCGGGTGTGATGTCAGTTCACAGGACATGCATCAAAGTGAGAAAAGCATAAGCTAAAAACACAGGTACATTTTATCAGTGACATTTTAAATGCACATAGGCACTTTGACAAGAGCCCGAGGCCAACTGCCGTGCTTTTCATCTGCTAACTGCTAATTCATGTTTGAGTACGGCCCCATGTGAGCAGATGAAAGAAGTCCATGCAGCTCAAACACCATCCACAAGAGAAATGAGTGAGTGACGGACTACAGGGAGGCACAAAAAACAGAAAGGGATAGATGGCACAGTGGGAGTTCAGGAGGAGTCTAGTATGTGCTAAATAAACGGTCTGGATTCTTATCACCAACCTGGTGTGCGGCGAACGATTCATCCCTCTGCTCCACTCTGTGAAATGACCCCGACATCCACGACGCCTCAGCCCTCCAATCTCCTCCGCTTCACGTTTTAATAAAGACTAATGTGTTTGCCGACATCAGCTCGCTCTCATTAGTGTGATTAATTGCCTCCTTGCTTTCGGTAAACAGTATGAGCAGTATTCCAATTTATTCAGTGAAAATTAACCAATCATAATTAAATGCTCTGATCTTTCTCCCTCACCTCTCCCCATACAAGCTCTCTTCACACACGGGGCGAATGTTCGTTGATTAATTTTGCCTCGCTTCCTGTCATTAGCAGGATGATGTAAGCGTCACTTTGTGTAGGGTGAGCGTTTATAAAGAGCTGAAGTCAGGCTCGTAATGGTCAGTTTTTAATGGGTTGATTTATTGCAGGAGCATACAGGGAGGACAGCTCGCCTTCTCCACAGTTTGGTGCCGACCTCTCGGAGCCCTTCCGCCCTTGTTGCAATGTCACACTTTACAGCACGTTGGTCAGCTGCTGTGCAACACAATAAACACAGCAATGGAAAATAAAGATGGCTGACCTTCACTGGAGAGAAAAGACAATTTGGAAAGGAGAGACAAAGACGGCACATGAGTCTGAAAATCAGGAGGGAGGGATTAGATTTGGGATTCGTTTTTTGATGAGGTGATAGGAGATTAGGCGTAGGAGATTTTAAAAAGTGAGTGATGGCTTTAAACAGCATTGCAAACACTCAGCTTGAAGGTTAAAGTTGGAGTTAGTTATTTGCAGAACTGATTGCTGTATTGAGGCCATGTTTCATCGTCCTACACTAAACCTGCATCCTCATGCAGCACAGTGGACAGTGTGATTATAAACTGGATGTTAAACATTCAAACTGATTGAGAGAGAAATGCAGCAGATATTAAGAATCATACTTTAGTTGTTAGCACCAAAGTGATGCATTTTGCTGCAAAAATCACACGTCTTGTATTATCAGATAATGAGCTCCTGGGCAGTTTTGTATCTCTTCCTAGTCATTTTGTGTCTCTTTGAGGCAACTGTGTATATTTTTTGGCCATTGTGTGTTTTCCTTTGGTTATTTTTCCCCTTTATGTACTTATTTTGTGTGTCTTTGCAGTTCCTTCACATCTGTTTGTGGTCATTTTAGATCTCTTCCTTGTCAGTATATGTGTTGATTTGAGTGAAGTTTTTGCAAGTGAAGACCAGGGATCACACACACACACCCACACACACACACACACCCACACACACACACACATTTTTGGTGCCCAGTAATCCTTCCATGCTCTTCTTCTCAGAGTTGTAGCTTAGTCGACCTTGAACACACAGATTTGATACAAATAATGCTGGAATCAGTGCTACTCATTTTTTATAGAGCTTGTGGGGTATCTTTAATGTCAGTGGTGATAAACATCCACAAATCTCTTAAGATATCACTAAAAAGGTATTTCTTTTAGACGCTGCTCCTTCATCAATTAATAAAATTCAGACTTTTTCTTCAGCACAAAAAATAATCCTCTTGATTTTTAACAGTCACATAATACTATCCAAAACAGCACGACTTGTCATGGTGCAGTTCATACTCCTGAGACTCGAACTTTGTTTGGTATGCATTTTAATTTCTTTGAGCTATTTGGAATCAGTAAGACCCGATAAGTATAAAAAATGAAACACTGTCAATTATAATAAGTCCCAATGTCCTCAAATGAGTACTTCCTAATTAAAAGTGTCTTAGCTTGTTACTGTTACCAAAATTAGTCACATTTGTGTTCCATATCAAACTACAAACATTATTAATCACAATTATCAACAAGTTTCAACCATTAAATTTGATTAGGTTTTGGAGACTTTTGTATTGGGATCGGCCGCAGACTGACTTGGCAGAGGTGGCTGCCATCTTATTTTTACATGGATTAGTGTATTGTGCGAATTATCCTTCCACATGTTCACTGACAGAAACCTTGTTATGCCTTTTACTTTCTCTAGATAGATAAGTTTGATCATCTTTTCGGCGCTCCACCAAGGCTACTAGATGGGACAAAAAAGGTGTCCATGAACAAGGACAACAGGTCTAAGTTAAGTAGAATGAAGTAGAAGGTCAAGTAAACCCAAAATGAGATGTCCTCATGTGAGGACACAGGGTCTCAGGTAGATAGATTGGAAAAAAAAAAAAAAGGCCCAAGGTAGCTCACAGCTAATTCACTGAGTGAATGGCGTAATTATATTCCTTATTTTTACCCCACAAAGCTTGATGGGAAACCAAATAATTTGAAATTGCATAAAACATTTATCATCAGTGGGCAAATAAATGTATAACCACACACATGCATAATGATGGTATTACCTAGTAATGGAATTAGACTCATTTGAGGGCACTGTAGCAGTTCCATTTTACTTCCACCATCCAAAGATGTAGAGGTTAGGTTAACTGAGGACTCAAAATTGTCTTTTGTGTGAATGGTTGTCTGTGTCAGCCCTGTGGTAATAGGCTCTAACCGCCTGTCATCCTGCACATAGTAAGTGGGTACACTGAGGATGGATGCAAAGATTAGTGGGAAATGAAAATAGGTGTTGAACATACATCCAGTATTGCTTCTCAGATCAAGTGCCCCCAAAAGAGTAGAGTCTAATAGAGGGCACTGGGGCACAGCCCAGCCAGAGAAGAGAAGAGGACAAATCAACAACGGAGCGAAAAGCAGTGTCCATAAATGAGGAAAAAAAGCCTTGCATACCAGCACTTCTAAGCAGTAGTTAGAACAGAGAGAAATATTTAGGTCAGAGTGAATGATTCCTGTCACATCCTCCCTGTTGCCCTTGGAGATAAGATCCTTCCTTGTCCCTAAAGGTGCTTTATGTTTCTTTGTGACAAAAATATAGTTTTATTCATAATGGATCAGTATAGAAAGAAGACACCAAAAAAAAAAAAAAAAACGAAGCAAGAAAAAAAAACAGAGAGGAGTGAGGATACTGGGATGGATGGAAGAACAGAAACAGGAGGGCTCCGCTCTGTGAAGTTTGGAGAATATAATTTTTTAAGCCTCTCCCTTTTCATTGCACTCTACCCTGTAATTTTTCCTCTACTCCCCCTCCCTAAAAATATCATAAAAGAAAACAATTAACTGTTATTTTTCCTCCCACTGAAGGTCGTCTGTATTTATATTCGTAGGGTAGCCTTTCCGAGCGCTTTGTGTTTCTCTAACTCTGTCAACTTCGGCTCAGTTAGATCTGCAATTGGCATGAAAGTAAATAAAGTTTCCAACGGTTGAAGTGAAAAGGTCAGCTCTTTAACTTGTCATTGTCTCTGCGCTCTTGTCAACAGGCAGTATTGTGGCTTTTTGTAAAGAACCTGTCAAAGTAATATTTCATGTTTTGACAGCTTCAGGAATGATTTCTATTCAAACCACTGGGAGCGCTCAGGGCTCACGCTGTTATACTAAATATTAGAGCTTTCGTGTAAAAAAAATCAAATCACACGTCCTCCAAAAAGGTGGCAACATCCTCCTTAATTGTCAAAGGGTGACTTTGTTCTATTTTCATAAGAATATTGAGGTTAGATGCTCAAACCCCACGGCTTTCGAGACAAACATACCCAACATATTGTAGTGAGGAAATAAGACTTGTCAAAAATATTTGTTATATAAAGCTTTTCATTTGCACACAGAGAACTGTGTCTCTTCTACCAAGGTCTGCCTAAATCTGCCACAAAAAACTAACCTCCAAAAACATTGCCCAAATATTTAATGATCATCCATCAAAAGATGAAGATAAAGGAGTTTTACTAGGAATTATATCTCTTAAATCATCAAATGAAGACCAAATCATGTAACAAAGACAGCCTTCTCTCTTTAGGGAACCCATTAAACTAACCTGCTTCTATGACTAATAGTAGCTAAACTTTGCAAAGAGATTTGATTCCAGTGATCATTGTGATTTGATTACAGTGGTGATCCTTCCAAGTGACATTGCTGATTTTGACAAACCTTTTGGTTATAATGTATTCCAGCTTTTGCTTACTTGTTACAGTTTGGCTAGAAGGAAGCCTGTGGCATCTCTGCAAGAGCAGGTATTTGTTGTAGGAGAAAACACAATCATATAGTTCATATATGTAGCAGGCTGGATAATCAGCTGGTTTTAGTCCTCAACAAGGAGATTCAGGTTTTTCCTGAATCCCTTTGTTCCTGTCTCTTTTCTCCATAAAGCAAATTTTGTGCATCTTTGGCTCTTAGTCATTAATCAATACACACTCAGGTCAGCAGCACAGAGTTGTGGGCTGTTTAGACTGTTCACTGATGCAATGTAACTATCATTCATTCTTTTATTTAAAGACATTTGTCCTGCATCAATAAAGCAACGCTTTCCAGCAGCTTGTCAGCCTGATTCATTGCCTGTGTGGTTTAATGTTCTGTCTGTAATGTCTGCATTAGAAATATAAAAATACCACAGTGAGAAAACTAAAGTTATGAGTAAGCTTTGTTATGTAAAGGCATTGGGGGACCTGTACAACTTTTGTAGTTTGAAAAGTTACCTATCCTGATTCTGTCCTTCACTGCTTCTGCAGTCAGCATCCATCCATTTTCCAAACCGCTTATTTGGCGCAGGGTTGCAGAGGGCTGGAGCAGATCCCAACTGCCAGCATGCAGTGGGCAAGAGGCCCTGGACAGGTTGCCAGTCTATCACAGGGTACTGTAGTATTGCAGTCTACTGTATATGCTGTAAATACAACTAAACAGACACTCTAATGTCCATCCCAAGTTCTTCAACATATCGGTTATGTCCCTTGGATTCTGGATAAATGCTGTTGTTTACTTTCTTTCAGTCGTGATTATAAATGTCCACACTGCTCCAATAAAATAAATTGACATAACAGAAAAAAGTTTAAGCTATTTAAAATGTATTAAATCAGTTTTGGAGTGAACTGAAAATAAAATATAATTTGGCTTTGGTCCTAAGACCGGGAAATATTTGTATACTCTGACTCCAAGTGTATTTTTAATGACATCAATCAAGGCTCTTGCAAGTTATGATGGGTGCACATAGTGTTGTCTTGCGAATTCCTTAAAACTACAAAAAGTAGTGATTTCATTGTCATAAAAAAGAAAAAAACATGCTGCCTGCATTATATCATTTGCAGCCAATTTTGTGTTTGGTGTACTGAAATGTAAACCAACACTGCATGTGTAGCAAGCTACATTATGGTGACAAACAGTATTCTATATTTGGTTTTACAATTTACAATTTGTTCTCACCCTCTTCCTGTATCTCTTCCATCCTGCAGAGCACTTAAAGGGGGCGCTGGAGGAGTACATGATACGGATGCCGAAGGTTCGCATCCTGAGGACCAAGAAGAGGGAGGGGCTGATTAGAACTCGCCTGCTTGGAGCCGCTGCAGCTAAAGGAGAAGTCATTACCTTCCTGGACTCCCACTGTGAGGCCAATGTCAACTGGCTGCCTCCACTGCTGGGTGAGGATCAAACACATGCACAGTGATATGAATTATCAGTTACGTCAACTTCCTTTTAAGATATATAACAATGTAAATAAACTGAGTAAATATTTCACTGGCTAGTTTCACAAGTTCTCTTCATTCATAGTGGACTGAAAAAATACTGTATATGTTTTGTTCCTTAAACATGGCTTTTTCAGTTTTAAACCAGCAGATAAAAGAATGACTCGAATTTATTACCCACAACCTTACAGTTAGCCTTAGCTACATTAGAGGTAGATACATGTTTCAGCTGTAGCTAATAAATTGATGCTAAGGCTTCAGCCCTTCTTAACTGCAGCTCAAATATAACCTATAACTAAAAGTCTGATTCACAGAAATGAATAAAGTGACATAGATTGGCAGTTTTAAAGCCTAGTTTTAGTCAATAAAAGTTGAACTTTGAAAATCTATCCACTTTCAGCTGTGAAGAAAGCAGACACAGGATGCACCCACGAACATCAGCAGTGTGGTCTGTTTCGTCTGCCTCTTACACATACATTGAGTAATGCAAACAGTGAGGAAGAACTACTTCCACCTGTTGTCACAACGGAATTTCCTGAATATAACGAACTACAGTATCATGGTTGCCATCCTCCATGTTTGCTGCTGCTAGGTCTTTCTTAAAATGCACCCCCCCTAATGACTTTTCATATTAAAATGTTCTCTTTGATGAAAATGTCTTTACTTTTCAAAAATGTCCATGCCTTTCTGAAACATTTAAATTTTCCAGTATGTCCTCTCTTTAAAAAATAATGTCCTCAATGTCAAGGTCCACCGACAGATTGAAGTAACAGAACACACAAACAAACACACACTCACACACCACCCCTACTGTGAGACTAAACGCTTCCTCCTCTGGCTGATGGAGTTGCTCACCAACAGTCTCACTTTCTCAATTACCCTTTTTCCATTAAGGGCCCATGTTCAGCTCTGTTTCCCAGCACGGCGCCGTCCCATGTGGAACCATGTTAACAACAAACTTTATGACCCATGTTGCTTTTATGTCAAGCTGTACACACAATTCTAGGGAACAGAATGTGTGTCTGCTACTGCGTAAGATAAACAGGCGGTCACTGTGTTTGTCACGTGTTTTCACACTTAGAATTTTGATATTGGAGAGAGGGTAGGGAGGCTGTGACAAAATGATGATTACAGTTACATTTTACATGCAGGTTTACATCATGTGTGGCACACAAATAACAACAACAATCTATAACATTTGTAGGGCTGCCCCTGACTAAGAATTTTCCCAGTCGACCAAGAGTCGTCATTTTGGGCCATTAGCTGACTAGTCGCCTGCATGTTTACAATATTAATTTAATTATTAAATAATATATTTTGGGTGGGGCAACACAATGGTTTGAACTTAAGGTCTGAAAAAGAATAGTATAAGTAATATTGTTAACACTGTGTTACATCACAGAGAAATTTTATCTACAAGTGCACGTCACACACTGAGCGAGCCGCCTGTTAATGACGCTGTCAGCAAAGCAGTAATGATTGTGCTAAGTGGCTAACAGACATGTAGCTACTTACATGTTTCAGATGATGCATCATGTTTGTAGTCGACAAATGGCAAATGTTTGCCTGCAGAGTTTACATATCACCTTGGGTTCGTCCTTCACCTTCTCAAAATGATCCCACATGTTGGATTTCCTGCCCGACATGTTATTAACCTGCCTGTGTAAAGTAGGGCCGTACACATGCCATGTCTTTAACCGCCTGGATAACGCGAGGTTGGGCGCTGGGTGCTACTCTTGTGCCTTTTCTGTGCCGGCTTTCAAGGGCATGGTGGCAGGTTGCGTCTGAGGTTGCTAAGAGACCTTAACAAGCATTGTATAGCCTATTTAGCTGAAATCCCGAGTGCAGAGCTGATCTTCTTCCAGGCTCTGTTTATAAGTGTGTATAAGTGTGTAGGCCTATCATCCGTGGGACAGATGTAAAGCTCTGGGTAGCCTTGCACTAAAATGATTAACTTTTCCGTATTTATCAGACTGAATATTTACAGAAGGGAAAGATCTGCTGTGATTGGACCACACAACTACAGAACTGTGTTCAATGTAATCTAATCAAACAAACTGAAAGTCTGCATCTTCACTCATAAGTTACCTTGAAAATATTTATACTTTTGAATATACTTTTGAATATACTATTGAAAACCAGACTACACTTGCTGCTGCTGCAAAAAATAAATAAATAAACAAGATTCAAATAGATATTAAGCTGTCCGTCACGTCATGACTACCTTTCTTTCAGGGCACCCACTTACTGTAGATGAAGGACACATTTTTACACACAATACACCAACACAAACAGACAAACAAACACAACTCCAAGTAACATTGAAGCCTTGTATGTTTGCTGTGGTTCTTCATTGAAAAGCAGAACAACTTTTTCTCAACTTAACCAAACATCTACCATCTGCCTCCCTCCCTCTGTGTCTCTCAGACCGAATCGCCCAGAACAGGAAGACCATTGTGTGTCCAATGATTGACGTGATCGACCATGACAACTTTGGCTATGACACGCAGGCGGGGGACGCCATGCGAGGGGCGTTTGACTGGGAAATGTACTACAAAAGGATACCCATCCCTCCAGAGCTGCAGGGGGATGATCCCAGTGAGCCTTTTGAGTGAGTAGCAACACACTTTACTTAGATTAAATTGTACTGTATCATTGATGGTATCTTTGTTTCATACCCAACAGGTTTCACTCATCATCTCCACTTCTACCCGGCTGATCCGTTAAAAACGTGTCTGTCTGGTAAAGCCACACATCTCTTTGCTGTTCTTGTTTTCCTTGTTAGAATGCTCCCTTAATCAAACTAAGAGAAAAACACACTCCTCCATCAGGCCAGGATGACTTTTAGTGGAGGTGATGGCATTGCATCATTTAACACATGTCAGCTGACATCCTGAGCACTCACTGGATGTGCTGTAGAGATAGAAAAAGTGTGTAGGAGGTGGGAACAGGCTAAAAGTCAGTATTTCATTACTGAACTATAACTGAGAGACCTGCATGGAGGAAGTCCATGTGCCTGTGCACCAGAAAGTACAGTGGAAGCCAAAAAAAAAAACCCTTAGCAGCCACTTCACTGGTGCACTCTTCTAACTATAGACACTGTGTCAACACATGAATTAAACATTGTGCTCAGTGGCTCTTCGACTTACAGCCACACAGTTGTA
The DNA here is from genome assembly GCA_019142605.1 of Cephalopholis sonnerati. NCBI lineage: Eukaryota > Metazoa > Chordata > Actinopteri > Perciformes > Serranidae > Cephalopholis > Cephalopholis sonnerati. Next base: position 10,003,686 of record JAGQAX010000017.1, on the reverse strand, counting down.
CCACAGCACTCCACATGTGAGACATCTACGAACAGGTGCCAAATGCCCATTTGTGATTCTTTCCCCCCTTATTAATATGTATAACCTATATACTGTAGACACTAGTCACTTTATCAGCAACAGCAGACCTTTTCTATGTTGCAGACAGCTAATTAAATGCCGCAAATGGCCTTCACCTGTTCCTCCTTGCCTCCTGTCCCGTGTGGCAGTGGGGGAAGGGAGGAAGGAAGAAGTGCATGTTTATGTATGCCATACCCTGGAAAACAAAGTCTCACTAGTTTGAGTGTGAAATTTGATTTTCTTTATGCACAATATCATCTCTGAGGATAATTAGGGCTGCACAATATGTTGTTTTTTTTCATAATATTAGCTTTCTTAATTAATTAATACAACACACAAAGGCTGAAGCTTCTACAGCTGGTAGCTCCATCTACTCCTTTGCTTCACTTTGTCTCAGTGGTAATTAAGTCCATTCCCTTGTAATGTTTCAAACTAATGCTTTGTGCTCAAAATTATACTAATATAGAGTTAGACCTTTCTTTTGTTAGCAGCGGGTCATTATTCCAAGCAAAGTCAAATACTTGTGTGTAATCTGATTGCAGCTGCTTTACAGTAAAACCGTTTCAGCAGGTGGGAATCTAGAACACTGTCCACGCTAGACACGCCTGTTTGATCGGACAGATTTACTTAATTTTTAATTAATACAGCCGTCTCCACCATGAAAGGCAAAAACCTTGCAAAGAAGTGTTGTGGTTTTTGGTAGTTGGTATAGTAGTTACACACTATATAGGCCAAAAGTATGTAAGTAAGGTCAGGTAAGGTAAAACTTTAATGTCCCCAGGGGGGAATTTGCGATACAAAGAGTAGTCATAATTAAAACTAAACGGACAGTACTAATACATAACACAAAGAATCCAGAATCACACACTGTCAGGGATAAATCATGGACAATTAGTGGCCACCGATGGTTAAAAAAAGCGATGGCAGACGGAACAAAGCATACTCTGTAACGCTTAGTGCTACACTTAGGGACGCAAAATCTCTGCCCTGATAGAAGCATCTGAAACTCAACATGGAGGAGATGTTGAGAGTCTGAGACTACAGACCGAGCTGTAGAGGTGACCCTCTCTTTATACAGATGCTGAATGTTATTTAAAGTAACACCAGTGATCTTGGAGCACAACTTGACCACTTTTTTTCCCAACTTGTTCTTGTCTTTAAGGCTCAGATTCCCAAACCAACGGACAATGTTAAAAGAAAGAACAGACTCAATAAAAGCAGAATAGAACAATTTCGCGATTGTCCTATTTACACTGAAACTCCTCAGCTTCCTTGAAAAGAAAAGTGGGAAAAGTTCTTGATGCGTGATTACTCTGACATTCATTTGTGTACAACCAAATCAAAAGGGGAGAAAGAGCACATCACCGAGGGGGATCCAGCAAAAGAAAAACAGGCACTGGACAATTGTTATAAAGTCGACAAGCCAACACACAATGCTAAAATCCAAAATAAAAATAACATTAAAGCATGTGAGCTAAAGCATGTGGCTGAATACAATTAAAAGTGATATTTTAGATAACAGTGTGCTTTCAACTTTGTGGCAACAGTTTGATAAAGACCTTTTTCTCAACATGGCAAAGCCTCTGTGCACAAAGCCAAACAGAGCCAGTCACATATGCACATCGTGTTGTTGTAGTAGTAATTAAGTGACCTATCCAGATAGCACAACCACAGCAGGTACAGCAAACAATGTTTTACCTACATTAGTAAAAAGAACAAGTACTATAAACAAGCCGCATGAGTGTTAAAGACAACACTGTTTGGCAGATGTGTTACAATATATAAGATAAGAATGCCGGAGAGTAGTACAGTACATAGGTTTCTGTAATCACAGCTAGATTCATTTCATCCTTTTCACCCTTGGAGGAGGAAAACTTCAGAAAGCTGGCTGTTATCACCACGGGACTCGTATCTGTGCTCACTGCTCATGAGGCGTGGGAAGCCCCGGAGTGTTTCTCACTGCTGACAGTACAGTAGCTGCCCTGTTTGCCTTTAATTGATCCTCCTCAGGGACGACTTTGGCGAGAGCAGGACTACCTGCTGGCTGCTTGCCTCCAACGTCTACCTGATGAAAAGCTTGTAACTATGACAACCTGGTGCACCTGCAAGCGTGTATAGTGATATTTCTGCACTGAGGAGGACTGCCTTTCTTTGGGGGGAACAAGAGAAAAATACAATTGTGTTTTGACTGATTGTTAAGATCAGTGTTACAATAATTGGGTTAAAGAAACATGCGTAGGGAGAGTTTGCTGTTTCACAAGAAATTACACATACGTTTGTGTGTCTGCACCTGCTGTCCCAATTTTTTTGCCTCAGGTGTGCTGCAGCCACAATCAAGTAGAGCAGTGATACAACAGCTAACAAGCCCTGCACTCAGCAGCACAGAGCTTGTCACAGCAGACAGAAGTCACAGTGCTCTATAGTGGGTTAATTGCTTCTGCACTGCTCAGTGCATCTTCATTATCTGGTGAGAAATTGTGCCACCATAAATACATGAACTCTGGCTTGCTGTCTGCATCTCTGTGTTGTTTTCTTGCTCTTATTCACACTTTTTTTGTTGTTGTTATTTGAGTTTTCAATCCTGTAGGCTTAAAAAGTTGGTTTAGAAAAGTTTGTTTCTCCCTCACAGTGGACAGCAGCGGCAGTCAGCTTGGACTTAGAGCAGTTACAGTGGATTCCAACCGAGACCCAGAGTCACAGCAAAGAACATAAAAAACTCTCAAACCACTCCTGCAGCACAATCCACTATTCTGCCTACGATTCATACATTTAGTTTGTTTCAAACAGTGGCTGCTTCAGTGAGTTTATTTGCTGTATGATTTTAGGTTCAGTTTGGGATGTAGCACACAGACCCGGGTTAGGTTATATGTTTAATTGGATAAAATACTATAAAGGATGTATTTGTAAACCAAATTTTTTTGTCACTGCTGAACATTCACATCTTCACCATTTTATGTTTAAACAAAATATTACAAAATTTCTTGTATGACTAGCAATAATTGAGCACATTCATTCATTTTCAGTAACTATCCCAGCTGACATTGGGCGAGAGGCAGGGTACACCCTGGACAGGTCGCCAGACTATCGCAGGGCTGACACATAGAGACAGACAACTATTCACACTCACATTCACACCTTAGGCAATTTAGAGTCACCAATTACACTAACCTGCATGTCTTTGGACTGTGGGAGGAAGCCGGAGTACCCAGAGAAAACCCACGCTGACATGGGGGGAACTCTGCAATCCAGGGCTCCCCCACCCTGGATTCACACCAGGAACCCTCCTGCTGTGAGGCAACAGTGCTAACCACTGCACCAAATGAGCACAGTTAGAGCCATTTCTTTTTGATTGAATGGTAGAAGCACATTTTTTTGTAATGCAATCCCATTTTTTTACAGCAAGCATGCAGCTTTGGTTTACTTCAAACCTCATTTGAGTGGCATATAACCTTGTGAAACAGCTTCTTCATATTGTGACACCTATAAGAAGTTACAAGGATGAAGTTTTTAAAGTGCCTCATGATTCTGAGTCTGTCATCTGCATATGTCTTCTTCTATTTCTCTCTTGAGAAGTTAGTGCTGTAGACATTTTGACATTTCAGATGTTAGAAGTGATGATTTCTGATTGTCTCCTTGCTGTCTCTCTCTCTCTGTCTTTGTTCCTTTGACTCTGAGGAAGTGATGAGCTCAAAGATCTTGTTAGTTGTTGCAGGTGTTTATGAGTAAATCTCACATTTATTTAGATGTTTTCTTTAGTAGGTGAGGCGTGGAAAGTGATGCTGCCGCTCTGCAAGTAAATTGAATGGCTTTGAGTGCAGCTGCACAAAATTCACTGCAAATAGTGAGTGTGTGTTGTGTTTTGTGTGTCCTGCAGGTCACCAGTGATGGCAGGTGGACTATTTGCTGTGGACAGGAAGTGGTTCTGGGAGTTGGGAGGATATGACACGGGTCTGGAGATCTGGGGAGGAGAACAGTATGAGATCTCTTTCAAGGTAAAAATAATCAAATACAGTGATGTGAGCCAACAGTTACAACGTGGTTAAATATACTTTTCTATGTTTGTGGACAAAAAAGGGACACTTATTTTCTTCTTTGTTCATTAACCACTGGCTAATTTAATGCTCTCTTATTTTTCAAATTAATTTATTCTGCAGATTTCTGGAATCTACTGTATTTACTCAACATCTAATAACCAACCATTCTGACATCTCTTTAGCCCTTTGTCATTGTTTCATAACAGTAATAAAATATGCCCTCTTGGATATTAATTTTGTTTTCAAAAAATGCCATCATTGTCTTTTATTCTCTTTCAAGGACACCCTCTTTGTTTTGTTTTTGAGAGTCCTTCTCTATTTCTAATATCCATCTTCAAATTCATTTGAATTTTCCTCTGTTTAGTTTTCATCCACATTTCAAATAGTTCAGCAGCATTAAAAACGCAGGCAATGGTAATTCACATTTAAAGTATTTCACTGCTGGAAAGATGGCCTTCTGATAAAACTAGGATGTCTATGCAGTAGAAAGACACAAACACTTTTGAAATAATTGCTACAGAACCAGAGGAAACACAGAAAAAGGGCAGTTTTGCTCAAGAGATAGAAAACCTACAACTACCAGAATGCACAGCACTGCACGAGACCAATAAATGCTCCTGCTGGTGGGTGACGAAATGCGAACATGTCTGTTTGAAACAATCCTGGCCAACTGGCAAGAGACAATCTGCGCGGGTGGCAGGCAATACCAAAATGTGGAAGTACAGCCTGTTGTGTGAGCAACAGCCCAAGAGCCAGCAAGACTCGGATAACGTAAATTACGTCATGTGGCAGATTTTGGTTGGGGGCAAGGAGGAATTTCAAGGTACTGATTAGATGGAGGGACATTTACCACAGTTTATTTACACATACTACCCAATATGTATTAATATAAAGATGGTTGAAAATCAGCTGGTGTGCCCCTTCAAGGCCAGGTTCAATGTCAAGTCCGTTAACAAGTGAGGAGCAGTTTAAGAAAATGGAGGAAGAATGTTCATGGGACTGTTTGTCTTTTCTCTTTACTTCTAATTTAGCAAACATTTTTGTTATCATGTTCTCTCGATCAGCCAAAATCAATGACAGAGCTTGAAGAAGAGGAAAGTGTGAACATCCCCTTTTTGTGTTCCTGAGGAGGATTAAAAAAAAAAAAACAGGTTTAGAAACAGTTATGAGATTGGCAGTGCTCCCATCCCATCCCACAACAACTTGAAACCATCTCCTTGGAGCCTGTTGTGTAGCTGAAGTCTGACCTTCACGTTTTGGGTTTTACCAGAGAAGAATATTCCCTAACGTCCATCAAAACGACTTGCTTTTTTACTGTTTTTAAAACAACGCTTTTTATTTCTATATATATAGTTTTTACAAGAGGGTGCGGATTTCTGTTTTGTTTCCTCTTTCCTGGTTCTTTTCAATGTAACTACAATGTTTCCCTGAATTCAGCCAATTAGTTTTTGTGACTAAACATAACCAAACCTCAGCCATAGCAGTGGCAGATCAGAGGAAATTCATATGAAGTACATTTTAACAGTCCTTTGTAACAGTTGTTGGAAGACACTAACAAGTAATCTTATTCTGGTGATAGGAATGTCAGATCAGAAAATGCTCATATGGGTTGTTTCGGAAGGCAACAACATATTTTGTCGATGCACTTGAAGCAACTGTTCCAATGCCAGTGTTGATTGAACAGACAACACCAAGTGCGTTAAAGAAAGGCTCAGTAATCTTCTTCTCAGTAACACTCGACATATGCTGTGATCTCGGAAACTCATTTCCAACACAATTTCCTGGGAGTATATTATTCAAGAAAATCAATTCCTAAACCTGAGGCGCCTGCAACTTTACCTCTACACTGTGATGCATGAGCATAATTCCAACTTAACCCAAAAAATGTAACCTAACCCTGCAATTGATCTTTTTTTATATATAACATTTGTACATTTAAAGCTGTGAATATGAAACAATAGGCCCTAACTAACATTTGCTGTGACCCAGAAATGAGCCTGACGCGAAAAACTCTTCTGTTTTAGTGCTGTTTTGAAGTGTTTCATCTTGTTTAAGTAATTACGGAGATAATATCCAATACCAAGGTTATTAGTTTGGCCAAGCTTATCATACTATTAAACTTTGCTATCAGCGCATGCCTAGCTGTGCGTCTTAAGTCTACTTTATGCCCTCAGATATTCAATTTGGTATCCTTTTTATTAAGATCCCCATTAGCTGATACAGAGCAGACAGCCAGTCTCCTGAGGTGAAAAGATTAACAGGCTCTCATACTAATCCTTACATCCAAACTGCTGCTCCCACAGACAGCCTGGCCCTGCTCGCATGTGAAACACAATCACTTCATTCACGGGTACAGTTAATCTAAAGCTCCATCCTGGTCACACTGGTATGGGAACGCCGAGCATTTTCGACTCACACAGTGAAATAATGTCAGCACATGCAGGCACACAGAGCACAGTGATGATATGACCTCACATGCTGAGCCACAGGATAGTGCACGGCATAAAACTGATGGATTTTTTTTTTTTAATCGCCCAGGCAGATTGTAGTTTCAGTTATGCAAACATTTCTCAGAGACAGAGCTGCTCTGGAGGAAGAAATAATTAAACCTCTATGGATAAAGCCAAAAAAAAAAAAGTTATTCAGAGTAAAAATGAGCTAACTGGCAAAAATTGGCAGAGAAAAACTTCTCTCCAAAAGCATATATTAATAATAATAATAATACACGAGTTTTGTTGTTGTTGTTATTGTTGTTTTGTTTTGTTTATTCATGCAACTTTAGTCCTGTTACTCATATGAACCATACTCCATTTAGAAACCTATTAGAAAATAAATAATAATAATAATGGCCTGACATTGACCATTACACATTTTGAATAGTTAAACATGTGTCTTATTATAGTGCTGAAAAAAGATAAATAATGACATTAAAATTTGAGAAGTTACATGATGCAAATGGCATTGATTTGACATCATGGCCCATTTATTGTCATAATAATAGATATGCTTTGCGAACATCTAAATCTCAATTTCTAGTTTTCTCAGTGGCTGTCTGCTTTGCAAATTATATGAGATTAAAGCCTTGGGTCAGGCTCATTACTAGCTCAGTCTAATCAGCACTGCTGTGTTGGACAGAGCTGGAAGTGATAACAGGGTGAGGGGTATATTCTGTGAGATGAGTAAAGTCATCCATGCCTCATGGCCCATATCCTGATTTTACATTTATTGCTGCCAGCCTTTGGTTGGGTCATTATTATTCATGTAGTGGAAGCTTTCAAACCATCCAGACATAACCAACAAGTTTTCGCTGCCCTTTATTGACATCATTGTCACTGCAGCACAGCCAGTCTCTATATGGTTTGTTGCAGATGAAGTTCCACCACCAGTGAACCAACTCAGATCACAAGAGTGTACATAGCTCAGCTGATAGAAACAGAACAACAGACCTCACTCCAACTGTATGAATAAAACATATTGCTGCAAGACAAAATCCAGCACTGACTAAAAGTGCAACTAAAACTTGAATTGTCTGTTTTGGTGTCTTTGAATCAATAACACATTAACACATATAGTTCAGTATATACTATACTTAAGTGAGTCTAGTAACGTGTTTTAGCTGGTGCTTTAAATTATAGAGAGTTGTTTATAACAATACAAATGTGATCTGAGTAGGGGAGAATGTTTCAATGAAAAGGTAAACTAGGAATTTTAAATAAAGGCTAAATAAAAAGGCCCAACAGTTTTAAACAGCTGGGCTCTAGTTTTTAGCTAAGGAATAAATGTGCATTTTTTGGAAGAAAGGTTCAAAGATTCATTCCCTGGGAACCATGAATACTTTATGATTATTTTTGCAGTTGTCTTCAATGAGAGTTAGGCTGAGCACATTGCATTTTCCTGCTTTATGTGCTCTGAATGACAACTTCAGCTCAGCGCAGCAAAATGCCCAACATGATAATTTTTTAAATTAATATTTTCTCCCATTGTCCAATCAGATAAACTGTTATGTGATGGTTGCCCGGTAACAATGGAGAGAAAAGGAGGCAACAAGTTGCTCTTTACTTTATTACTGAATGGGCCTACCGGGCACAGGCCCAGGGGCCCAAAGTGTCCATTACCCCTTTGGCCTTAATGCAAAATTTCACTCAAATTACTATAACACGTACAGTACTGACCAGGAATTGACTCAAATTGACCAGGAAGAGATACAAAGAGACTGCAAAGAGACTCAAAATAAACAAAAAAGACACAAAATGACCTCAAAGAGATGCAAAACTACAAAAAAAGCACAATGACTACAAAGAGATGCAGAACAGCAACAAACAAGAGGCAAAACCACAAAGTCCGTGTGTTCCCCTACCTTTGCAACATACTGAGCTTCATCCTAACTTCAGTTAGCTCGTGCAACACAATTTTGCTGCAGGTCATTTTTGGTCTTCTAGGTTTTCTTTTCCCTGGATGAGTCAAAACCTGTGAGATGCCCATTCAAAACACATGGCCCAGCCATTGCAGTCACGTCTGCCTTCTGTCACCAATGAGGTTTTGTTTTGTGAAGTTCCAAGGCTGCCATTCTGTGAGGCCAGAGGATGCCGCTTAGTCTCTCAGGCATTGTGGAATGCAGCTATCTTTTTCATATCTACCATGGTCTCCCCTCTGCATTCAGAGCTATGCATTACAATGGATTTAATATTGCTGTCACAATATATAGAGGGACCCTTAATTTTAAGCAATATTGCTTGGACGTTCTTATTAGGGTTCCCAATGCCATCTATTCAGACCTGTCAGTGCGCTGAGGTCAAACTGAAATCAGGTCATGGTAGATGGACAGGAGTTTGCCTATTGCCTTAACACCCCTGTTTAACTCTCTGTTATAAAATCATTTACCTTTAAATCACATAGAAAATGTGTACATTTAATGTTTTATTATCCATGCCCATATGCCCATGCCCTGAGCAGCATCAGCCTGCCTTTAATCTTCAAATGGCATTTTAAAGGACTGCTGTCCGGAGACAATTTGGAAGTGTTACCCATCTTTCTTCCCAAACTTATTTGTTTTCATGTTTAAATCCAGCTTTTCATTTCCCCACTTTTCATTGTGCTATTGTCTTTAAAACAAAACCCTTTTTCCATCTCTCCAGCTGTCTCTAAGTCTTTCTTTCATCGTCATCCTCTTCATTGCCACCCTTTCTTTCTCAAGGTTTATTTTCAACATTGCAAGCCAAGAAAGACAATCCTCACTGTTGTCTCCATTATATTTGAAGGATTAAAATGAGGAGCCACTGCTGGATGTCTCTGGTATGTGAGATAGACAAGGGAAATGAAAATAAACAAGATAAAATTGCTGGAAATAAAGGTTTGTTTTAACTTGCGACAAGCACATTAGGGTACTTACAACTGAAATCTCATTGTATAATTTCAGTATTTCAAACAGACAGCATGCACTGATTTTCCTGAAAAGCCAGTTAGCAGCTTCTGCTATTGTTCCCCAAAGTCAGCCAAATTTAAGCACTGTCACAAGATACTGTACCAACGACTTATACCCCAGTCTCTCTCTAATCTGACCCTGCTGCTCAGGTGAAGTAAGGTCACTATCATATCATAATTTGGTTTTGGTGTCTTCTCTTCTTCATCCACTATCCTGCCATTTCATCTTTATTGCCTCTTCTTCCAAATTCACTCCTCTCTCCTCCTATTCTCCCAGGATTTATAAGCCTGTTAAAACCACTGTACTATATGCATCTTTCTTCATAGCCATCAGTCTCTCGCTCATGTCTTATATTGTCTCCTTCCTTCACCTTCCTTTACCTTTCCACAACTTTCTGCCTTTGAATGCTGAGCTGGACAAAGGTTCTATATACAACAGAGATCAGTCTGATGAAAGAGCTGTCTCGCTCTCTGTGTGTCTCTGTAGGTGTGGATGTGTGGTGGTCGGATGGAGGACATCCCTTGCTCCAGGGTAGGACACATCTATAGAAAATATGTCCCCTACAAGGTCCCTGGTGGGATCAGCTTGGCGAAGGTAATTCTTCACACTGTACTGTATGCCTCTTCGGTTCATACAAAATACAATACATCAGATCAGTCACAGATTTTCCATGTACTATAAAAGTCTGATACGGGGGCTTAGTGTTAGTACAAAGCTGTCACATCACCTTCGTTACATCTGAGTCACAACAATGGATGTTTTTTTTTGTTTGTAAGTATTATAAGTAGTATTAATCTGAAGCACAATGGATCTGTATTGGTGGTTCCTCTTAGAACTCCAATGGCTTGTCTGTGGGTCTTCATAAGGTTTTATTTGATGCAAGCAACTGCTGTATTTGCTGTGGTTAAGTGGTTTACTCATACAGCATATAGCTCCTTGCAGTTCCATTGGTGCTGACAATTAAAGATACAACCACCACAACTGTTTTCATAATCAATTCTGTCAGACAAAAAACAGTTATAAACTCACCTAAAAGCATTATTTTCATCCACAGAACAATATCATCAGAGGTGGACAGAAATGGTCCTCATGTAGTTCTCATACACTCCCAATGGTCCAAACAACCTAAATCCAGTGAAATATTTAGTCCAAACACATTGTTACATTCATAGATATCCATGAACTTACATTGCGTCATTCCAGTTGTCATATTTGTCCATATATTATCCAGAATTTCTTCCATTCACATGGAAACATGCCTACTACTTGCTGTTAACATGGAGGTGAACTCCTGACCTTTTCATTGACACCTCACCTGAGCCAACAGTAGTTTCCAATACTGTTGCTATGGCTAGATAGCCAAAGAGGACCTGTGTCAACTTCCTAATCTTTTAGCCAATCAATAGCCATAAACTGGCCCAATGGTTTATGGGTCTTGTAGTAAATGACACTCAGGACCTCTGCGTGAGGTTAGACCCTCTTCTGACTGTTACAAATGCACAGAAATGATAAACAGATGGCTCCTCTGTTGTCTTAAGGGGAAAATGTTTTTTTTTCTTATCAATTTAGGTTTTCTATATTGTATTATATTAGATTATATTAGATTAAATTAGATTCGATTTTAGAGAATATTCAGGCAAAAATAAAAGCAAATAAATTAAATTAAATTAAAACCTTGAAACGCATATGACTAAATGACAGAAACACATACAGTGATTCTTGACTATGGGGAGAAAACTTTCAAATGGTAACTCTCACAAGATTTCAAACGAGGCCATGGATTTATATATACTAAAAATGTAACAAGAACAGCCTTCAGTTTATTTCAGGTGTGCCACTGAAAGGTGTTTTAGCTGAATTTAGGTAAGGTTTACAGGACCTGTAAGAGGCTTAAAGGTTAAATAATTCAGATCCTATGCTTTATAATCATGTGAGCACTGGCGACATAAAACAAAGGGTACATCCGATGTCTGACAGTCCTTTGAGCTCCACTAAAGTGGAATATACAGTATGTGTAATGTTGTTTGTGCCTCTGATTTGGCAACATTTCTGAAGTGCCCCACACTTCAAAACTCCATATTTGAACTGAATGATGTTGATCGTCAGGGGATGACTGTAGGTCAAACCTAACTAATCAATGGTCTATACATAGAGAGTATAGGAGAAAATGCAAAATATAAAAGGAAACCAATAAAAACCAGCTGTAATGCAGGCTATATTATGATATATACATTCCATGTCTTCTAAAATTCGATTAGCTTTACCAATTTCAGACTATCCCTGCAATTTTATACTGCACTTTCATAAAGTTACAGGTCTTAAAAGTGATTAAAAAAATATTGGTACAAATTAATGTTGCAGAGGTTGAGATACTTTTAGTGCCTTAAATTGGCCAAGCTCCCAAAACCCTGGATCTTACACTCTAATAATGCAATTCAGTCTTTTTTGTTGGACAGTACCTGCCTTACAAAGGTTTGTAGAGAAGGTCTGTTAAGAAATTATAGTCTCCAAACCCAAGCTTGACCCTGAAGACATCATCATGGGTTATTTTTGTCATAGTTGATAAAGCTCCTTTTAGAGCCACAGAAGACATTGCGCAACAGTTTCGAAGGCTGATGGGTTTGAAGTAGTAATAATACAATTTTTTTTCCTGAGATGGAGGACTGGTTCATTTTAATACTACCCATTCATCAGCTCTGAATGTTACAATTCCATTGTTAGGTAATCTTTGCCTTTGAAAGGCACAGACTGCAAAGCTCGCTCACAGCAACAATGCATTATCTCACATGTTTATAACAGTTCTATTATAGTAGCAGTTCCTCTTTATTTCATCTCTCTTTATTTGTGCGTGTGTCTCTTTAAAAAGCTCTTATCAGTGAGGTTTATTGATTAAACAAACAATAAATGAGGCAAAATCCAATTATGCTTGTGCTATATTAAAAGTGCCATCTTATCAGCAAAACTGATTTGAACTTTATTAGTATTCTGCTGTATTCACACACGGGGCTCTTCAGCATTTAAATTACAGTTAAATTTAGTTCACACAACCAGAACAAAATAAGCATATTTGGCTTTATGCTGAAATATGGCTTGGTGTGAAACCAAATTTATCTTAGGAAGAGTAAAGAGGTTTGGAAAAGTCATAATTTTTATGCAAAAACACACAAAAACTGAAAAAAAAACCCAACCTATGTGTCCTCGAATTGTGAAACTGAATTAAAATTAGATGTAGCTGAATATATGCGTTAAAAAGGAGTGAGTGAACCTAATCAAGCTCAAGTGCACAAATAAAAAGACACAGTTACATACAGTTACAAACATCATCCCAGCGAGTCTTTAAGTGGTGCACTATAACAAATGGCAGCGTTTTTCTTTCGTACGTCCTCTACTAAGTACTCTCCTCTTTCTCCTCCATGCTCTAGAGCACTTTACAGTCAGCTCAGCAACTACTAACAAAAGACCACCAGACGAGAGACAGTAGTATGCAGTGTATCCACTATCTACAACTTATGGCCCTTGCAGGTGTTGCTGTGAAGAATGAGCTTAAGTTTCTTTGTTCCTTGTACACTTCAAAGTACTTACACAGAATGAGAAATTGTCTAAAAGCGGTAAATCATCTGGGGTGTAGCCGAGCACCATTCATTATGTATGCTTCTGCCGCAGCCTGGAACTTGGCTCAGTATGCAACGGCAAGGCGCTGGCCTTTGTTTTGACTTTTTATTCTGACCAACAGTCTTTAAACTGGACCTCAGTGGAATGCTGATGGTCCTGAATCAGCCTGATCCTGCAGATGAAGGAGAACATTTATAGAAAGGTACTAAAAATAAATTCAATTGAAATGGGCGTTTCATTATCAGGGATATACTTTATTTCTTTATTCTTCAAACTTTACCATTTTATTGAAGTGCTGCAGTACTCCAACTAAACAGATAAGGTCAGCTTGGATTCAGATGGCTCAACATGAATTTCAGTGCTAAATAGTTTTAACAGCTGCAGCAAAGTAGAAAAATGTTGCTGTTAAGTTGGGTTATTCTGAGGCAGAGTCAATAAATGGATGCCATTGTAGAGTAGTCTCCCTGAGGCCAATCTACAGCACTAACAGCAGACTATGTAAACATTTATGTTCACAAAACAGTCCAATGTGGTTCCACAAGATCAACCTCGCTGCCAAGGATGGTGGGATTTTGTGTTTATTTGTGGGAGGCTCAAAGACATTCTGTCAGACTTGAGATCAGACTTGAGGCTGTTTAGTGAATGCATATATGCGGCTGACTCGCTCTTTGATATGATTTCAGAACCTAAAACGTGTGGCAGAGGTATGGATGGACGAATACGCAGAATACGTCTACCAGCGTCGGCCTGAGTACAGACACCTGTCAGCAGGTGACATGACGGCCCAGAAAGAGCTGAGGAACCGCCTCAACTGCAAGAGCTTCAAATGGTTCATGAGTGAGGTGGCCTGGGATCTGCCCAAACACTACCCAATGGTAGAACCTCCTGCTGCTGCGTGGGGAGAAGTAAGGATTGTTTTAGGAAACTAGCGTGGGAAAATAATGTCCAAGACAGATGTTAGATTCAATGATTGCATGGAGAGGAAAATGTACAGCCAATGCCAACACAGTGTGATGTTATAATTTGGTTGAATGTAGGCTGTGATGCTGGGTGACCAAATTGTCAAGACATCTAATACCACTATCAATTTTTTTAAACTAACTAAACTAATTCAATGTTTACACTCTGTTGTTGTTTTTTACACATACACACAGGTCCGAAATACACACACACATGCACAAACGGGACCTATACATGCATTAAATGGAGAGATGTCAGAGTGAGGGGGCTGCCCATGGACAGGAGACCCGAGCGGCTGGGGGGGTTTGGTGCGTTGCTCAAGGGCAACCTCGGCAGTGCCCAGGAGGTGAACTGGCACCTCTCCAGCTCCAGCTACCAGTCCACACTCCTTATTTTTGAACTGGTGACCCTCCGGTTCCCAAGCCAAGTCCCTATGGACTGAGCTACTGCCGCCATATTATCAGCAATAACGCATTTGTTCATAAATGTTCCTCTATCTCCTTATTATTTTCACACATAAAAAGAAAATCTACAGAGACAAAAGTAAGAAGACTAACAACATCAGGGGTGGGAGGAAATGAGCATGAACTGCTTCTTTGCTAAAAGCAAACTTAAAGCAGTGATTTTTGAAAATGTTGATAGTTTCTATCTCCCTTAAATAATCTGGAAAACTGTTGAATGCCTAAAGGCTCCTTTTCCAACTCTGGTTCTTAGAGCAACCAAACTGTTTGAAATTAGTGCATTCACCATGACCATACTTGGTGAGCTTATCATTATTATTCAGAATCAAGTCGTGGTAGGTACACTATTGACAAATCTAACTTCCTTTAGTCTACCTTTGTAGATGGATACAAAGATGAACTTTATTTATGTAGGTTGTTAAAAGTATTGTGTCACTCATACAAAAGTTGGATTGTGCAAATATACTCATCCAACTGCGGTCAGAGACATGTACCTAAAGCTGGACACTGACAGGAAAACAATTTCTCTACCAGTAATACTGTAGCAGAGTTACATTTATTGGTGTGAGGATTGGAGGATTGAGTTATCTGTATGTAGCACAAACACTACATGATGCAAGTGTGCTGCAGACAAAGGTGAACATTGCAAGGCACATATCATGTTCAATTCAACACAGGATTTTGACTTAACAAAAACAGAGCACTAGAGGGAGTTTTCCAAGTTGCAAAACGGGTGTGAATCAAGCTGGAGATAGCGATAGCAAAATTCTCAGTGGAAACAACAGACAAGAAACAGTGATGAAACATGTTTGCAATAACACGGGAATTTTTTTCTCTTCTCCTCCTGCATGTTGCAACTATCATCAGAGAATTTTGGGTGCACACCCAGGGGCCAAACATGCCTTTGGGCCCTTCCAAGAGTACTAAAAAACAAAAACATAGAATTTCTGTGGGTACAAACAGCAAACTGACATCACAGAGTCCTCTGGAATGTAGGTACATTTTCAGTTGTGAATTATTAAAAAAGAGGTGAGATCAAATAATTGTTAAACAAAGGCACAAGTTAAAGTAGATATACTGAAATAGGATCATTTTAAGGAGATCTGAAGTCAGTATTTACCCATATGCCATTTCATAGATACTAAAGTGACAAGAAATGTTGGTGAAATACAGTGGGAAATGTTTACCAGGGCCTCAAGCCAACACACATGAACGTAAATGAATCAATGTTTCAGGTTGGTACTGTTTCAATTAAAAAACACAGGGGCTCATGAAGGCTTCATTCAGATTTGGCTGGATTACAAACAGCATCTGATGGGACCTGTTCCATGACTGCCCATAACTAAAGAGCAATCCCTGTTGTTGTGACTCCATGTTCATGTGTGTGTTTTTCAGATCCGGAATGTGGGTAGTGGGATGTGTATGGAGATCAAACACTTTGTATCAGGGAGCCCCATCCGCCTGGAGAGCTGTGTGAAAGGGCGGGGCGAGGTGGCCTGGAGTCATGGACAGGTGAGTCATTCCTAACACTTCCTTTTGTAAAATGGCACAGAGAAGGGATGCGGTTGGATGTTTGTAATGTTTGAGATGTGCTCCATGCAGGTGTTAACATTTGGTTGGAGGGAGGATATTCGGGTGGGTGACCCCATGCACACGAGGAAAGTCTGCTTCGATGCCGTCTCCCACAACAGCCTTGTCACCCTGTATGACTGTCATGGCATGAAGGGGAACCAGCTGTGGCGCTACAGAGAGGTACGTGAGAGGAAAGTGGAGACTTTGGAGTCCATTGTTCCTACAAAATGTTGGTATATTATGGTTTAACATAACAAATGAACCAGGAACAAAGTGTATTTCTTGGCAAGAATGTTATGCAAATTATGTTATACAACAGTTAGCTCTGATGAAGCAATCTGACTAGAGGCATTCCATGAGTGCTGATATACAGTATAACAGCACTGGGACTTTTAAATTGGCATGATCCCCTTAAAATGATCAGGTGTTCTGAGGCACTGACTACATTTATCATTATTTAGCCTACATTAAGATTTGTCATAACAAACTTATTACCGCAAAGAGAAACATTCCAGAAATAACATTTGAGTTAAATAATTAATAGTTGTCAGAAAAAGGACGACAGGACAGAAAGAAGCCTGGATACTTTACCGCAAACCTCCAGGTATGCTCATATGAGAGCAGAGGAGAGCATCACACATATGCCACAAAAAGGATTGTTGACAGACTTATTTTGCCAGATGCAAAATAAACAGAAACACACAGATGTAGACTACATGATACAAAGTAGCTGGTCTGTGGTAAGCGTCAACCTACACAGAGCAGCAAGCTAGTGTGCAGGAATGTTTATGTGTTATTTGGCGACAGTCCAGTCCACGTCTAAATGTAGAATCATGTGTATAGGCGGAGCCAAATAAATCATTAAATAAACAAAGAAATCATAACCTGTTGCCACTTTTTACTGTTATTAAGACATAAATTGCACTTGTAAGACTATTGTATAAAAGCAATATTACACTCAAGGTCATGCTGTTATACAAAATATCAGCACAGCTATTTACAACTGAATCACAGTTGTGCTGATATATAGTACAGCACTCCCTCTTGTGTGATATTGCTTAATTATTTAGTCATTCTCCCAAAATCATATCAAAATAAATGCCCCATACTACCTGTCTGTTCTCTTCACTACTCTTTCCACCAGGATAAAAGTCTCTATCACCCCGTCAGTAACAGCTGTATCGACAGCAGCCCAAGCGAGCGACGAGTCTTCATGAACACTTGCGATCCCTCTTCTCTCAGTCAGCAGTGGTTGTTTGAGAGAACCAACGCCACCGTCCTGGAGCACTTCAACCGGGGCGCTAATTGAGGCCACTGAACTATGAGATGAGGCGTCTTCCAAAGAAAAAGACCATGAAACAATGATCACCTTTGATCAGGTGAGTAATACAATAGTAACTTTTATTTTCCTGTTTTGTCAGAAGCAAAATGATGCTTTCAGCTGACCTCAATCAACTGTTCATGGGATTTGTTTATAAGAAAACAGCAGTCTCATTCTTTGAACTGTTAAATATCTGTTTGTCTAACTGAACAACACATTGTCTGAGGTGCTGTAAGCTGTCTGTTAAGGTTGCCTTTTCTTCACTGTTGTCCAGATAAGAATGGAAGCTACAAGTGAATGACGTGCCGCTTCAGAAACATTCCCAGTGGTACAGCAGCAATCCAGGGTGCTGGCTCAGAGCAGAAGAGCTGGTCTGACCACACACAACAACCAGAATACAATCATACATCATGAGCTTGTGATGAGGAAGAAGGTAAACAAGAGATATTCTTACCTGAGCACCAGTGCCACCAAGAACCAGTCGATATATACGATCAACTGAAGTTCACTTAGTTGAAACTTCTGATGAAAAACTGATTTAAAGAGATGTTTAATATAATGTCTATATTCTTTCTTTACACAGGGTGGGAGAACCACATCGAAACCTGATTGTCTTGTGGACACCTAAAAACCAGAGAGCTCTTACAGACCTCAAGAGTTTCAACGAGTCAGAAACACAAAGATGAACTCTGCTGTATTTAATGGATTGTCTTGTCACTTTGTCTTTTTCAGTTGTTGCCTTAACAATTCCAATAGTGGGGAATACTCCCCATGTTGTCATTCAAGGTACCAAAAAGCAAATGGTGACATATGTTGGACTTTTTGCAAGATATGGGAAAAAAAAAAATCTCTAAAACAATCACTCCTGCACAGTGTGCAGATGCATTGCAAGACTATATATCTATAAAGACTCATCTTGAAAGTGCATTTTTTTCCTACTGAGCAATAATAAAGCAACAAAATTATTTTATGTCAATTTCTATTGTGAGTTGATTTTTTTATTAAAATACTTACAATATTTTGTGTGTCTGACAATTTTCAGGTAACCCACTGCTTACACAAGTTCATGAAACAGATTTCTTAGAGGAGAGAAGTATACAGAATACACTGTATATTATATCAGAAAATGTCTATTCAGATAGAATGTATTCCTAGCTAGTGAAAATCAAATAGCTGTTTATGCTCACAAATGTAAGATACAACTTAAGTCCACAGTAAAGTACTTCAACAACTATTGAATTTATTTCAGCTCACTGTTTTAGCTGCTCAGTCCTCACTTTGGTCACTCTCACTGCTCTGATTTTGTTTTCAGTTGCAGAAGAGGCTTTTCTCAATTAAGAGTATTATTAGTCCAGTCAATCTGTGTTTTGACCGAGTGAAAATTGCCGTAGTAATCATTCAAGTTTTTTGTGAACTCTTGGGACATCCAAATAACATATTTAAAGTATACCAATACAATCAGTGGATCAGGGTAAATTCATGGCTCAAAATCTGGGGCCATTATGTCACAGCATCACAAAAAGAAGTGCATGTCTCTGGTTCTGAACATGATATTATCATAAAATTTATGTCTAAACATTAGTTTTTTAGGCTGTTCTTTCACATGTTACCATCAGATATGACCTGTTCTGAATGTATATGTGCAGTTAGGGGGTACCCATACCCCAAAATGATCTTTTTTGAATCCAAACAAAGTAAAATTAGTTTATAAAGCATATTATCATTAGATTTTCTGCACATACAGATTTGTTTGTCCATGAAAACCATGATATATATCAGCACTCAGACTGAGACCTTAAATAAGACCAAACTTGAAACATGGTTTGACTGTTGGTGACATTGAAGATTGATATCTGTGACTAAGCTGCCACTTGGGAAGTGCTATTATATTATATATTACAGATTAAGACTTTTTTAAAAATGGGTATCCATCCATTTCCATAACCGCTTATCCTCTTGAGGATCGCGGGGAGGCTGCAGCCTATCCCAGTTGACATTGGGCAAGAGGTGGGGTACACCCTGGACAGGTCGTCAGACTGTTTCAGGGCTAACACATAAAGACAGACAACCATTCACACTCACATTCACACCTGCAGCCAATTTAGAGTCACCAATTAACCTATCCCCAACCTGCATGTCTTTGGACTGTGGGAGGAAGCCGGACACAGGGACAACATGTAAACTCTGCACAGAATAGCTCCCTCCTGGGATTGACTGTCAACTGTGCTAACCACCCTGGGTGGTAGCAATTAGTGAAAATTTTCACATGAGCCCATGGACTGGACCCATAAATCACGATCACCACCAATTCCCTATAACGTTTTCGAGCCCAACAAATAGAAGTTTTCACTATGCCCTGTATGTGTTTCATACAGGATATCTTTTTCTGGTACATTATCATGGGGTGCAGCACTCCACATTGCATTTTATTCAAATTCAAATAAATTGCTTTAAGTGAATGAAAAAAATAAGATGATGACAATAAAAGTAAAGATGCTGATAGAACAGAATGGAGTAGAAAAGTCAGCTCACACATACTCTGCATCTCCACGTCAACCCAACCCTTCACCTCTCCTGCACTACAATCCTCTACATAACACTCAAACTTACAACAAATGATGACATTATAGATACAAAATATATGAAATAATTTATACTCAGTTTAGATGCAGATACACCCATAGGAGCTGTGTGGCACACACTGTAAGTGGAGAATTGGCAAAAAAAAATGGTGGTTGGGTTTATCAGAATATCATCTTAAAAGACTGATCCCAAAAACTTTTGAAAAGACACCAAATATGTTGGCAAGGTGCACATAGACCCTCCAAAGTTAACATCATTTAACCTAGGCCATGTAACTGTAAAGTGTTGAAGCTTTTGACCTTGAAAAATAATGTTCCACTAAACTCATGATGGTACACTTTCAATATACAGTATGATGCAGGAGGACATTAGGACCAATAAAAACTATGAAACATTACTGTTGCAATTTCTCCTTGGTTGGGCCCATTGTTGAGTCAGATTGACTGGACTATATGTCATGTTGTCACATGTCTTTGTCAGATGCTTAAGCAGTGATGACGAACATAAATTATTTTACCTACTAATTATTGCTTGATTAGCTACAGGTGTGGAGCACTACTTACCATGGTATTTGCAAACAAATAAAGAAAAATCCACACATATTAGTACAATTCATTTTCTACAACCAGGCGGCACAGTGGTGTGGTGGTTAGCACTTTCGCCTCACAGCAAGAGGGTTCCTGGTTCGATCGCGGGAGCCCATCTGCGTGGAGTTTGCATGTTCTCCCCATGTCAGCGTGATTTTTCTCCGGGTACTCCGGCTTCCTCCCACAGTCCAAAAGCATGCAGATTGGGGACTCTAAATTGCCCGTAGGTGTGAATGTGAGTGTGAATGGTTGTCTGGCTCTATGTGTCAGCCCTGCGATTGTCTGGCGACCTGTCCAGGGTGTACCCTGCCTCTCACCCAATGTCAGCTGGGATAGGCTCCAGCTCCCCCGCGACACTCAAGAGGATAAGCAGTTAGAGAATGGATGGATGGATGGATAGATTTTCTACAACCTTATCCCATATGTTATCCCTTCTAAGAGATGCAGGCAACCTACAGTATAAATACAACACTACAGCTGAAGTTGACATAGATGACATCGCAGTGTTAGCCATGCTAATCATGTGCTTATAGCTAAGATGATACAGATAAAATAAGCTGTAGTGAGTAAGATGGGTCCTTTTCAATCTCATCTACAGTACAAGAGAATGACAGACTCAAACTATACGGTATGACACCCTTTGAGCACATGAGCCAGTAAGCTTCCCACCTAAGTCTTCACTTCCTTCCAGTTGTTTTACTTCCTCTTACAATACTAATGAAGTCCAGGGTCATAATTATAAAGGCTTGAAAAACAATCGGAGCGAAAGATAAATGTCATACACAGCAAAACCATTTACATGATAATGACAAAAAATATATATATATGTGCACACTAAACCCACAGCCCACTCAAGCACAATGTACAGTATTTGACCACTTGGGTCCTTGACTCAGCACCTGTAAAATCAAGGTCACACAAATTTCTCATCTCTGCTCAGTTTTTTGGAAAGCTAACATTTCCCTACAAAGGACAGCAGCTGCAGAAACTCAAAGTTCATTTACCAATTTCACTTGCATATGGGCAGACTAAGTTATCAAGCTGAGTGGCAATGCCAATATACTGTGAGCATGAATCTGATATTAATGACTGTAAAATGCCACTGAGGTCAAACAGTGGAAACAACTGCAGACATTGCTCTAAACGTGATCTTTTTGCATGCTATTGCTCTCTAATTGCCAAGCTTTCAATATTAATCCCTGGCAGTCAGCAATCTATTTCACCAAATATATTGTCTTAACATGGAAATTATAAAAAAACAACTTTTTAACTTTCATCCATCCATTAATGAATACACATGTATGCAGCTTCAGACTTCCATACATTGTGCAAATGCTAACAAATCAATAGAAAAGCTTTTCAAGAGCCCATATTGGACAACCTACATTAGTCATAGTGGTACAAAATGACATCCCAGCATTAGGCGTAATGGAAATCCACTTCATCGCCTCTATACATATACTGTATAGTACAGATAAAAGAAGCTGTCATAACATATATGAGTCCTTTAAGCTACAACATACACCTGTACAATGTTATTTTGAGGCTTAAGAGACACCCAAGGGAGAAAGAAACATGAAGAAAAAGAACAGTACTGTTTCTGGAGTCGTTCATTGCAGAGAAGCCATCGACAGGAAACCATCAGAGTTCAATGCAGCAAGTAATGTGACATGACCTATGCTTTTCTGTCACCCAGTTTTCCATCTACTGTTCTTTTTTTCAACTACTTCACTATAATTTGAACATACAATATACTCACTGTTATATTACTGAATACTGAATTGACAATAACGATAATATGAAGACTCTGTTTTCCTGGAAAAAGTTATATTTGAAGTTTGTGGTGTGTGTTTGCAGTATATGACAAAAGTAACGACTAGAGGCAGAGACTTGAGTCATGGGTGAGAGTCAAGCAGCGCTGATATGGTATGGGTGGAGTTAGGTAAGAAGTCCATTATGTATAGAGACAAGATGCAATATGTTTAAATGTTTTTACACTTCCATATCCATGTTTTTACTTTTTTTTTGTTTGCTACTTTTTTCAGAACTCAGTGTATTTATCTGCTATTGATATTTATATTTTGTTATTTGCATACTGATAGTTATATATTTACAGTGTCCCTCTGTATTTCAATCATTTTCTTCTTTTTTTTATTTAATAATTTGTATTTGGTACCTATACTGTACTTTTTCTTTTTTCATATATTAATGATTGAGAACCTGATTGGAGATGCAACTGCAGTTTGCATGTTAGCAACAATGATAATAAAGCTCTCTTGAATATTAAAAGTATGTTTTCCCACACACCACTTCTGTAAAGTTGAACATGAATGAACATGACTGCCCTGAGGTCAAGAGTAAACATTCATTGCTGTAAGACCTTTCAAAAACACTTCATTTTGTGTAGGACGTATTCTCATTTCATAGTGTGCTGTTTTGGCAATTATTCTAGAAATTCATATTTTATCTCCGCCATGTCCTTTGTGTATTGCATTTTGGGGCAATACGCATAACATAACAACACAACACAAAATTAGGGTGTGTGATGCGATATTACACTGCACAGAAAGCATCCATGTTTTCTCACCAGCGATGATGCATTTCACACTAACAACGTACAATCTAAGCCCCTTTTTTTTGCTTCAGTACAAGTCAGTACAAGTCTGACTGCTTTAATCAACATGCCCTCTGCCTGCCTTGGAAATGAATCCCATCAGAGCCTCCTCTGCTTTCGAAATTTTTAGCTCTACAAGTAAAATAAAAATCAAAAATTGAGATGACTTCTCACTTCTCACACAATTAATTCATGCTTAAAGAAATGATGGTAGACATGCTTATTGGCTGTGCTGCTCTGAAGTGGAATGAGTTTGAAGTGACAGACTGGCTCATGTTTTGATTAAACAGAATATTTTCACTCACTTTCTGCTCGTCGCTGGGAGTGCTGTTTGAGAAGATGCGTGATTGGAACTTTGACATCTTGAGCTCTAAACAAATGCAGAGACAATCAGAAGTGAGTGTAAGAGTAATCTTCACAATTACTGACTGGCGCTTTATGCGTAATGTGCTGTGTCGAGTCAATTTTACAAAGGGGGAGAGACCCATTGTCACTTGAATTCCATTTCTAACACTTCCAGTTCCGCATTTGCCTCCATCATATTATGACCCTGCAAATTGCATCCACTCCTTTTGATGATGTGCAATATGAATTTTAGCATGAAATGGAAAGATAGATACAAGCCAAAGATGAAAACTGAAACAAACAAAAAACAATATGTACTATTGCCTCATAACAAGAGGGTTCAGCGTTTGAACCTGCTGGCTGGCAGCCCTTCCCTGGGGTTAGCTTGACTTCCTCCCACAGTCCAAAGACATGGAAGTTAGGTTAACTCTAAATTACCTGCAGATTTGAATGTGCGTGTGAATAGTTATCTGTCACTATGTGTCAGCTCTGTGATTGCCTGATGACCTGTCCAGGCTGTACCCTGCCTCTCACCCACTGTCAGCTGGGATCGGCTCCAGCCCCCGAGCATGTAAAAATATAAGCAGTTACAGATAATGGATAAATGAAATCCTGCCCCAACTGAAAAATAAAACCATTTCCCTTCCTTAGTTGCAACTTTTATCTTTCATATCTAGAAAGTATATTTGTAGAATTAGGTCAGGATGGAAAGCCACTTCTTAGGATGTGTATTAACTAGACTAATAGAAGTACTAGTTGCATGTGGGAGATAAGACTGAAAGAGTCCATGGAATATGAAATAAGTACTAGTAATAGCGTAGTTTCCCTTTCTGTGGAAATGCCTGCTGCTAGTCTGACTAATAACCAAATGCTCCTGGCTTCTGATTCCCTCAGTCCAGGGAGCCATGAAAGGTGTGACAGGCTGCTCATAACCTATCAGCTGAATAATTACAGCTAACCTTCTTCTCCACAGGGCTTCGCTGCTATAAACGGTCCCGCTGTCACACACTAATGGAAAATCACGGCCGTGGCAGTGTTGCAGTGGCAGGCTCAAGTCACCAGGGACATGGGTGGACATATTCGGGTCAAATCCTTTAACACGCCTCGCTGTTTAAAAAGGCAGTTTGGAGCTGTTCTACAAGGACGTTTTCATGATGCAGCTCCTTGTTTGTGCATATTCCAGTCAGGATACCATTGATTTTCTGTCTACACTGATTACGACATGGGGACTTGCACGTAAAAAAGCACTAAAATAGCAATCAGAAATAATAAGTAAGTATAAAAACATAATTACTAATTATGTTAAATAATATGATTTAATTAACATTGAATCAAAAAGGGGCAGCACCCTTCAAAAAGGGGAAATTATAGCCAATTAATTAGCTCAGAGTCTCACAAAATAACCTAAACTATTAATTTGGAACTCTGACTAATAATCAAAATAATAAATATAACCAAAGTTTTCATTACATCAGTAAAGGTGGAGGGCTTTGGAATTCTGACATAGAAGAGGTTGGTATGGTTCACTCTTGTACAATATTAAATGGACGGCATTATTCCAAACGTGTGTGTGTGTGTGTGTGTGTGTGTGTGTGTGTGTGTGAAGGAACCGAGGGGAGAAGCATGCTACTTTGTTATCATTGTCCATCCAATGTGGATGAGCAAGGTAAGAAGAAACTGATCCTTCTTTGTTGCCCTGAAAGAGTTGGCAGATGGGCGCTAACTTGCTTTGTTCTCTTTGTTGATAAGTTAGCTGGCAGACTTTGTGTTCACTAACCAGGAGTCTCAGACAGGCTCCCATGTCATCTGCTGTCAAGTGATGAGTTCTGTGTGAGTGATTTGAGCAGGACACATGAGGTACAGAGCTGAGCAGGTGAGAGAAAGTGGTGGAGGAGGAGTGTAGCAGCCCTAGCTGCTGCGACAATGTCAGTGGAGAGTCCAAGAGGGAAGAGAGAGAACCACAATGAAAGCTGGGGTGCTCCGCTGCTGTCTGCTGCTCTCGATGGTAGTTTGGTCCATGGGCCAGGTTTGCACATGGGAGAAATTTTCCTTGTAGGCTTTCTCCAAGAAAAGCCTGTCTGACAGAAATCTATTCATTTTAACTGAAATCCTGCCTTTTTTTTCTCCTAACTTTACCAAGAGATCCCTTTCTGGTGAGAAGCCCTCAAGGAAAATTTCTCCCAACTAGCTGGGGCTAACACCTAGGTGAACCTGAAGACTTCTGGGTACTTGAATAAATTCAGGCAAAGCCACAGGAATCTGTGAAGTACCCGTGACCCCAACATATGCATAACAAATAATTACATTTTGCGTAAAACTGGTGCACTGACAGCAGCCTGAGACACAGAACAAAAAAAAATGCTATAAACTTTGAACTGCAGCTTACACTGGCATTCTAGCTAATGTCTCCCTCATCTAATGTAGAAGCATGGACACTTCTTCTTTGCTTGCATACATTATTCATCGGGGGGGGCTAACATTTGCAGGCTAATTAACTGATTCGCTAACATTCTGAACAGCTAAAAATGTATCAGCAGATGTGATATTCATCTCTTTATACAAAACATTTCCTGACTTTACTTAAGCTGTATTTACTAGCATATGTTTCTTTGCATTGCATCTTGGTGCTCCTGCTGGCTAAGCTATAAAACACAGACACCAGCCCACCCACACACAAGCTTGATGGCTACAAGAGTGGTATTTCTCCCAAAACATTTTTTCCACTCTTACTTTCAATTATATATATAATCTAAAAATAAGTGCTACACTCCAGTGTGAACCATAATCTGCCTCCCTTTACAAAAGCTTCATGACAGTAAATTTACTTGTGTTGGGGAAACAACTCGTTAGACGTAATGTCACTGAGGATGAAGTGACAATTCAGTCAACATAAAGCTGTGTTGTTGTGCTTTAACAATTGGTGCATGTTTGCTAGTTACATTGCATGCAAAAGCTACACATCTTAATGGTGCTTAAAAGGGTGCTTTGCTGGTTTTCAACAAGCTTTGTATCAAAACAAAGTGTAGTGTAGTACGTGTAAATGAACTGTGCTAAACTTCCCTCCATCTAACCAGTGCCCGGTGCCTATCCTTTCTCACCCCCCAGCGAAACTCCACCAGATGACGTAATTCAAGTCATAAAAAAACATGCAGTGCTGATCGAATATATATCCAGACTATGTTACTGCATTGCCTATTTCTCGCCTTGCATGCCACTTTTGAATCTGTATGAATGAACATCAGCCTAGTCACCAGGAAAAAATATTGGCATTGTATGTTTATGAAAATCATGGTTATGTTACAATTTAAAGCTGCCTAAACATAACCATACATTAACCACAGAGTTGTTGGAATGTAAAGACATGTTAACTTTCAACATATTCGCTGCACATTTATTCTAGCGACAGGGTTGTAAACAAAGAGTTACAGTGGTCCCTGACCTGTTCTGTCCTCTTAAAGTACAATTTTGACGTGATATTGTCAAAATCGTAAGGTGTTTAATGTTTTCACAGCAGCCTTCCTCCCCTTCAACATAAAAGCTTGTCCCCTACCCCATATTGTCATCATCCTTCTGGCTGTTGAGCAAATCATATTTTTCCACTCCAAAGTCTGTATGAGACTCAGAAAGTAGTTAAATACCTGTTATATTTACATAAACCCAACCAACCTGGGTAAGTAAATCACAGACTGAAACTGCAGAATAACAACAGCGTTTTGACAGCGACGAGCAGAAACTGCAGCTCATTGTACTGCAGTCAGTTACTCGCTGTTGTTGGCGACACACACATGCTGCTGTCACCTCTGTCTTTGAGCAGATTTATACAGCATGCTATATATTCTGTTCAGGTTGCCTGCACCAGGCACACGGCCAAAAGCAGCTCGCGTACAGGAGCCAAACTGCTCTTCACTGACTCTTCAGCTGAGAGAAAGCCGTAAAGAATGTCAGTCGGAAATTACAGTTTAGAGTTTACATTGCCTAACAAGGTCTATACTGGTGTTTTTGTTTTTTCAGTCCATTTACTACAAATCAACTATTTACTGCTGTTGTTTAGTTTTTTTGGTGTTCTTTTTGTCCACCCTTCAGGCAGCCAAGTTCAGTATAGTTAACAGTGATCATTTTTGCTCTTACGTGTTTGCAAGAGCAGTAACCAAGACGAGCCAAGGAGCACATTCTTTAGGGAGATTACATATACCATAGGTCACTTCTCAGTCAGGCAGGCTTTAAAACTGTCCACACCAGCATTGCAAGATGTACAATAGCTATCGTATTTGTATGATAATTTTGCCCTCCGTAGAATGTACAATTAATAATGCCAAAAAGTGCTATAATGTACAAAAATTTGGCAATTTTGTGATACTTAAATTAGCCGTTGGTTGTAGTCTTCCCCATCTCATATTAATTTATTTCCTGACAGGATCAGGACAGAAAATAGCAAAGTGACTGCACTGCATAACCATGTAATTTGACAAAAATAAAAGCTGACATGATGCCTACTGTGATGGATTACCTATCTCAAGCAAGTTTGAAGTCTCTGCAAGTTCATTTCCTTAGTGTACAGAAATTAACATAAACATCACAGACTGCAAAGACGGACGGAAAAACATGTGAAAAGAAATCTGATGCAGCTATGCTTTAGATGGTCAGCAGTGATGTCAGTTACAGGATTTGTGTTAAACATGAAGCAACACTAAAATCATCCCACAATGTTCTTAAGTCCCACATTTATTTAAGTGAAACTTTTTTATCATTTACTAGAGGAATTTTGAAAAATAACTTCCTTGAAATGTTTCTGTCTGTCTGTTCCTTCAGGCTAACATACCAACCTTGCCAAGGCCTACATTTCCCAAACCCCATGGCATGTTTTTTATCATGGGAGCTGGACCAAACCAGCTTCATTCTGTTGCTGTCCCTCAGGCTATGAGGTTGGAAGGCTTGCATCAGGAAGGTTGGAGGGACTTGGGGGCACACCTGTCACAAAAAAAAAAATAAACAGCTCAAAATTTGGTCTTAACCAACACTTCGGCCGAGGCAAAACTAATCTGATGGGCATTTCGGTGATATTAATTGGCATTGTCTTACTTGGCTTGATCATTTTTTAACAAGTTGTTTAAAGAAGGGACCAGCAGCACAAAATTTACAAAGCGTCTTTATGATCCCCAGAGGATGAGCCCTTAACATTTTCAGCACAGCAGGGGCTTACCTCAAGTACTGTATCTATCATGCTCTTCACTCAAATACACCATTACCAACAAGGCAGTTTGTCATTATCTTTGCAGAGCAAATCCATGCTAGCGTAGAGGATGTACATTCTATATTTGAATGCCCGAATGACCTTTTCGAAAGCATCACCATCTGGACATAAATGTCAGGCTTGTATCCACTACTGGTAAAGCTCTTGGAATAGCAAGATTGTCAGTATAATGGTCTTTTTGTCCAACACTTTCATATTCTGGGCTGCAAGGACATTGAAGCCTCTGGGGGCTGCTACTGAGGTTTAGGACTTTTAATCTAGTCTCTAATCTAGTATAGTAGTTCGTATGATCTCGGGTTCTTCCTTTAAATGTCATGCAGGAGACATTAAACCCTTGAGGAGGATAAATTGTATACATGAGTGGAAGATTGAGACTCTTGTATTTGATTGCAGGCTCTGAATCCTCTAAGCACATTGTGGAATGACATCTGCAAAATCAGGCCAATCCACAGAAGAAAAAAAAAGAAAAGCAGCCCCATTCTTCACCTAACTGACAGATTTGTACAGGGAGGGCGGAGCTGAGATGGATGTGAAGCCTGGGTTTCTAAGATCACACAGAAGTGCTCACTTGAAAGCCCGAAAGCTGAAAAGGAAACACTTTTCTTTCAGCACCCCTGAGATGGCCTATCATTTTAATTCCATTTCATCTTGTTTTAAGTCACATCTCATGGCATGTGGTACGCTCAATTCTACATTGGATGCGTTTATTTGAATGCTCAAGGGCTTTTTAAAGATAGGATGATGACAACTGAAGAAAAATCCACCTTCTCACCGCGGTATATATCACAGCTCTGTGAAGTTTACTGCACTCCAGGAGGTTTTTTTTTTTTTTTTGATCAAGTGGTGTAATTTAATCTCTGTATCCATTTATCCTCAAACCTTGCCTCACCTTCTTGAGTTGGTAATTTCCTACATTTCCCAGAGTGCTTTTCAACAGTTCCCATAAAATTCCCATTACAATGCTTTCAGCAACACACATGGCCACAGAAGTCAGTATTGTCAGGAGAGAGGGAGATAATTCAGGTACTTTTTCCACCACTGTGATAGTAAAAATTATTATTATTAAATCTATATACTTTTTCTACAAAAGATTTATAATGATTATTAAACATCAGTACAAAATGGAAACTCTAAAACGAGGGACTCAGTAATTATAACTTTATCTCCTGATTTATTCTCCTTACACTTCCCTCCTTCCTTCCAGTGTATTTTGGAATTCATTTTTAGATCATTGATGTATTTCATTGATCTTCTGAATCCACTGGGTGACATTTTCATGTCCTGAAACCCAGGCAACCCCAACGTGATTATGATCAATGCACACGCTGATTTTCTCAAACCACTCTCGACCTTAAGCTCCTCTCTGACTTTCTACAAACACTGACTCTCATGCTTGGCCCACATCCTCATCCTTTCATCCATTCACAGAGGTGGTCATTCCCCCAACCAAGGAACCAGTCACAGGGAAAAATGGCAATTCATTCTTTCACAAAAGGCCATTGCAGACAATCCGTAATGAAAGGATCGTAGAAATCCCTTACAGGCCACACAGCAGAATAATAAACATATTGTCTTCATTTGCTTTCACTACATGCTTTGCTACATTGTGAGTAAGTTTTGCTAACACAATAAAGGACATTTGATAAACAAATTGATTTAAATCAGAGCACTGGAAGCTTAATGCTTAGGCAATCAAAGCAATGTATTTTACATTAAGCTGACGATGGTGATGCTGAAGATGGAGCTGCCAGGCAAGAGGAAAAGAGGGAGGCCAAACAGGAGGCATACATATGTGGTGAGGGAGGATATGCAGGTGGTTAGTGTGACAGAGGAAGATTCAGAGAACAGGAAGATATGGAAACAGATGATAAGCTGTGGCAACTCAAGAGCAGCTGAAAAAGAGACAAAGAAGAACTTACTCAGTAAATCTAAATGTAAATCTTTATATTAGAGTAGGAAAGCTGGAAAAACAAAACAGTTTAATTATGCTGACACTAACCTGAATCTAAATCTCCAGATGCATCCAGACACACTTAGAGAGCTGAAATAACATCTGATGCAAAAACCAGTCGAGTTCACACAATAACATTATCCTTGTGCAGAGTGGATTGTAGATGAAAGCCTCACAGCACCAGTTACTGTAGATCAAGATGGATTGGGAGAAACAATCAAACCCTGCAATTTTAAATTTTTGGCAAGGATGAAGTGAGTGTTTCATCTGCCATAATGGCTCTGTTTTCTTCTTAAGGAAAATCAGGGGAAACTCCAAGGGAAATCTCCACAAGGGAGGACCAGTATCTGTAAACTAAAGCTACTCTCTGACACACATCCTTCAATCTGAATGCCTTACCTGGATGAGTCTCACAAAGACCATTTGAATCAGAAGAATGATGATGATATTACGTTCGTCCTTTATCACTTTATCACTGTCCTTTATCGTCCTTTTTTTTTTTTTTTTTTAAACTGTCCAATGTGAGTCTTACAGTGTTTTAGAAGAACAATGCTAAATCACTGAGGTACTCTTTTAAACACTAGGTAAATTACTATAAATCCTTGTCCCAGGGCTGTGATAAAGTAAGCTTTTTTTTCTTCACAAAATTTCATCTGGCCTTTATGGACACATTCAGTATGTATGAAATTGGCTTGATGTTTAAAAGACTGAGACTCTCAACTTTCAGTATGTAAGGTGTTGCACCCATGCTTGATTTGGTCCTGGTGTTACGCTGCTATGCTAAACCTGGCTCGTGAAACCTCATCAACCAAGGCCAGCAAGCCCTGTAACTTAGAGCCTCTCCTCACGTGTTGCATTAGACATGAGAAATGCGCCTGGACTCCCCTGGTTGAGTGTGACCTCTCCTATCTGTAGGGGTGTGTGGTTGACCCGCCGCCAGACCACCGCTCTTGCTCCTCGCGACCAGCTCACTCGGACCAGACAACTCAGCTAGACGCTCAGCTCACTCTTCTTTGTGGTTGTTCAGAGTGAATGTGTATTTACATGGATAATTCATGGTGGCGTGTCAAATGCTTTCTCAGTCTCTTTAGTCTCCAGAATGTCTTGCCGCCGGCATCTCCCTCATAGTGTGCCCGCTCAGCTCAAAGGCCTCCCCAGCTAATAGCCGCTTATGAGTCATTATCACCAACCCCAAAGTGTGACGTCAGTGCTGACCCTGCCTCCTACCACGTGCCTAAACCACACCCGCAAGACATTCATTGCACTACCAATAAAGCTATCATAACATTGGACAACTTATTCCATGTGCCATGGGAGTGGTAGTTGTTGTCGAACTGTCACAACCCTGGCCATATAAAGTTATTATGAGCATGAGTCATGTATTAAGGCACCAGTATGCTTCTTCAGAGGTGTTTTTTGGATGGCCAGATAGCTTGAGAAACTCCCTCCTCTCTCACCTGACAGACATTAAATTTCAAAAAATCCCTGAAACCTTCTGAAAGAGACAATCCGACATACCCAACAGCTTCATGCTGTGAAGTCTTGGTCTTTTTTTGGACAACCATAAAACACAAGACAACATTAGCATTAATTTGGTATTGTGTCCACGACCCCTCATGAATTCAAACATTCACTCTGCTTTTAGCTCTGTTTTGGTCACCACTATCCCTGAATGCAACTGCCTGCTATGACTGTAAATGAAGCTGATGAGAGCACTGAGACTGAACTAAACAGTAAATGTTGTAAAACTAAAACTATGGGTCAAAAGAGACTAAAAAGTTCATTAATCTCAGAGAAGTGGGTGAAAATCATCTCTCTGATTTCAGCCCCACTAGCTTTTTATCAAATTACAGATTCATTTGATTCAATATTAATATCAGAAAAGCAGGTTTAAGTTTCCCTGAGCCAATTTCTTCCTCATCACCAATGCATGTGAAGCCCCCTTGGAAATGTTGGCTGTGTGTTAATCTCCAGACTTCATACTGTAAACATGACCTACTTGGTTCAGTTTCATCCAACCCATAAAATTCATTAATCCTTCATGGAGCAATTTTCATTGCAGACATTAAATCGAACACTAAAAACTGCATGCACATACACACACACACACACACGGAGAGAGAGAGAGTAACCTTCAGAAACTTGCTTCATGTTCGGCAGCATGAATCTGTCACATAAAGAAGCGTGAAGAGTGAAGAGCCTCTCTAATGTGCCTGCCTCGCCTCCATTCAGTGTCCCAAAAACCCTCCGACTTGTCAGAGTAATTTTCTTCACTTGAAATTAGCTGCTTCTAATAAAATTTTAATTCAGTTATTACAAGCACAGTAACGCCTCAAGTGCTGCCCCTAAGCCCTGTCTGGCTTATGGAAATGTATCCGCCAGATGCACTTAAGCCTCATGCAAATGAATTTTAATTTGGTGGAAATTGGTTCTGTTCATTAACGCGACATAACCGGAGCTGGAAATGGAATTTGACCATTTGTCTCCACACATTGACATCAGTTCAATTTGGCTGAAGGAGCGCTCTGAAGGACAACGAGTTTGCTCCACTTGAAGATACTCATTGGGGTCCTATGAAGTCAATAACTACATTTTCGCCAAATGACTCTCTGCAAAAAACTTGGTGCAATTTCCTCTGTTCCAGCTGCTCCAGTAATGGCTTGAAATCTATTTCAGGAAGGAGAGAAACTGTGACTGATTAAAGTTAAATTTCCCAGGAGAAACCACTGCAACACATGGACTTGTATTGGGATGCATCTAATGCACTTTTTTAAGAAAAGAGTGCATTTCAGAGTCTTTGGTGATCCTCTATGGCAGTGTCAGAGCCAGATGGTGTAAACATTCAGGAGTCAGCCCAAACCAAGGGGGGTCCGGGGAAATTTTTTACCCATTTACGGCAGTTATATGAACTATTTTCAAGCCATTTGAGATAATAAAATGCCTGAAAAAACATCTCTGATTATGTTCTTTCATCTGTGTTATATTGCAAAAATTAGACATATCCCGTCTCAGAGATATGAAGAAAAAACGGTCCATGCATTTGTTATCTCTACACTAGACTGCTGCAATTCCTTTTTATCAGGTTGCTCAACAAGTCTTTAAAAACTCTCCAGCTGATCCAGAATGTGGCGGCACGTGTACTGCCGCACTGGCTCCCTGTAAAATCCGGAATTGAATTTAAAACCCTTCTCCTAACTAACGAAGCTCTCCATATTCAGGCACTATCATATCTTAAAGAGCTCATAGTGCCCTATTATCCCACCAGAACACTGCGCTCTGAGAAACAGGGTTACTTGTGGCTCCTAAAGTCTCCAAAAGTAGAACAGGAGCCAGACCATTCAGCTATCAGGCTTCTCTTCTGTGGAACCATCTTCCTGTATCAGTCCAGGAGGCAGACACCGTCTCCACATTTAAAAGTAGACTTAAAACTTTCCCTTTTGATAAAGCTTATAGTTAGGGCTGGCTCAGGCTTGTCTTGGACCAGCCCCTAGTTAGGCTGACATAGGCCTAGTCTGCCCAGGACCTCCTATGATACACTGAGCCCCTGAGATGGTTCTTCTTCACTTGCTAACATTCATACCCTATTCATGCATGTCACTAACTCAGCTTCTTTTCTGGAGCCTTTTTGCTCCACTGTCTCACAGGTTTACTATAGTATCCTATTGCATCTTCTCCAACTGTCTTCATCATTCTGAAACCATAAATACAACAAATGTTGAAGATGATTAATTTTCTCTCCTGTCACCTCAAAAGAGGTAAAAAAAAAACGTCTGATGTTGCTATTTTTAAGTTACAAAACAGGGGGTGTAATCGGAATTTAATATTAGGCCAACAGAAGAACATTTACTCAATTATTATAATTCTTTAGGGGACAGCAATGTAGGATTAACAGCGTAGACATAATCTGCCTGACACAAAGTTTTAGGTCTTTGCAACCTCAAAGTTTTGGGGCTTTTGAGAGAAGATTCAGGACTGGAGCCCCAGAAGCCACCCTCCCACTCCCACCCTGCTCTACCTCTGCTTTCTGGGATGAAAAATAGATGCCCAAATAGGTGCAAGTAGATGTATTTCATGACAGTCTGACAGCTTTTTAATAATCTGTCACATCCAGGTTTTTCTTTCCATAAACTGTAAGTGTTTACAAATATACAAACAGCTCGCAGCACAAGCTGTCTTCTGTTTTTACACTCTGAAATATTAAATATTAGCAGTAGTCCTCATGAATTTAAGATGGATTCTCACATCAGTGTTGCTTTTCCAAAAACTGTCAGCATGTTTAGTGAGGAGAGAGACTCAGCGGCCCGGTGAGAGATCATTACTGTAACCTGATTCAGTCGACATGTGTGTCCTGTTCAAGTGAGCCACTAACCCCATGACATTATTCATTGTCAGTATGCAAATCAAAGTGTAGCTGTTTCTTAAATGTATTCTCAAACCTCATATCTGTGCCAGTGTTTGTCAGGGCTGTGAGAATCACTTCTAGAAATCCTAGAAATGTAAGCCAAGCCAAAACAGTTAAAATATTCAGACCTCAAGAGTATGAATTAGGAGTTATTTAAGAAGTGTATTACACGCTCTCTCAGTAAGTGGATCTTCTCTTCCATTCAGTCGTAAAATGAAACTGATGATGACTAACAACATTTTTTCCTCAGTAGGTGTGATGTGTAGGTACAGTCAAAAAGTTGAGCTCAGTAACTGGGAAGTAAAGTAAGACTGTTATAAGTTTTTTATCGATGACTTTAAACACACAAAAAAATATTTTGCTATTTTTTCTCTTAGTTCGATTGTAGAGTAATCAGTTGCTTTAATTCATAACCGTAAGTAACACAACAGATGTGAGGACATGCGTTGGTGGTTGACCAGCGGGGGTGGAGGATGATACAGACTGAACACTGGAAGAGGCTTTTTCACTTTCACTCTGCTGTATCCTTGGAGAGGCATTGTGGTTCTGTTTGCCACCTGTATTGGTGGAGAATATCTTATTTGCATTTATCTGTTTGAAGAAAAGTTCCATCTCTTTGTGGCAAGAGTGGGAGAATGCTATTCTGCTTTTGTAGTATTGCTGTCAATCCCATCTTGGGGAATGTCACTCACAGGAAATTCATAGAACACTTAACCACTTTAAGACTCAAAAGGCCACAGATTCAAAATCACTTTAACCTAAGACATGATTATCAAAATAAAACAAATATAAATTTATTCAAAAATAATTTTGTTTTTAAAATGACAGGCTTTGAAATTGGTTCCACAACACACAGTCACAGTCAGCTAAACAAAGAAAACAAGAAATGAATCAACAATACAAACACATTAAAAACCACCAAAGGTAGCCTTTAGCATCTTAATGAGATGCACCAGGCCTTCAAAGAACTCAAGTATAAACTCATCTGCGTATATGCTTGATGCTGATAGCAACTGACATAGCAAAAAGAGCGAGAAGGTCTGCATAAGTTGGGAGGAAGTGGAGGTTGGTGAGTTAAACAAAACAAGACTTTCACCCAAGAGACTGCAGTTCGTTGCCTGAGTAAAACCAAAAGTCATTGTTATTTCAGTGTTGTGTTATGTAATTTATGTACGATCATCATGGACTGACGCCACTTACGTAATGTATTTACATCACGTTAGATTATTGTTAAGCGAAAAACACTTATTTTAAAGCAAGACTATACTGTTTTCCAAAACTCACCAAGTAGGTTTGTTGTCTAAACCTATCTGCAATCATTTCACAAGATTAACCATGTGTTACTGTGTGCTTCAGCTCTGCGTCACATAGAGACGCCAAAGGGTACACTGTATGTCATTATGAGAAGTCAAGGGGCATGACGAAGACATTGGAATGAGAAGTGGTAACCTACCTCCACCAACACTAAAGTTGTATTAAGCAAAGGCTCAAAGCAGGCAGTGTGTGTCTGGATCTGCCACTGGAAGATGAGCCAGCTCCGCTGAAGAACGCTAAGACGTACTCTATGAACAAGCACATTCTCACTCTGACCTCGTCACATATTAACATTTTGTCATGGACTTTCCATGTAGAGAAATGACTTGCAAGGTACCCTGGGTGCGTTAGATGCTATGTTAACTTCAGCCTGTTACATGCATTGTCTCTAAAATACACTTCCCTTTTTACAGGAAATGTACCGTTTGCATACAGTTTACATACCCTTTGAAAATAAACACACATCATTGGTACAATGCTGCAAATTGACTTTTTTTTTTTTCATTCAACAACAAGAGTATGTGATTGGGTTTAGACAACAAAAGCACATGGTTGGGTTCAGGAAAAAAGCAAACAGCGGCCTTCCAGGTGAAAGTCGGTGTTTATTGGACCCATTCCATTACCCCTCCTGTCCATCCTACTCTGACTTTTCACCGCTTTGAATTTTTGTTGTTGTCCCGCTGCGTTTCCCCCTGATGCCGCCAGGTGCCTTTAAACAATAATGGCGACCAGCCGCATATCGTGCTGATGTGAAATGATGTCTTTTTTCATCGATTTCTGACGTTGGAAGTCACTGCTTAAGCACCAGCTTTCAACAACTTTGGAGTGAGACCGGTGGGTCGTATGAAGGTACAGCATAGTAGAGCTACAGGAACCTCACTATCTGTAGACTACACCACCAACAGGAGAGCAGGGTAGGAATTTCACATAAGAGGCAACAATTACTCGCCTAAATATAGCGCTCAGCAGCACCACCCAGTAATGAAGGGACTACCGAGTCACTGAATGAAGCCCGGTGACAATTTAATAGGCAGGTAAAAAAAAAAAAAATAATAACTCTGCTGCATATGCATTCCATGTATTTCCCAGGAGTTGAAATAATACCACACAATGTCTTTTATTCTAGAACAGAGGGCAATATATTAATCAGCTGTACAAGTACAACTAAGGTTTGTGGTGTGATCTCCTTGAATTTACTGATTCTTTGCTTTGTTTAATGAAGGACCTGAAGTAGGCAAGATGTGCTAAAATGTTGATCTCTAGAATAAAATAAAATGAAATAAATCAAAGTTTGAATCAGTGTTGTGAGTGTGCAACAAATAACCAGCCTCACAGTGAATAAACAATATTGTCAGCCATACATGATCAATGTAAGACTGGAGACACGGGGTTGTTGCCCCTCTTTTTCCAGTGACTTAAAAACCTTTAGGGGAGCAAAGCACACCTGAACACACTCTGAGCCCAAAGTTTACAGGGCAGCACAGAGGGATCCAACAATACAAGTTAAACCAAATATCCATCACTTAAGAGTTTGGGGCCTATTAGAATAAATATCACTTCAGATATTGTTAATAAATACTGCAAAAATAAGGTGAAGCTTGTTCAGTTTCTGGAAGAGAGCTGCAGTCATACTGACACAGGCGCTGCTTTAACACCTCACAGGTACCGTCCTCTCTCTCCTCTGACAAGAATCAGTGTTACATCAAGCTGTCTGTCAGATTTCTCTGTTCTGTCAGGCTTCACAGACGAAGGAGGCCTTTGCTGAGCTTCATTCTGGTTTAAAAAAGAATACCTCAAAAGTGACATGGTGGTTTTAATAGAAGGGCAGCCTTTTCAACAGAAACATTCACAAGTTTCTCATGCAGAACAGCGCTGACATGAGTCAGAATAAAATGTAACAGAAGAATATTTTGAGGATTATTTCTCAGTCTAAATTCAGTCATGTCTACACTTTCACTCTGAGTGTTGGCTCAGACCTAAAAATTCAAATAAAAAGGCTCTGAGTCTGCAGTTTTTATGTCTGTCTTTTCCGTCTTAGTCTATTAAAAAAAAAAAAAAACACTGTAAAGGAATCTCTTGCTCTAAAATGAGAAAAATGGGGCTGGTTGAAACAGTTTTAACTCTCATGGACATTTTTCCAAATCATTGTATCAACAGTAGTTACAAAAACATTGGTGGAAATCTTAATGATGGCTACAACTGGTTCTCGATTTGATTAATGCAGCATATTGTGTAAATGTAGTCCACGCGGTCACAGGCAGACTGTTGGTTGACAATTCATGGCATTTATCCTCTAAATTATTAACATCAAATTCCAAATTACTCAATTTTTTGTTAAATGGCTGATGATTTCAGTGTTGAACTTGAGTGTTAATTCAAAATCCCCAGTTATTAGATTGGCCTTCAATTGGACTGCACTGTCAGAGAGCAGGCAGTTGACTTGTGTGTCAGTCGGCCTCAGTGGATGTGCTGCTGACAAACCTCATCAAGATAAAACACCTTTCCTCTTGTAGCCTCTGGATAAACACACAACCTGCAAAAGCAGGACTGTCAGATGGTTAAAGTGCTTGAACACATACTGCTGGAGTAGAGTATAAGTGAAGAAAAGAAAAAAAGTATATTTATGCAAGAACTGTACTTAAGTACTTAAATATTTCCATTTTATGCAACTTTTACTTCCTCTTCACAACTTCATAGATATTACAGCTTTAGTTGCTAGTTACTTTTCAGCTCAAGCTTTTACATAATCAAAACATGATTAAATTATAAAATGCAATGCATTGTATAAAACTATAAACCAGTGGTTTTCAACTGTTTTGGTGTGTAACCCTTATAAAACCGCAGTGTGTAGTTGAGGGCTACTTGCTACTTTTCAGATGTCTATGAGAATTTGGCAGTTCTACCAAAAGTGTTTTTTTTTCTCCTCTAAACTTTTATGATGGTTAAATTTAAGTCACTGCTCTAGTCCAAAAGAGGCCAAAGTATCTGATGTTCCACAGCAAAATCAAATTTTAGAGAAAAATCAAATACGTGAATGAAAAAAAAAATACTTGTGAATCAGACCTTAAATTTTTCTTTCTTCTTTCCTAACACATCAATTATCTCATGACCTATTAGATTCATCTTGTGACTCTTGAACTGGCTCCATCTCAAGCAGCTACAATGATACATTTAATGCATCAGTATTGACAAAGAAATAATGCTGTGTATAATAATAAATCATTAATATGACCTGTTTTTAATAGAATGACTCTGCCAGAGTTCACACCCACAGTTTAAAGCCTGCAACTCCACACCAGTCATTTAGAACTGAAGAAGCTTCTTGGATGAGAGGTGAAATGTCTTCAAGAAACGCAAGCAAGTCCAGTTGCCTACGATATAGCACCTATGATTACCATGGCCTGGATGACTGAGAACCTTCACCGAAATGTCTCATATAAATCTCAGCAAGAAAGCAAAGAAGTGTAACTTCCCAAATGTGGGACTAGTGGAAGTGCTCACCATGGCTGGTAGAATAAAGCTGGTATGTTTAGTGTCAGTCCTGGTGTGGTTGTGTGCATATGTTTAATAATGGTGTTCGGATATTATATTTACCGTCGCTGAAGAGCCCAGCGGCTGTCTTTGTTCTGTTGATGTCCTTTGTGCAGGTCTAACAAACCAAACAACAGACAGATGTGAGAAAACTCCAGACAAACATCTGCTCATTGGAGTTAGCTTAGCTACAAGATGATCAACATTGACATCGACCACTGAAATGCACTACACCCGGACTGGCTGATTTTAAAATGCTGCTCACTTATGTACTTCAGTTCCACTGTTCTACCAGCAGAACCAACAAAAAGATAAGGCAGTGCTTACAATATCTGCTCCTCCTGTCTCCCGCTCAGCTGCTCTTGAAGCGCTCGTTGATCCTGCCTGAGGTCCTGCAGAAGACAAATGTGATGTCAGAAAGGTACAATGGAAGCCAACACACACACTTATCATACAGTATGTGGTACATACCTGGATGTTGTTAAAAAGCTCCCCTATTTCATTATTAATCTGAGTCAACGTCATGGATTTCTGCCAGAAACAAAGACACTCAGATTAAGTGACATTTTCATCAACTCACCAACAACTCTGATGGCAAATGGAGCTCAGAGGCACTTAACAAAATGATACCTTGAAGATTTCATCAAGGTGTTCATACCATCTGTGTTTCCTCATCTTAAGTATGCAGGACTTCCTGAAGCTGCTCCAGTTTGGGCTACAAAACACAAAACAAGTCAACTACCAACTCTAATTCTATAACTTGACTGAATGAATAAGCTATTTGTTCCAGCTAAAACAGAAGATGCTCACAATGAGAGTGGGATCCAAAGTGAGGACGCTCGGAAATTAACACCTGAAAAACACTTTTCCTTTAGTTGTGGCTGTGGTTTTTCTACAGTTCTATCAGTGACTTTGGCATGTGCCTAACCATTAAACACTTCAGAGTTTGGCTGTAGTATATAACAGAGTCAGAGGTCATACCTGAGCAGTCACATGCTCATTTTTCTCCCTCAGCTTTTTATTCTCCTTTTCCTGCACAAAACAAAGACCAGCAGTGAAATCAGAGTGAGAAATCTGCAGCAGTTCAGGTAGAGGCTGCTGACTGCTGAGATTGTCTCTTGAGCCAGACACACTCCTGCTACAAGGCCGCCTCAATCACTATCATCTTTACCTACAGTATATTTCAATGCTATAAATGATCTTTGTCACAGAATGTAAAATACGTTGTACACAGACAAATAGGAAATGTCAGCATGTACTCACCGTCTTCCATATGTGAGCTGAGAGACTCTTCAGCTTCCTGCTTTCCTCTTCCTGTTGGCACAAGGTTTCTTCATCCTCCTCCCTCCTCTCTTCAAATCCTCCACCTGCTGTTGTAACCTAAATACAAAATCAACTACCAAACACACACACACACACACGTATATATATATATATATATATATATATATATATATATATATATGTATACACGTGTGTGTAAGCTACCATTTCCTCTTTAAGCGGGATTTATACTTGTGTAACAGACCTAGACCCGCTGTAACCACCTCTGAAGAAGCTCCTTCTGTTGTTGGTAACAGGTTTCTGTCTCATAGAGTGTTCTCCTGAGCTCTTCTTGTTCACTACAGACACAACACAATATAAGTTTTCACATTGACAGGTGTCTTTATCACGTATTGCAAGTGTTGGGGACTAGTTTACTACATGTTACAAAAACACATTCTCACTCCAACCTCGTCACATATTAACATTTTGGTCATGGATCCACGTATAACGTGCAAGGTACCCTGGGTGCATTGATTGTTGATGTTCTGGGACACTATGTAAAGTTCTGCCTGTTACATGCACTGTCTTCTCTCAAGATACACTTCTGTTTTCACAGGAAATTTAACATTTACATACAGTGTCTTTCAAAATAAACACACTACGTTGTTACAACACTGCAAACTAACGTTTTGTTTTTCCTTCAACAACAAACACACATGGTTGAGTTTAGGCAAAAGCATGTGGATAGATTTAGGAAAAAAGAACAGGGTTTGGCTTTAGATTCTTGCAGGATGCGAACACCGCTATCGGGTGAAAGTTTGTTGGACCCATCCACCTCCACTCTCACCTGCCTGGATCTTCGCCGCCTTAACTTTCATCCTTGTCCCACCGCATTTCATTGTAGTATTCTCATGAGGTTTTTATCATACAGTAATAACAAATTTCCCTACAAGTTTAGCCTTCTCCTGATTCAACATCAACAGTTGCTCCCTGTCCTCACCTCTCAGGCTGCCAAGGTGAGAATTGGCCTGCCCTAGTCCCTACCAAATTTTACTTTGAAAAGCTCAAATTTTTGAGAGCATTTAATATGTAATTTAACTTCTTTTAGCTGGTAGTTTGGTAAACTACAGCTTTAATTTAGTCTCCCCAACACTGCACATTGCCAAACAAGACTTTCTCGACAATCTTTATTTTAACTTTAGACATGTAGTTGATATCTAGCTCTTCTTATTCACTTGGTTGTGGTGGCTCCTGAGACACATCCATTATTTCTATCCTTGTCGTTTGCTTCCTCTGAAACGTTTGCCCTGTTGATATGTTATTTATCTCATTAATGGTTTAGGCTACCAAATAGAGTGTGTTTCCAACTGAGAGCTGGCTATTTACTGTCTGCTGTCTGCACATTCCACATTCTACCATTGTATGCTTTACGAAATCAAAGCAGTCTGGATTTCAAGCACACACACACACACACACGCACGCACACACACACACACACACACACACACACCGCCTATAACCCAAAGAGGGAAAAATGTGTATAGTGATCTCAACCAAACACAGATATACACATCCAGACTGTTATACACACACACCTCAATACCCTACATGCATACTGTATTGTGTCGACACTACCCACCCACACAGACACTCACTCATGCACACTGACGATTATCCTGCATAAATAATAGACTGGAGCTGAACGTAAACACAGCCTGCCAGTTTTGCTAAACTTGAAAAGAAGCTGCGAGCGAGGAGAGAAGTGACTAAATAATAAATGAGGAAAAGCTTCTTGTTTTTCAGCTCAAGTTATATGGATGCTTCACAATTCAGAGAGTATGGATCCAGAACTATGACATTAGGGCTTGAAAAGACATTCTGGCGAGAAAATATCAAAGTTGTTTGGTGTCTTATTGTGTAGCACTGTGCAACAAACCCACAAAGACCTCTTGGAATAAATGTGATTTAATTTAATCACAGTTTGCATAATGTCGTGGGGGCAACCATTTAATGACATTTAAGAGTCAAACCTCTTAAGCGTGGAATATTGCTGTCAATAATTTCTTGTTATCAAATGCCATGAAATCATAATGAACCCTTGTCTGAAAACTCACATTACCCTGGAAACTTAAAATTTCATGATTTGTGACCTGTAGCTAGTGACTCTTCAGAACCATGATTGCACGGCAGTGTCTATTACATCGCTCACTGGTTAATTAATGGAGCTGTTCAGGTCTAGAATTGGTATTTATCATATAGCCATTACTAACGCCAGTAAAAAAAAATGAGCAAACCATTAATTAAAAATAAGAATTATAGGCAATCAAACACAACAGCTGAGCATGACAGGCAGCACTCCTTGAAACAGTCCTCTATGAAATTCTAAACTTATTTTCTCAGAAAGAATATTTACTTTGAAGTTACATTTATTAGTAAGTTGTTTTTTCTGTTTTTTTCCATGTTTAGCAGCCCAGTCGCCAGAAGAAAATGCTGATCCACATAGGCATGTGGAAGAGGCTTTCTGTGTAGGCCTGAGACAGGCAGAGGGGCCCCAGAACAGAGCCATACTGCCAAATATAATGCTGCAAATGGAAATAAAGTTGTCTTCGACTAAACTGTTCCTGAATGTACTGGGTGTGTTTAAGGTAGATATTCGCACCACTTCTCAACTGCGATTGTGGCACCAAAATTTTAGGCCCAGATAATGATTTTTTTGTACCAAAACACAAGCACACTAACCACAATGTTCTTAAGATTTTAACATATCTACAAAACAGTATCATATAAATGTTACATATCCGTGGTGTGCACAAATGTACAATGACAACATCTATTTTGGTGGCGGGGTTGGGTAAATGAATCTCCACTGAAACCCAATGCGAAGTATCAAACACTCACTCCCTGTGGGCTTCAAAGGTGACTTTGTTTGTAGCTTAGAAAATTAATAAATTACAATGGATGCCAATAGAAAACTAGAGTAAGTGTAAAATAGTATAAAAACTAAGTACTTAAAGTACTTAAATCATTATGCAGTAAAGTCCATTCTTCCTCTGTCTGTTTGATACATGTAATTTCTCATACAGTAAAAGCCAAACTGTAAAGGGAAGAGGTTTGGTGAAACAAACTAACAAATAAAAAATATGATTTAAAATTAGTTTGAGACCCAAAGGTTGTTGTTTTGCTCTCCTGAGCAAAGACGAGGATATAGAAGAAAGTAACATTTGTACATGACAGTAAGAAAGCCTTGCAGCAGTAGATTATGAACCCCAAAGACTCTGCAGCAGAATTAGGCCTCAGGGATAAT
The DNA here is from genome assembly GCA_019142605.1 of Cephalopholis sonnerati. Lineage (NCBI taxonomy): Eukaryota > Metazoa > Chordata > Actinopteri > Perciformes > Serranidae > Cephalopholis > Cephalopholis sonnerati. The sequence goes on along the minus strand of JAGQAX010000017.1, from coordinate 9,959,096 downwards.
AATGCATCATTGTGCTCCCTGCTCTGTGTGTGTGTGTGTGTGTGTGTGTGTGTGTGTGTGTGTGTGTGTGTGCGTGTGTGTGTGTGTGTGTGTGTGTGTGTGTGTGTGTTTGTGTGTGTGTGTGTCTGCCTCCATGCAAGGCCATGTAAAGAAGCAGAGTGTGGGTGGGATCTAGCTGGGTTATTAGCATCAAGTACTCTTTGTAAAAAGAAATACAATTGCTGAGCTAAGACAATGTTGCCCCATATATGACCACCTGTTATCTTATGACTTAGGTCAGAGGGTGAAGTCTGAATCCACTCCATGACAAATGAGCAAACTCAATGTGGTGACTTAGATGATGAGATGGGGTTTAAAACTCTGTAAAAAAGGATTTTTTGTCATGTGTGAATAGAGCAGTTAACTCTGGCAAGTGAGCGGGCGTGGTGATGACATTTCTGTCATGTAGGTGGCAAAAAAACAGAAGAAAACACTATCAAGGGGGAAAAAGGAGGGTCATTTATACAACGATGGCAACGAAAATGTCAATCTGGAGAGATGACAAGATTCATGACCTTCTATAGGTAAAACCTGAAGACAAAACCATTAGTTAAATTCAAGGAACAGCAATTGGCTTGTTGTCTTGTTTATGACCAAATTATGGAAGCTACATAACCATGGTTTAAGTTGTGTCATGTCCAGCCTCCTGCATGCTCTACCCAGGTGCCACACCTGGCCAGACAGTCACCTACATGTGCTACATGTGTAAAAAGGAAACTCCAGACGATGCCCAGACATGACTCTCCAGACATTGTCTGGATTTCGTATGAGAAAATGGGTATAAACTCATCCCTGGCTTCTTGTGTTAGAAAGTCTTGTTTTATCTCATGAGATTTCAGGGTCTGACACATGAAGGTCACCAGGTGACCTGTTGCAGACAGAGATGGATGCAAGATTGCTCCTCATGGCTTCTCCTCTGTCACTGCTTTTCTGGCTCATTACATCAACCCAGCTCTCCACTCACACATCATCACAGCTCACAGGCTGTCTGACAGAAGGACAACCGTAAGAGTCCCGACGTATGGGCACAGAGCAAAAGGGGGTGGAGGGTTCATACAGGCATGTGTGACAGAATGACAGCTTCTCACCTTCTCAGCTAAACTCTCAAGGAAATCATATTCCGAGAAATATGGTATATGTGATTTGGAATCAATCCCAAAAGGTAAAATAAAGAATATGGACCCACCCACTTAATTAGGTAAAAGCTCAGCCTCGTCTTGTTTGTATGCAGCAATACAATATAGTCTCATGACCTCAATGGTGACTCTCATTAATCCAAGTTTGTATGATTGTCATACAACATCACTTTTTTTTCTTTCACATACTACGAAAAAAATGGCAGCTATCAGTTGCAGCCACATGTAGTTTGTTGAAGCTAAGATTAAGTTTCACTAGTTTTGTCCAAGGTGAGGTTAAGGTAGGTTAGGAAGGTTTTGGCCAAGTTTTCACTTGTCTTTAAACCACAGTGCAAATTACTGATGTGTGATTGGTAACTTTTACTTTGTTCTTTGTGTGTGAGAAATACCACCGTGTCTCCTGGGGTTTAAATTTACATCCTAATAATCCAACCAGCCATTTTCATTTTCTTATCTGGGGCCAGGTTGTGGGGGCAGCAGGACTAGCAAAGCACCTCAGACGTCCCTCTCCCCAGCAACGCTTTCCAGCTCCTCCTGGGGGACCCCGGGGTATTCCCCGAACCAGATGAGATATGTAATCCCGCCAGCATGTTCTGGGTCTACCCGGGCCTCCTACCAGTGGGACGTGCCCGAAGCCCCTCCAGAGGGAACCACCTCAACTTTGATGCTAAGGAACAGTGGCTCTCCTCCAAGCTCCCTCTGGATGTCTGAGCTCCTTACCCTATCTCTAAGGCTTAGCCCAGCCACCTCACGGAGGAAACTCATTTTGGCTTCTTGTATCTGCAATCTCATTCTTTAGGTCATTACCCAGAGCTCATGACCGTGAGGGTTGGGACATAGATGGACCAGTAAATGACAGTTTCTGGTTTTGCTTGATTCAATTTTTTTTAAGTGTCTTTTTGATCCCAAACAGTATATATTTCATATCTCCTTTAAATAACAGATATTTTCCTGTGAGGTGAAATTATTGTGGTGCATGATGAGATGCTTTGTCTTTTCTATTGCGAGAGGCAGCCTGTCATTGTATTTCACCTGCACCATCAACCTGCCTCTCTTCTCAAGTTCTGATTGAATGGATGGGGAATTGAAACTTGTCCCACTCTCAACATCTATTTGCTCTGATTCAAGCAGCAGGAGCCATTTCTCCCAAGTGCTCAGGGAGCTTTTATTAAACTTTGATAAATTAACTTTTAATTTGAGAATAGGAAAAAATATGGGTGGAGAAATTTGATTGGGCAAGAATCTATCAACTCACACGCACGCACACACACACACACACACACACACACACACACACACACACACACACACACACAGCACCTATCTAAATCATGATTACTGCACACACAAGTTTGAAATTCAAAACCTGCATCAAAGGCTTGACTCAGCAGTGGCTGCAAAACTAGAATAATCAGTCATAAAGCATCTGAAATGAATATTTAATTAATCAAATTGTCAGCTCAACATTAAGTCAGAAGCTCGTCTGCTGATTGATGCACTCAGTCACTCCCTTTTAAAGCTGCTGCAGTTAACAAAAGTGGCACAAAGCTGACAACTCACAATGCAGAATTTTTAATAAAGCCATTTTCTGGCACCAGAGTTGCAGTTTTTGTTTTATGTGACAGTAATGGATGAGGGGACACACAGTTGTTGTGGGCCAATGCACCAGCCACTATGAACATGATAAAAACCATATCGGTTCCAGGCAGAGGTTTAGGGCACCCCAGGTTTGAAAATATTGCAGTGAATGAAACTGACTAAAGCACAAAAAAAAAATTGTTGACAAGAGAGGTCACATGATGTGAGAAAAGGTCACTTAGTCTGACACTGACATCTCAGGTATGTAAGAAACAGCTTAGTCAAAAAGTTTTGTGCAAAATGGCATCTTAGTTTGCAGAAGCATGAAATGTTGAAGTGGCTTAACAGCAGCTACGAACCATGCAGGGTTATACCCATCCAAAACAAAAGGAAGAGAGAAGAAGATTTTGGTATTGTACATGCAAACCATGGACACATTACATTGTATGTTTCAAATATATCATATCAAAATTTCTAAGGTGATAAAAAGGGGATGGTGGATGGCGTGAGAGAGTGTTTTTTAGAGAGCCATTGCTGCATTTCCAGCAGCAATTGTGCCACGAAAACCAGGTATTTTAAGCAAAAACATGATCTTCTCCTGATTATAACCAAGAAGCTTTGGTACATAAACATAACCACGCATTAATTACACTATTTTTAAAACAAAGAAATGTTTCTACATACCTGCTATATAAGAATACAAATTGTCCATATGTGTGGTTTGCAGAAGTGTATGATGCCAAAAGTTATACTGGCAATTGATTTTAAAGAAATCACCCTAGTTGTCTTTTCTGTATGTTAAGTATAGCTAAAGGACTATGTACTGAAAGGGTTATAAGTCCTTCACTGTCCACTCAATATGCATATACTAAACTTAAAGCTTAAAGTCAGCACTTTAACATCATAGTCACTGTTTCATTGGTAACACTTTCTATGAAGACTACATCTATAATGCATTATGAGGGCAGTTATAGTGAATTATAATGCATATATAATGCTCTATGACTACACTCATAAACACAAATAATGCCTCCTCTATCAACAGTCATATAACATTATAGATGTGACTTATAATGAATTACACAGATGCTCCTGACTAGTTACAAACTAGGTTGACTGATGGAGGTTATGATGCATTATGAATACGTATACTCACCTATACACACACCAACAATCAACTGTAGTCAGGACTCATAGAATGTTACAACAGCCCATGCAGTGTCATAAGTTTGTATATCACTGTATGTAAAGTGAAGTTCATATTGATGCATCTATAATAATGCATGCTTCATCATAATGTTTCATTGTTTGTGTTAAGTAAAGTGTGTTGCATTTTCATGAATTTAAAAGAACCTATGAGGCATCATTAATGCCTATCATACACTAGAATGTTTTAAAAATACTTTAAAAATACTAAAGTCTGACGCCCTCTCACATCCTAAAATAATGTGTCGTAAATCAGAGTTTTTAGTCAGAAAATAAGATTTTGCAAAAAACTGGAGATCTTGCAGTGTCACTATTAGCTAGGCTGTTGGCTTTAAAAAGGAAAAAAAGTGGACAGAAATTGTTGCAGCCCTAAAAATTCCCAGGGAGTATGCCATATGCTACAGCCAGCTTAACACCGTCCCTATCCTAAACAGGCTTAACTTGTAAACTAACATTAGCTACTTCAATGTTTGCCATTAGCCTTCAAGCAAACCGTACATTAGCTGAAAATCTTTAGCTTTACTCATATAATTGGTTACATGTGATTTTTGAAGCTACTAATCTTTAGTTAAAACATATGGTTAGTTTGTAGGCTAACAGTAAACATTCCAGTAGCTAACATTAGCTTGCACATTCCTATTCCCTCCACAACTCCACTTTCTCCTCCTTTTCCACAGCCCAAGAGAAACGACACAGTCGCTTCAGTGGGATTAATCAATCGGCGTGTTCCGAGCCAGAGCCCATAAATAGTATGGAGTGTGTATAGGTGAGTATAGGTATTCATAATGCATTGTTATAAAGCATAAGCCCCGCAGTCAGCCTAGTCATCCACTAGGCATCCATAAGACACTTGACACTTGTAATTCATTTGATGTAAACACACCTTTAATGTTTTATTACTGTTGATAGTGCATCGGCAAGTATAATGTGTGTTAATGAGCGTAGTCGTAGAGTTCTGATAACGCATTATAGATGTGGTCTTGTGTTACCATTTCATTTTAAATCCAATGTGGCAGAATACAGGGGAGAACCAAAAGAAAATGTGTCTCTGTCATTTTTTAGACAGTACACGATAGCCTGTGGACCATCAGCTTTGTAAATGTATCTCAGTTTGGTGTATATCAACTGTGATGTGAACAAAGAAGCTCCTCAAGCTCATTTTTTTCAATCAGTGATCTCTTTTTGTAAACCCTCAGAGAGTGTGCAGGGTTGCATTCAAACCAACCACCACACAGGTGATTTCACTAATTAGTCCTCCGCTCATGATTAAAGGTGTACTTATCAGTGAAATCACTGGCTGAAGACTTTTCCCGTGCCAGTTCCTGCTCTGTGGTTCACAGTAGGGATGCAGCTGGCTGTACTGACAAACATGCTTCTTCACTTGTAAATTGTGCCACCCTCAATCAAACCAACACGTTTCATCTGATAGTGCTATTACTTTATCTTGGCAGGCTTAAGAAAGCTTTGAATCCATTTTGTTTGTTTGTTTGTTTGTTTGTTTGTTTGTCTTAGCAAACACAGATACAGACATGTCAGTGCTTGGTATTAAATCCATGCTAACTGGACAGATTAGTAAATTTACATTTTTATCTCTCTATTTCTGTGATTCAGACTGAGACCTTACTTGTTCCTAGGATGTTATTTGGTGTCATTTTTAAAATATTGGGTGTCTTTGTGCTGTGCATGCAATATTTGCTATGTATAATGGATATGCAATGTATAGAAGGGCACCTTGTCATGTCCCTTGTGAACTATATACACATACATATATTAATAGTCTTTCACAGTGTAGGCCATTGCCTCCATAAGGTTATTGTGCTTGGTGTCAGGTTTCTGGCTGTTCATTGTTAGTGCGGTTAGAACAAGTGACCCTTTTGCATTACACAGTCACTTTATTCAGCATTATCTAAAATATCAATTAACTTTTAGCAACATAAAATATATATAAACAAGAAATGTGGCTTTATGTCTTTATACTTTCATCATATTTGTTGAAAAGCAGGGCTTGCAAAACTTCCATGATCTTGTTAAAACTTCTAATGTATTCAATTTTCTCAATATGCAACGTGCAATCCATCATTAAAACAATGGGCCCTATAAAAGTGCAGTCATTCATTGTGCTGTAGGAATAACGTTGCCGTGGAAATCTGATTGTCTCATCAGAATTCTTGGTGAATACTCAATTTGAAAAGAAGGGCCACATTAATCAAGCAGCAGAACCCAAATGAGATGTAAGAAGCCCTCCGCCCTCAGCCCCTCTCATCTCTCCACATAAGTCCTCCTCATTCAGACTCCCTTTCAGTAAGAGTCTCAATAAGAGTGTGACATTTGTTCACCCTAAATTCCACCTGACCAGTTCAACTGAGCACACAAAAATTGTTTCATCCATTTATAAAATGTCAGATTCATAATCAAGGTAGCATCAGTGCAGGCGGGGGAGCTCACCTGTTGATTTCTCCAGCAGTCATTTCCCTTACTGTAGCTCTTTTTTGCTCTTTAGATGCTGCTGGTTCTGCCGAGAAATAGAAACTTTCCACTGTGTTTCAAGGTTTCTTCACAGTTAGCCTGATACCCTCTAAGGCCCAGTTCATAGTTTCAGCTTCCATGTGTCCATGAGGAAATCCATGTTACTATGGCCGCACAAACCTCTAAGTGGACATTTGCGGGCTTGACCACAGCTATCCATGGATATTCAATGCAAAATGTATGTCCAAGCCTCAAGGACAGAGCTTTGATTCTCAGTCTGAAGCTAATCTGACCTCATCTAAAATTGGTTGTACCTTGTCTTAATTTAAACAGTGATATTGTTGGGTTTAATTTCCTTTTACATTTTCTTACCTCTATATCAACTCATGCCCAATATTTGGGTCCACTGAAAACTTCCTCAGTTGGTTTGTCTGACTGGAGAGGCTCAGAGTTGCTGTCTAGTACGACTAAACCTACCTACCAAACCTAACTATAGCTAAGACATAATAACTGACGCACTTATTTTAAGATAAACTATTTTGAGCTGATCTTTTTTCTAAACCTAGCCAAGTAGTTTGGTGCACCTGCAACCATCCACAATGAGACCAAATGTTCAAAACTGCAACTGCTACTCTTAGAAAAACACTCCCATGGGTTGTATTAGAGGGTAGGAACCACTGACGTATGTGATCAAATGGGTTGAGGGACTTCTTTAATGAGCCAGGTCTCACTTCAGAGTTGTCAAAATCCGGTGCTTAGGCAGTGGATGGCATCCTTTAACATCAACATGATACGCAGCAGAACTTGGCACAGCGTCCCAGAACATCAACAACCAACGCACCCAGGGTACCTTGCACATTGTTTGTGGATGTGGATAGTCCATGACCAAACGTCAATATGTGATGAGGTCGGAGTGAGAATGTGTTGCTTAAACTATTAGAGTGACAAAAAAAACTGGTGAAATTTTCAGAGTGATGTGAGGTGAAAGGAAGCAAGCAGATGGAGAGACAGCCAAGCGAACAATTATCCTTTTGGATTTGTTGAGTGTGAACGTAGACGGAGTTGACAGGAAGATTGTCATCTGACAATAACTGCCTCAGTCCTGGTTTGTCATCTGTATCACTCAGTGTCTTTCCCTGTCTCAGAAACACACACACACACACACACACACACACACACACACACTGTGAATAACTCACTGTCTGGCTCTGAGTGTATAAATCTGTGAGTCCATCTGTCCAATAGCATGGAGAAGAGGAAGAATTGTTGGTATCAAATTAGCAGTAATAATACATAGATGGCAAAGAATTAGACACAGAGAGCATCATAGGCTTACAGAGGTTACATACTAAAGAAATGTAAAGTTGCACAGTTGTGTAATCTATGTGATTTGTAATGCAATGTGCATTTTTTTTTTTACATCTAAAGTTCACTCAGCTACAACAAGTTAGCAGGCTAGCTTGCTAAAATGTAAAGCTTTATGCAGGTTTTGGCTCACAATAAATATTGTAACTTGGAGTAGGCGTATTCTAGAGACGTCTTAACTTACCTACTAGAAGGTTGTCTTTCTTTCACAACAACGTTTCACATATAAGGAATGAAAACAGCTTTTTTAAAATACGTGTATCAATAGCATCTGACTAAAGGCAGCAGAATCACCACACATCCCCTAGAACATTGGTCCAATAAAGACCAAATTTAGAAATGCCATGCAGATTGCAAACAGTATAGTCAGGCTAAGAATGTGTTTCACATCCTAATAACTTTTTTTTGTCTTTTACATTTGTGCAAATGCTGCAGTGATAATGTTTTTGTGTTGTTATTTTGGGTTTTGTGATTATATATTTCTTGGTTTTTCTTGTACAAAACTAACTCTGCATGAGACCTTCAAAAGGAAGTAACGGTTTTATGTTTGACATGAGGAGGTAAAACACATGGAACACTTCACCCTCAGTGTTTCTTTTCATAAATGTAAATAGAATAAAGTAATTTCAGTAGACTTTAACGTTCCCAAAAAATGCATTAGCATGCATTGTAAAGTATCAACATTTAAAAGCTCTCCACTCACAATAATAACTCTCCAGAGCATGGTTAACAGAGCCCTACTTGACGACACCATAAAGTCCTGTATAAAAATTTTAATAAAAACTTTAATGCCATGAAATAAAAGAGAATTATTACTTTTCCTTTTTAAATAAAGCACACCACTAATATCACACTGGCTGTGATTTCTCCGTCTGATTTTTGATATTTATAGTGGACCCATGTATGGAGGCTAAAGGACAGTAGGAGCACTGACAGTAATTCCTAAAAAAGGAATAGAGCTGCATACTGATACAAAGAAGGTTCCCCCAAGCAAAATCCAGCTGCACTGAGATCACCAGTGGCATGTAGCTGTTCTGTCACTAGGATGCTCCACGTTGCGACTGGATCGATGTGAAGCACAAAGAGAGAACAGCATGGTCAGCAAACTTTCTCTGAATGGGTTTTTCTTCCCCAGGCGGCTGCAAAACTCTCTGACGGATTTCCTGGTGACTCAGAGCATCACAGCAGGGAGCTGAGGCTGAGAGAGAGCAGGAGTTTTGCTTTAGCGGTGTTGAACTGTGCAAAGCGTTAAGACCCAACAGTGTCTTACATTTATTTATGTGTTTATTGAGGGCTATTTTTGGCACAATCATAATCTCTAAGAATGTGTGAATTAAAAAAGCAAGGAAATGTTAACATTGTTGAGTCACAAAATATTGATACGTATCCCATTAGTAAAATATTTCCTGACAATTGCTGTGACTCAAATTCAATACTTTTGTTGTTATATATGCTATTTTGAGCATATAAGTGCATTCACATTGAGATGTATGGCAAAATGCAGACCATGAATACATGGATGGTACACTCATAACAGCCAAAAAGTTGAGTGTGGAATGTTGGACACATTTCACCCTCAATGGTTGCCATGTTGCATACATTGTGCAAGGGGCTAGACTGCAAACACATTTCAAACTTGTGAAACGTTGGCCTACTAGTGTGGTAAAAATGAAGGCATTGTACTGTTTTACATGTGTATTTTTCATCACAACCACTACAGAGTGCTCCAGGATGACTTTTTTCTGTAGGTCGATGTGGAAGTTAGCTTTGCCCTGGTTCCCTTTGCAAAAAGCCTACGGGATTTTTCCATTGGATTTTGAATAATTACAGAAAATAAGCTCTGTGGAAAACAAATGCCTATGATACTTATAAGTTTTGTTCAGCAAGAGAATCTTCAAAAATGAACACCTGCTTTATTTTTGAAGTCTAAATGCAATCACCAGATGTAAAAGGGTAACGTTCAAGCTACACCACGATGGCATGATTATACCGTAACAAGGCTGTGCAGACATGTTTAGCGTGATGACGTTCTGTAGTCCCATTTAGCAGGCTCATTTTTGTCATAGAACAAAACTTGTTTTAATCACAGAACTTATTTCAGGCATCTAACCAAAAACCCATTAAAAAACATGACTTCAAGATGAAGAAACCAGGGGTGCAAAAATGCCAACTCCTTTCCGCATTTTAGGATTCATTTCTGGGGCACTCTATACTGTTTTTGGACAAAAGTCATCAGTATGTTTATAAGTCTGCAATAATTTGATACCACAAACATAACACGAATGCTACCATTAGCTTGCAAGGTAGCTAACAATGGCACATTTTATCGTCAGGCATTGACTTACATGTGTTGTGGCATAAGCTATACAATCTAGGGGTGTAATTATGTTTGGTGTTTATGCATTTTTAATAATTTTCTTCACTAGAAGGGAATAGTAGTCAGACGCTGACAACTTAAAAGATATTTGCAACTCGGGAGATCAGCTGATGATACCGTGTACAAGAAAAGCTGTCAACATTACATTAACCTGTCAAAATTTACACACTCAAGTGTCCTACACAGTGTTCTACATGTAAGTGTGGTATCTAATTTGAGACATACAGTATGATTTTCATTTGTTTTCCTACTTCTAGCAGCTACTGCATGATTTCAATAGTGTTTATGTTAATGCACATAAAGGACTTGGGCTAAGGTTTGTAAAAAACAAAAAATTGGTCTTGATTGAATATTGAAAATAGTCAGCAGTGAGGTGAAGGATGACACAGGGCAAGTCTTGTAAGGTAAACAAGCATTTAACTGTACCATAAAGCAATTAGATAAGTTCATACTCAGTTGGTGTGACAAAAAGGTTAAAAGACTAAAGGTCCCACTACTGCATGTTGAGCTTTGGTGCTCCCTTTTGTTTTCATTTAACTCGCAATGTATCTCAACAGTATGTCTGCACATCACAGAAGGATGTGTATATGAAGATGTGAAGGTGTATAATAGAGTTTCCCTTCTTAGTAGGAGTCACACAATGTAAGCCAAATTCAGCAGAATTTCCTTAGCTCTACTTTCAGCAGCACGATATTCAGAGCAACTTGATGGCTCCCTGGGGCTTTCTGTCCAGTCTACCCCTACTTTACTTTCCTGCTGAAAGATTATAAATATATAAAAATGCAAATGTGAGAAAACTGCCAATTTCCCTCCCTTTGGGCTTTTTTTTCTTCACTCATTTGTAGAACATATGTTTTTACAGTTTTTACTGGCAAAACCAAAACTAAATACTGAGGCCTTCTGATGGAAACA